>CM040436.1:46219453-46395728 GCA_022702705.1 Papilionanthe hookeriana x Papilionanthe teres | reverse complement strand
TAAATCATAGAGCTTTTATGGCTTATAAATTAGTCCATTATTTATAAATATAAGATTTTATAAAATTAAATTAAAGTTTCAATTAAATTCGAATAAATGATGCTTTGTAGAATTGTCCATCAATTTTTAATGAACTTATTAAAACGTGATGTTATCAAAGAATCCTCTCGTTGTGTAGATAGTTCGTTACGAAATTGTTGGATGTTGTGTGTATGTGGGTTCATACGTGTATTAATTGCCTAAAGGAAAATTTAATATTTGGTCGAATCGCATACACATCACTGTGATGATAAGATGTAATAATTATAAAGAATTATATATGAGTAATAAATCGATCCAAAGAAAGATTTATTACTGATATACGTTATTGTTAATGTTTGATCATTACAACAAGATTACTATTAACAGCTTAATATTACTGTCCAAAGACTTGATATTAATATTGCATTAGGTGTCTTAAGATGAGATTTACCATTAATTGAATTTAAAACATTTTATTTATGTAATATTTTGTTCGTTTTTTTTTCAGTTGTTGCTAATGTATCTGCTAATCTCAATTCGGTTCCAATCCTTAAGGGTGATAGCTTTAAGGATTGGAAAGAGAATATTCACATCGTCTTCGGTCGCATAGATCTAGATCTAGCGTTAAGAATGGATAAACCCGCTCCTCTTACGGATGTTAGTTCCTCCGATGAAAGGAGAATCTATGAGAAGTGAGACCGTTCTAATTGCTTGAGTCTTATGATCATAAAGCGCGGCATACCTGAGGCCTTTAGAGGTGCGGTGTCTAGTGAGATCACTGATGCTGCAAGTTTCCTCATTGAAATAGAAACGCTTTGCAAAAGCGATAAAGATTCGAAACCGATATTCTTTTAAAGAGCCGATTTCAATGAGGTTCGAAAGCAAGGAAAGTATAAGGGAGTACATCGTTGAGATGTCGAACATCGTTCAAAATTAGAAAGTTTAAAGCACAAGTTGACGGATGATTTACTCGTGCATTTAGTTCTTATTTCGCTTCCTCCACAGTTTGACCAATTTTTGGTCAGCTATAATATGCAAAGGGAGAAATGGACTCTTAATGAGCTTATTTCTCATTGTGTACAAGAGGAAGAAAGGTTGAAACAAGGAAAGACTGATAGTGCTCATTTGGTCAACACCTCTAAAGAAAGAGGCACTAAAAGAAAGAATGAGGTTGCTAAGAATAAGAGTTCTTCTCAAAAGAAACAAAATAAAGTTCAAAATCCTGAAAGTATCAGTTGTTTCTTTTGCAATAAAGAAGGACATCAGAAGAAGGAATGTGCAAAATATCACGTTTGGCGTATAAAGAAAGGTACATTTCTAACTTTGGTCTGTTCGAGGTAAATTTGGTCAACAGCATCAGAAACACTTGGTGGTTAGACTGCAGTGCTACTACTTAACATAAGTGTTTCAATGCAGGGTTGCTCGAGCTACCGAAAACCAAAAGATGCTGAAAGATGCATTTATGTGGGAGATGGAAAATCGGTAGAAGTGGAAGCAATTGGGCATTTTAGATTGTTATTATGTACTGGTTACTATTTGGATTTGATAGATACTTTTGTTGTACCTTCATTTAGACGGAATTTGGTTTTTGTTTGTTGTTTGGACAAATTAGGTTATTATTGTTCATTTCAAAACAAATGTTTCATTTTATCTATTAATTCCAATATTATTCGAACTGGTTCCCTTATGGAGTATAACAATCTTTATTTGTTCGACATCATCATTGCTTATAACGAAACTCGAATGTGGAATCACGAGAGTACAAGCGTAAAATTAATAATGAAAATTCAGGAGCATTATGGCACAAGCGTTTAGGTCACTCTCTAGAAATAGAGTTGAAAGACTTGTGTCGAATGAATTCTAAGTTTCATTGATTTTACGGACTTTAATGTCACGTATTGAATGCATTAAGGGAAAACGTATCAAAAGAAAGAAATTAAGTGCATATGTAGCTACGAAGTCTTTGAATTGATACATACGGATATTTGTGGACCATTTTCTACAGCTTCTTAGAATGATCAACAATATTTTGTATCGTTCATAAATGATTATTCAAGATATGTATACCTATTTCTTATTAATGAAAAGTCCCAAGTATTGGACGTGTTCAAATCTTATAAGGCTGGAGTTGAAAACCAACTAAGCAAAAGAATAAAGAAAGTCAACTGATCGTGGTGGTGAATACTACGGCAGATATGACGGTTCAGTGAAAAACGTCCAACACCATTTGCTAAATTCCTGAGAGTGTGGAATTGTCCTCAATACACAATGCCGAGTTCACCTAGCATGAATGGTGTAGAATGAAAGACGAAACCGCACTCTTAAAGACATGGTAAGAAATATGATTAGTCATTCTACCTTACCGGAATCACTCCTGGGAGAAGCACTTAAGATGACAAATTCTCACATTTTAAATAGAGTCCCAACTAAAGCGAACTGCAAAACGCCTTATGAAGCTTTGGACAGGCGAAAACCCGCTTTAAAGCATTTTCATGTTTGAGGTTGCTCAGCTGAGGCAAGGCCTTACAAGCCACTCGAGAAAAAGTTAGACCCTAAAACGGTAGCAAGTCTATTTTGTTGGTTATTCGGAGCGATCTAGGGGTTTCAAGTTTTATGATCCCAAATTAAAGATATTTTTTGAGACGGGAACTGCAGTGTTCTTTGAGGATATTGAATTTGAGGGGAGAAATCAGGTTAGAGACTTTGTCTTTGAGGAGGAATAGGACCATAATACTCTTGTTGAAGAGAAAGTGATTTTTATTCCTATAATTGCTTTTGATAATAATCAGGATTTTACTCCTGACATTGATCAAGTTGCAAATCAAGAACAATACATTGTTAATCAACCCCTTGAGGAACAAATTCAACAACCTCAAGAACAAGTTCAAGAGAAAGTGCTTTTGCGACGATCCACTAGGGAAAGAAGAAATGCTTATTTCGGATATTATATTGTATTTCTTCGAGAACATGAGGAAAATATTAGTATGATGGAAGACGATCCTATCAACTTTCATCAAGCTATACAAAGTTCCAATTCAGAAAAATGGATTAAAGCAATGAATGAGGAGTATAAATCTATGAAAGACAATAAAGTTTGGGAACTTGTCCTATTACCAGAAGGAAAGAAACTCATTGGTTGCAAATAGATTTTTAAAACCAAAAGGGATTCAAAGGGTAATGTGGAGAGACATAAAGCTCGTCTTGTAGCTAAAGACTATACTCAAAAGGAAGGGATTGACTATAAAGAGACTTTTTTCTCCGGTTTCAACAAAGGACTCTTTTAGAATAATCATGGCACTAGTTGCTCATTATGATATGGAGCTACAATGAAATGGAAGTTAAGACCGCTTTTCTCATGGAGACATTTGATGAAACGATCTATATGATGCAATCGTAAAACTTTGTGCGAGAGACCCAAAGAATATGATTCTGAATCGACAAAATCTATTTTTGGCTCAAACAAGCTTCCGTCGATAGTATCACAAATTTCATCAGTTGATTCTATCATTTGGTTTTGAAATGAATGTAATTGATGATTGTGTATATCATAAATTCAATGGGAGAAACCATTATTTTTCGATTTTGTATGTGGATGACATACTCGTTGCTCACAAATGATATAGACGTATGCTGAGAACTAAGAGATTTCTATCAATTAATTTTGAGATGAAAGATCTCGGCGATGCCTCATGTCTTAGAATTCAGATTCACCGAGATCGTTCTCGGTGTATTCTTGGATTATCACAAAAAGCTATATCGATACGAATATTAAAAGATTTGTACTAGAATTGTAAATCAATCGACACTTCGTCGCTAAAGGAGACAAGTTCGATCTCAATCGATGCCCAAAGGAAACTTTGAGAATCAGAAATGCAAATGATTCCCTATGCTTCAGCGATAGAGGAGTCTTATGTATGCTTCAGTTTGTACTGTGATCGGATATTACGTACATTGTTGGAGTTTTAAGCGGATACTTAAGCAACCCAGGAATGGATCGATTGGAAAGCTGCCTAAAAGAGTTATGAGATACTTATGAGAACAAAAGATTACATGCTTACATATGAAGATCGGATCATTCGGAGATCATCAGGTATTTTGACTCCGATTTTCTTTGGATGCCAAGACAATAGAAGATCCACATCAGCTACATATTTTTGTTAAGTGGTAGAGTTATATCCTGAGAAGTCGCAAAACAATACTAATAAACTTCATCCACTATGACAGAGGATATGTAAGCATGTTATGAGAGCATCCAACCATATGGCATATGACCGAGAAATTTTGTCACTCTATCAGTGCATTATGGAAGGAATCGAAATACTACTAAAGCTTATTTTGTGATGAATAAATCAGTTGTATTGTATTCCAATAACAATGAAGTTCATCCAAGTCAAAGCATATCGACATCAAATTTCTTGTTATGAAGGAAAGAATACAGAGTGGCAGGATTCACATAGAGCATATTGGAACAAACTCGATGATCACAGACCCTCTTACAAAGGTCTCGATACCTGGGTCTTTCATGAAGCATACTCGTTCATATGGATGTTATAAAGTTCTTAAGGAAATTTAGATTCAGTGTGAGTTTGTTAACTTGTGTTTTGTTTAGACTTTATGTTTTATTTCGTATACAAAACATATTTGGATATTTTTCGATCGAAATAAGATATTTTATTCGCTTTAGTAACTCTGTATAGCTAAAGTTTGATCTCACTTCAAGAAAGTAGGACCAGTTGAAAATCGATACGTAACATACTACTTCGTACGTAATTTTCATTTCATACATTCATGATTGATGCTATGTCATTTGATTATATTAATATATGTGACCATTGATAAGTTTAGTTGCGAAAAATACAACGAAAAACGTTTGATCCCGTATTGATATGATTAATGGACGAGATTGTAATGCGCTTTTACAATGATGACAACAAATTTTCGGCGCATTATGATTGACACATTTATCTTATACATATATAAATCTAAGTGGAGATTGTTGGATCAATTATGGACTATAACGTAATTAATAAACGTGTTGGTCATCATTTAATAAGTCAAAATTATCGCGTCTAATTAAGAATAAAATTTGACGACTTAAGACACATTTGTCACGTAAATTATAAGTATGATACCATAGCGGCAAATTCCAATTCGATGAGGCGTAGATCGAATTATAGAAATTTGTAACCACTTTTGGCTACATTAAATAAAAGAGAATTGCCTCTCGGTTCATGAGGTGTGAAATCTCTGTACCCCATCAACGAGAGACTCAGGAAAACTCCGGAAGTCACAGATTGGAAGATCGTTGCTTGCAATCGATCAAATGGATCCAGTACGCTTCCGCTATCGTATCGATTCGCATTTTTATAAATATGAACGGGATTGAAAGATTCTCGTGGTGTATTCCTAATACATTTTGATTCGATCAAAATCCATTTGGAAAATTTAAAGAGTTTCTGACAGGGAGAGCATCCTCCTATAATCACTTCCTTTTGAGATAAAAAAAGTCATAAGATTTCCCCTCTTCTTCTTCCTCCCTTCCTCATTTTCATGCTCTTCTCAAAGCTCTACCCCCCTAACACCGCTTTTTTCTAGGGGTGTGTACCCACGGATATTCCAAGATTCAATATAATACACATTCATAACTCATCAAAAACCATAAACAAATCAAAATAAAGAGCACGTTAACATTCTCATAAGAAAACTTAAACAAGTCAAAATAAAGAGAACGATAACCTACTGACCAAATTCCAACAAAAATATACAAACACACATGCTCTAATAACAAGATCCATTTGCTATTCACAGATGCTCTAATCCTCATTTCTAACCCCTAATTTCAAAACAAATACCCATTTCACACGTTCCTATCTCCTAGGAGTTGTTTGGATTTAACGAAATTAATAAAATTTCAATAATTTATAAATGATTGGAACCTGAAACCATTGATTTAAAACTTATATTCAACTCCATGAAACTCCTTTTCACTCTACTAGCATCCAGACATAGACATCACAAAAGGGCGCATTCCGCCCTTCGCAACGGAAAAAAAACAAAAAACAAAAAATCAAACCGCTGCAATAACCCATCAAAATCCATCATGATATTCCATAAATATTAATCCTTTGCCAGAGAAGCACAAAATTCAATGAATGGAAATAAAAAACAGATCTAAATCAACAAGCTTAATCGCTCCAAGAGAGTGAAAGAGAGAAGTGAAGGGGAAAGCAACCTCCAAGAGCCTGCCTTCGAGTAGCAGCCGCTGCTCCTCCTGGTAATCCATGGCAATCAAACGCAGGCACAGGCGATGGATTTCTAACCAATTTAGTGCCAGAGGGGTTAGATTATAGAGGTGATAATAACGTAATAATAGCACGCGACCTCAGCCCAGTTGGCTTCCGGTTCGCGCAAGAAATCGTAAATCTACATTTTCTCTTAGAAAATAAGACATCAAATTTGACTAAATTTTGCGACCTATGACTGGGGCTTATTTATTTACATTGGATGAAGGCTATATTCCATTCCGTTCGAGATGAATGGTTGGCATAGTGGTTGGCACGATGGTATAATTTAGAAGTTTATGTGAATGGAAATTAAAATAAGAAAATGAAGACCTTATAATTAGATTTAATTTTAATATTGGAATTATTTTTACGAGTTCCCCACATGCTAAACCCATTGAGAAGTTTTTGTGGGAGTTGACGAGTTATTTTATTGGCAGTTGGAACAACAACTTCGAAGTTTGAATCAAGACGCATTTCCTGCATTATACGTTATCCAAAGGTCCACAGAAATTATATGTGACTAATTTATACGAATTTCTCTGCAAAATACTTTCTCTAAAAGTCTACTGAAATTATATGAAATCGAAAACTGTAGGCTTCAACTCGTATTCCGCATTTAGTATAAAAAATCAAACATAGTTTCGAATAAATTGCTGAAACGCAATTTTCAAACTGTGAGGCAGTGTTCGCCGCAGCGGATAAGTACCCAGAAATAGAAGTGTCCCAACCAAAATAACCGGTGATTCTCTACTAATATATGATTTTAAGTGAAAATGAACTATTAACATATTGCAGTAAAAATAAAAGCGAGCATATAATTCTCAATTTTATACAGAAAAGCTTGCAAACAACCTCAATAGTCGCTTTACACGGTTATATGGGAGTGACAAGAGCCCGCACAAAATTTATCACATACATCAATTTGATGTGGGACTAAATGTTATCTAACACAACTTCAATCTTTACTAGCTTAAGTATAAAAAGTATACTTTATTTTCTAAAAGTTAAAAGGGTGATATTTTCTTAGTGACATGAAAGATTTGAGTAGTATAAATATATATATTAAAAAAAAAACATGTTGGTTTTAGATATGTAAATGCATTGGGCGTTATGTATATAACTTGATACATTCACTTACCGAATGGATTAATCAATTTAACAAAGATAATCATCAAGTTGATTAATTAATTAAATATATAAATTAAATAAAATTTTAATATATTTTATGGTAAGCAAATTTTAGATATTATTTTTTTTCTTAAAAATTATCAGTTATATATCATTTTTAATAAAAATAAAAAATTTATCTAGAATTAGGATTATTTAAATAAGATAATATTATGAAAATTGATAATGATTAACTTTTGATAATAATACTAATAATAATAACATTTTCTTAAATAAATTATTTTTATTTAAGAAAATCTAAATATATTTATATTATTTTTCATAGTATCATTTTTTTTATTTTGCAGCCTTAACTTATTTAGGTTTGAATTGTATTTTTTTTTTAGAAACTAGAATTGCAATGCTTCTCTTAAAGGTGCATACATACATACGTACATGCATATGCATGCAAAATGTATTGGTGTAAATTAGTAAATATTAATGCAAAAGTTACTCAACTGCTAGTTTATATTAATTTATAAAATAGTTTGTTAATAAATTATTTAACTATAGCAAAGGCCATAACATAATATTCAACTTCTGTGAAAGATCAAGATTTAATTATTATTTTTTTATGCTTCTAAGCAAAAAGGCAATCACAATGAAATTTTTAGAAATCAATTATGTATTTTTATTTTGTTAGATTTATACCCCAATCAACATCAGAATAAATATGCTCGAGGGAAAATATTAATGAAACTAACGAGTCTAAAAATTACACCCAAAAATACAATACAAAATATGAAGAACAACAGCCTAATGAACAATAGTAAGGGAAGAAATCAATTATATTGACTAATAATGTGATAAAATAAGCAATTTTTTATCATGTAATTTTGAGATAAACTTACAATCCAATAATAAAGTGATAGAAAGTGGGGTTAGATAAATGTATGTCATATGAAGAAGAATATCAAATACTGAGTTTTAATAGTTATATTATCAATAAAAAGGGCATGTTTAAAAATATTAATAGCATATTTTGACTGAGAATAAAACTTTTAGAAGAATAAACTAGTTCAATTTCCAAAAATTAACATTGAAAATAAATATTTTACTTGAAAGTGGAAATGATAAGTCATCTTCAACACTAAACATCATAACTTATAATGACAATGTTATCAACCTTTAGAGAAAGTAGAAGTCTTCAACAAGATTGTACTTAAGAATACATATGGCATGGTCTACGATGAAAGCTAAGCATGTACGCTCAGTAGAGAAATTTTCGACCAAATGAGAGGTGGCTATTTAAGATCTTATAATGTTTTATTATGAACTTTTCTAGGTTATTTGAAACACCAAGAATTTGAAGCATTTAGAACTTTCTTAAAAATTACCATCAAGAATGTCAGGGATCCTAATAAGAGTAAAAACAATACTAAATTTGTAATGAGAGTAACAATAACCTCATAATCTATATAATAATGATGAGAGAACCCTTTAGCATGCAATTATGTATAATACCATCTAATTAACCTCTCTATTGTTATTTTATCTTATAAACTGATACACCAAAAAAATGTGCAATTTTATGTACACATTTTATGCTTAAATTTGGTGATATTAAACTTTAAAGAAATGTATTTTCATGTTTTGGTGCAGGTATATTGATTATAGACTTTTAGAGCAAAAAGAAGCAAAAAGGAAGAAATTTGGAATTAAAATATAGATTTTTGGCCTACTGGCGCCAGAGGCACCAAAACTGGAGCCAGATTATAGAGAAGAGGCGCCAGAATCCAGAGAGGAGCGATGAACTCTAGTAAACATGGCGCCAGAGGCGCCAGAGATGGATTTGGACAATTTTTGGTGGTTTTTGACTATTTTTTAGATGTTATAGAAGGCTCCAAGTAATTCAAATGCTTCGTGGAGTGGTTCAATGCATCTAAACACTTGGGGAAGGCTCTTGAATGAAGAGATATGTCTTTTGGATGAAGGGATTTGCCTCTTGGTGTGAAGAGGTGTGTCTCTTGGTAAAATGAGGGATTATGAATTTCTTTGGAGAAGAGGGGCTGGTGCCACTACATAGAAGTCTTGGATTATCTTGTCTTAAGGAGTGTCTTGTGTGTCGTGTGAAGGCCTTAGAGAAGGAAGTCAAGTCTTCTCTTGTCTTGTCTTGGTGGAGTAGAGTATGTGGAGAGTCTAGGGTTAGGTTTTGTGTGGAGAGGATTTTCTTCTAGAGTTGAAACATGAGAGGGAATGTGAGAGATTTCTTCTTCATTACACTTTTAAGAGAAGATTGAGTGTGATTGTAAAGAGAGAAAGTGCTTCAAGGGAACTTCAAGGGATTTTCTTGAGGACGAGTGTGAGATAAGTTTTATTCTTTTCTTTCTTGTTTAGTAAACTTATTTTTATATATAAAATCCATGTTTTATTGTATCTTCCTCAAGAATTCTGAGTAGTCTTATTTTTCTTTCTCCCTACAATGAGATATGGTTTTGTGAAGCATTAATATTGTTATGCGAGGTGTTAAATGTCAATAAATTGTGATGATTTGAACTCTGATCTTCATTTACTTTTCGATCTAATCAATTGAAAACATAAGATCTAAAGGGCTATGCTTTCTACAACAAGGTGAGAGTCGCATTCACTTCATGGATGAGAATGTAGTCCATGTGGTTGAGTGCAAATAAATAGAGAAATATATTTTGATGAGCGTAGAATTAGAGATTTTAGGGTGACAGACTAAAGTCTCTAATTTGAACCTGTTGTTTGAAAACTAAAGAAAGATTTTATCCCTCAGGCGAGGGGGAAGTGGGAGCTCTGGAGTGAGAGTCAGTATCCTCCCAGCATAACCACTGATTTAGGGACCAAATTCTGGATTAGCCAATGTTCTTTATGCACTCGACAGAGGGTAAATAATAGGATTGCTCCTATTTAGCACAATATATTTTTATATAATTTTAAATAATTTTAATTACTTCATTAACCATAAACTCATTGTAAAGGGGAATGATGCTTTCTTAAATTTGAACTCTTCGTCACAAAACTTCATTTAGTCTTAGTAAATTTAACTTTGAAGTTTAGAAAATAACTTAGTTAACATAGTTCTTTTAGGTACATTTCATTAGCAGACATTAAACTTACGTTCGACTTGTTTTTCTTACTTAAGTTTCTAAAGTAGGAATATTGTGTTTTACGTCATAACCATAAGAATTTCCGCCTCTCTGTGGGATCAATACTTAGGACTCCATTAGAACTCTTTATTACTTGAACGATATGTATACTTTCGTAATTACTAGGTTTGGCAGCTTAAAGATTTTAAAATATAAAACTATTTATACTAAAGTGATTTTTATTGTGATTGATCTGCATATTTACTAATTGTGCTATCATGTGTGTTGTGATATTGAAAGATATTTATAGTGCATACAGAAATCTAGTCACCCATCAAGTTTTTGGCGATGTTGCTAATCCACTGAAAATTTAATAGCTTTTGACTATTCATTTCATACCTATTTTTGATAATATTGCACTTTAAAGGAATGTATTTTTGATGATTTCATGCAGGTACAATGATTTTAGGCCTTTGGAGCAAAATTAAGCGAAAAGGAGCAAATTTGGAGTGAAAAAAAATAAAAGTGCATTTTATTGAATTAGCGCCGAACATCACTGTCACCAGCGTCGGACAGCGCCAGTTTCCACAGAGTTACGACGTTCTGACAGAATAATGCGCCGAACAGCGCTCCTACCAGAGCCAGATAGTGTCATATCTCGATTTTGAACTAGATTCAATATATTTGGCCAGATTTTAAAGGTTGCTTGAGGAAACTCTTGGGAATTCATTTTTGGCCGAATTTAAACACTTTTGGAGCCAAATTTCAAAAGGGGGAAGAAATGAAGAGAAGCGTTTAGAGTTTATAGAGAGTTTTCTTTCCATTTTGTGTAGGAATTTAGGGTTGTGTTTTCTCTTCTAAGGAGTGTGAGAGGAGAGGGAAAGTGAGAGATTTCTTCTTCCTTACTATTCTAAAGAGAGAATTGTGTGTTGTTGTGAAGAAAGAAGAGGAGTCAAAGGAATTCCTTGAGATTCACTTGGGGAAGAGTTTTAGATAAGTTGTCTTTACTTTACTCTGTTTGTATAACGTTGTTTTTATATATAAAATCCATGTTTTGTCATCTTTTCCTCATGAGTCTTGAGATGATTTCCTTGTCTTTCTCCTTTTCATGTGATGTGTTGATGTTGTGAAATGGAAATGATGTGTCAATTTATTTTGGAGAATTTGTGATGACCTTTTTACTTAGAACTTCATTTACTTTTTGATATGACCAATTGAATTGTTAAAACTTGTTGGGAAACATATGTTTCGAAAGGATTATGAGTTTCACAACAAAAGTGAATGTCACATTCAAAATCCATGGATGGTGAAGTTCATGGGAATTGAGTGCAAATAAATAGGAAAATATACTTTGATGGGCGTAGAACTGGAGATTTCAGAGTGACAGGCTGAAATCCTCAATTTGTTCCTAATGTTTAGAAACTGAAGCGAGAGTTAGCCTTCAGGTGAAGGGAAGTGGGAGCTCTGGAGTGAGAGCTAGTATCCTCCCAGCCTAACCATGGATTTGGGGACTAAACTTAGAATTAGCCAATGTTCTTTATACGCTGAAATATGGGTAAAGAATATGAATGCTCCTATTTGACACATTGCATTTGTATCACTGATCTATGTCACAATAATCATCACATTATGAACGAAAAGGAGGAAGACTCTTTCTTACAACTGAAATTTATTATAAATTTATTCTTGTGTTAGTTTAACTTGCTAGAATTTAGAACGTGCTTTGGTAGATATAGTAACTGAACTTGTTTGTCTTTACTTTAAGAATTAAACCACTTGTAATTGTGATGTGATTCGATAAGAGATTTCTGTGCTACTCCATAAAATTAAAGCCTCCTCGTGGGATCGATATTCCAGGACTCCATTAGAACCCTGTATTACTTGAGTGATATATATACTTGTGTTAACTGTGTGACTCATTATCATTTAAATCAATATATAAATCTAAATCTGATTTCATTAATTTTTACAAATAAAAAAAGTCGCACCGAGTTTTTGGCGTCGTTGCCCGGGAGGCAAGGTAAAAGAAAAAGTAACTGTTAAAATTTATTTTTATAGTATTTGAAATCATATATTTGAATTGCAAGTCATAGTTGCATGTGTTTGTTTATTGTTAGTGTGTGTTTATTGTGTTTGCATGTGTAGTATCGGATCTATAGGTTTAGTGACTTATGCTTCTGAATTAGAGCATACTATTAGAAAAATTCGAAAACAACAATAACAATCTGCAAATCCTCACAAAATGTCGAACAATTTAAACAATCAAAACAAAAATATAACAAGACCTTTAAGAGATTATGCTAATCCAACAACAGATGAAATTCATCTAACTATTCAAAATCTTGATGTTGCTGTTAATTCATTTAAGCTTAAACCTGCTATTATCCAAATGGTACAGAATAATCAATTTGGAGGAACAACTAATGAATATCCTAACTTACATCTCGCTAGTTTTATAGAACTATGTGCTACTTTTAAATATGATGGAGTGTCCAACGATGCTGTTAGACTTAATTTTTTTCCTTTTTCACTAAGGGATAAAGATAAGTCGTGGTTAAATTCGTTAGCACCTAGATCTATTAGAACTTGGGAAGAGCTTTCACAAAAGTTTCTGTCGAAATATTTTCCTCCTTCCAAAACTACTAAGTTGAGAAATGATATCACATCTTTTAGTCAGTTTGATGGAGAATCCATATATGAAGCTTGAGAAAGATTTAAAGATCTTCTGAGGAAGTGTCCACACCATGCTTTACCAGACTGGTTAATAATTCAAACCTTTTATAATGGATTACTAGGATCATTGAGATCGATTATCGATATTGCTGCTGGTGGATCATTAATGTCAAAACCTTTTGATGAAGCATATTCGATAATTGAAGAGATGGCTACTAATAATTTTTAATGGCCCTCTGAACGGGTAAATCCTAAGAGAGTAGCCAATATTCATGATTCTGATGCGATAACTATGATAGTCTCTCAAATTGCTGCACTTTCTAAGAAAATAGGTCAATATGGAATGAATTATTCTTCAACACTGCCAGTGTTAGAAGAAAATTCATCAAGATAGATGATGGACTCTCAAATGTCTTATGAAACCTTGAATGCTATACATAATAAAGTCAATAATCCTTATTCGAATTATTATAATCCTAGTTGGCAGAATCATCCGAACTTCAACTGGAATAACACCAATGCTGTTGTTAATCTGCAATGGGGAAACAATCCTATGAATCCAGTTGGAAATCTGAATAACCAAGGAAATACCAATTTTAGACCTTCTTAGCCTCCTGGTTGTAATAATAATCAACAATTTAAGGAAAAGAAGTTGTCTACTGAAGAAATGAGTCTGAATATGGGTAATCAAATTCAATCTCAAAACGTTGCAATGAAGAACATTGAAAATCAATTGGGACATATCTTTACTGCACTTAATAATAGACGTTCTGGAAATTTCCTTAGCGATGTTGAGATCAACTCGAAAGATCAAAACAAAGAGCAAATTAAGGATATTCAATTAAGGAGTGGAAATGAATTGGAACCATGAGTTCAAAAAGAAATCGAAGTTGAAAGAGAGAAAGTGAACATTGAGAAAAGGTTCTAATAAGATACATCCAGAAGAATATCCGCTAGAACCAATGAAGATAACTGTTGAAAAACCACCTCCTCATTTTCCTCAAAGACTAAAGTAACATAACAGGGACAATACATTTGCAAAATTTTTGGAAATTCTTAAGAAATTAACGATTAATATTCCCTTTGTTGAAGCATTAGAGTAGATGTCTGATTATGTAAAGTTTATGAAGGATATACTTAAAAAGAAAAGAAAGTTTAAATACCACGAGACTGTTGCACTTAGCGGTGAATGTAGTGTAATTATTCAGAAAAAGCTTCCTGAAAAACTTAAAGACCTAGGTAGTTTCACTATCCCGTGCGCTATAAGTGAAAAAGTTTTCGGAAGAGCTTTATGTGATCTTCGAGCTAGTATTAATCTTATGCCTTTATAAACTTTCAAAAACTGGGAATGGGAGAAATTTCACCTACATCTGTAACTCTTCAACTGGCTAATCGTTCTATCACTTATCCTAAAGGAGTTATGGAAGATGTATTAGTAAATGTGGATAAATTTATCTTTCTTGTGGACTTTACTGTATTAGATATGGAGGAAGATAAAGAAATTTCAATTATTTTGGGAAGACCATTCCTTGCTACTGTGAGAGCTATGATCAATGTCGAAAAAAGAGAATTAACTATGAGAGTTAATGACCAACAGATAACTTTCAACATTTTGAAATCTATGAAGTACTCTTCAACTGAAAAAAGATGATGAGTGCTATCGAATGGAAGTCTGCAATTATTTGAGAGAAGATCATTTTAAAGAAGTATTTGAAGAAAATTTGGAATGTGAGGATGAAAATGAAAGTGAAAATGAAGATGATTTGGATGATATGAAGAATGAAAGGTTAGTCTTTGTTCAGGAGAATTTTGAAAGATTGGATATTATGGAAAGTGGAGATAAAAGTTTGATTCCATCTATTATTAAACCCTCTAAACTTGAGCTGAAAATTCCTCCTAAACATTTAAAGTATATGTTTTTAAGAGAATCATCTACCTTACCAGCCATTGTATCTTCGGATTAAAATGAATATCAAGAACAAAAATTATTGGAAATCTTAAAAAGATACAAAAAGGCTTTTGGTTGGTCCATAGCTAATATTTAAGGAATCAGTCCTTCGATCTGTATGCACAGAATTTTATTGGATGAACAACACAAACCAAGAGTTGATCCACAATGGAGACTAAACCCAATAATGAAAGAAGTGGTTAAAAAGAGATTTTAAAGTGGTTAAATGCTGGAATTATATATCTTATTGCTGATAGTGTTTGAGTGAGCCCAATTCATTGTGTTCCTAAGAAACGAGAAGTGGCTGTTGATGTGAATGATCGAGATGAAATTATACCGACAAGACAAGTCACTAGTTGGTTAATATGTATTGATTATAGAAAATTAAGTGCCGCCACCAGAAAAGATCACTTTACTTAACCCTTTTTAGACCAAATGCTAGAAAAACTTGCTAGACACAAGTACTATTTCTTTCTTGATGGATATACCGGTTATTACCAAATACTTATTGCTCCTGAGGATCAAGAGAAAACTACATTTATTAACCCTTATGGAACTTTTGCTTTTAGAAGAATGCCCTTTGGATTATCTAATGCACCTGCAATATTTCAAAGATGTATGATATCCATATTTAGTAAATTAATTGGTGATGAAATAGAATTGTTTATGGATGATTTCTTAGTATTTGGAGATTCATTTGATGTATGCCTATGCAACTCAGAAAAAGTTTTAGAGGTATGTGAAAGAACAAATTTAGTTCTAAACTGGGAAAAGTGTCAATTCATGGTTGCAGGAGAAATTGTGCTTGGGCATAAAATATCTGAATATGACATGGAAGTAGATTCTGTGAAAATTCATGTTATAGAAAAATTACTACCTCCAACAACTGTGAGAGAGGTAAGAAGCTTTTTAGGGCATGTAGGATTCTACAGGTGATATATCAAAGACTTTTCAAAAATTTTTAAGCATCTATTCCAACTTTTGGAAAAAGATAGAAAGTTTGATTTTAACGATGAATGTTTAAAAGCTTTCATTCTATTGAAGAAAAAATTAATTACTGCACCTATAATAATTTCACCTGACTGAGAGAAACCATTATAATTAATGTGTGATGCTAGCGATTATGCTATTGGAGTTGTTTTAGGGTAAAGACATCCCAAAATGTTTAAAGTTATACACTATGCTAGTAAGTCTCTTACTGCTACTCAAATTAAGTACACTACTACTGAAAGAGAGTTATTAGCAAATGTATATGCCTTTGAAAAATTTAGATCTTACTTAATCAGAGCTAAATGTATAGTGCATACTGATCATGCTGCTATTAAATACTTAATGCAAAAGAAGGATGCAAAACCAAGACTGATTCGATGGATGCTTTTAATGCAAAAATTTAATTTTGAGATCGTTAGTAGAAAAGGGGTCGATAATCAAATAGTAGATCATTTATTGAGACTTGAACAATCTAATTTGGATGATTTTGAAAAAGAAATTACTGAAACTTTTCCTGATGAGCAATTATATAATATTATTGAAGGAAATTTACCGTGGTATGCTGATATTGTGAACTACATCGTAAGTAATAATTTACCATCAGATTTAACAATGGAACAACAGAAAAAAATTAAGCATGATGCTAAAGTTTATTTCTGGGACGATCCTTATCTATACAAGCAATGTAAAGATCTTATTATTAGGAGATGTGTGCCTTATGAAGAAACTGAAAAAATTATTCGAGAATGTCATAATTCTGAATTTGGAGGACATTTCAGAATTGATAGAACTGCACGTAAGGTTTTGCAATCTGGATTTTATTGGTCTAGAATTTTCAGAGATGTTTATAAATTTATCAAAACTTGTGATCGATGTCAGAGAATAGACAATATATCTAAAAGAAATGAAATGTCTCTTAATTTTACTCTGAAAGTTGACATTTTTGATGCAAGTGGATTAGATTTTATGGGACTATTTATGCCTTCATTTGGAAAAATATATATACTGATTGTTGTTGATTATACATCAAAATGGTTTGAGGCAATAGCTTTACCTAGCTGTGATGCTAAAGTGTTTTGAGGTATTTAATGAAAAATATTTTCACAAGATATGGAATGCCTAGAGTAATCATCACTAATGGAGGATCCCATTTTAAGAATAATTTGATTCAGAGATTGGTGACAAAAATATAACATTATGCATAGAATCTCTACAGCTTATCATCCCCAAACTAATGGTTTAGTAAAGGTATCTAATTGTGAAATTAAATGAATTCTGGAGAAAGTCATTAATCTTGAAATATTGGATTAGTTTGCTAGATTAGATACTGTTTTATGAGCATACAGAACTGCTTATAAAACTCATATAGAAATGTCCCCTTACAAATTAATATTTGGAAAAACTTGTCACTTGCCTGTTGAATTAGAATATAAAGCATATTGGGTGATAAAGAAATTGAATTTTAATTTGAAAGATGTTGGTGAGAAGAGACTGTTGCAATTGAATGAATTGGAAGAAATCAAAAATGAATCATATGATAATGATAGAATATATAAGGAAAGAAGAAAAATATGGCATGATCGGAAGATTGCCAAAAAGGAATTTGAACCATAATAAAAAGTTTTATTATATAATACAAGATTGAAGTTATTTCCTGGGAAACTGAAATCAAGGTGCACAGGACCTTTCATTGTCGTAAAAGTATATGAGTTTGGAGCTGTGATTATCGAAGACCTTGAATCTGGAAGAAGATTCAAAGTTAATGACCAAAGATTAAAACCATATTTTGAAGGCAATAGACCTAATTTTAAAGAAGCTTTAATGTTGGACCAACCTGAATAACTGAAAGTTGTCGAGCTGACGACGTTAAACCAAGCACTTTGTAGGAGGCAACCCACAGTTATTGAGTGTGTGATTTGTTTTATATGTTATTTGTGTTTGTTTGTTACTTAAATAAGTCTTATTTTTTCTTAATTATCATTTATAATGATGCACTGAAAATATATACGGTTTTTGCTATCTAATTTTATCCATTTTTTGTGATATTACACTTTCAAGAAAGATATTTTTCATGATTTGCTGCAGATTTGAGTGAAAAGAAGAAAAAAAGGAACGAATTCGGAGCCAAAAGGAGAAAAAAAGGAGCAAAATGGTGAAAAAGTGTTCTAGCACCAGAATGGGCGCCGCCGGCACCCAAATCCAGAGAGCACAGAAATTAAATGGCACAATAGAGCGCCGCCGGCGCCCTAAGTTGGTGGAGTTCAAATTTGAATAGATTTGGCGACTTTTTGAAGGGATGCCCATGGAAACTCTTGGGATTTCGTCCCTATCTTATAAGTAACTACTTTTGGACGAAAAGTGGTGTGGAAAAAAGTGTCTAGAGAGTGTCTTGTGTATTTTAGAGTGTTAAGGTTTAGGAGTAGAGAGTGTAAAATGAAGATTTGAGAGAGATTCTTCTCTAAGGAGGGGAGGAGAAGAGGTAAAGTGAGAGATTGCTTCTTCCTTTCTATTATAAGGAGAGAATCAAGTGTTGTAAAGAAGAGAGAAGAGGATTCAAAGGAACTTCAAGGGAATTGCATTGGGGAAGACAAAGAGATAAGTTGTATTTTCTTTTATGGTTTGTATGACTTTTCTTTTATATATAAAATCCATGTTTTATTGTATCTTCTCCATGAATTCTGAGTAGTCTCCCTTGTCTTTCATCTTGCATAGAGATGTGATGATGGATTGATGTAAATTTGATGTGCTTTTAATGAAATGAAGAAGTTGTGACGGTTTTTCATTTAGAACTTAGTTTACTTTCGATTTGGCCAATTAAAATGTTAAAATATTTTGTTGAACATTAAGTTTGAAAGGATTTAATGTCCTACAATAATAATGAAAGATCCATTCAATTTCTATGGATGAATTCGTAGTTCATGGGAATTGAGTGTAAATGAATAGGGAAATGTGTTTTGATGGACTTCAATGCGGAGATTTCAGGGTGACAGGCTGAAATCCCCAAATTGGTTCTAAGATTAGTAATTAATATCAAAGGTTAGCTGACCCAAGGAAAAAAGGTCAAGATTTTCATGCTTATTTTACACTGATTTTGATGATATTGCACTTTAAAGAAATGTATATTTTTTATTTTTCTGCATGTATGAAGAATTAAGGAAAGGGAACAAAAATATGCAAAAATGAGCGGATTTGGAGCAAAAAATGGACTAAATTATGCAAATTTGACCTAAGCCGCCGACGGCGAGGTCGAGGCAGCTGACGGCGTGATTTTCCCTAGAGTTCAAAATTAATTATAAGGGAGGCCGCCGACAGCGAGGATCGAGGCCACCAACGGCGGGGACAGTTTGAATGCATGGTTTCTAGAAGGCCGCCGACGGTGCCTCAAGGCCGCCGATGGCAGGGTTGATAGATCTTTCCAGAAATTCTGAGTAGTTGTTCTATCTTTCTCCTGGTTTTGATGTTTCTGTGAATTGATTATATAATTAGTCTATTAAATAAATTATAAAAGAAGTTGTGATGGTATTATACCTAAACTTACTTTACTATACGAATTGGCCATTTGTATTGTTAAAATCTGTGAAGAATTCTTAAGACCTGACCGTGGGCTGAGGATTCTTAACTTGTATGTATCACATTTCTCTTTGCAAGGTAGACGGGTAAATCCTTGAAGGGAGAAGTGCAAATAAATAGGGAAATAATATTAATCGGGCGTAGAATTGAAGATTTTAGAGTGACAGGTTAAATCCTCAATTCGGTCCTATCGTTTGGGTGTTGATGTGTAGATTGTTAGCCCTCAGGTGAGTGGAACGTGGGAGCTCCAAAGTGAGAGCCGGTATCCTCCTGACCTAGCCGCGAGAATCGGTAACTGAGCATAAGATTAGTCGATGTTCTTTATGCCTGGACCAAAGGGTAAAGAATAGGTATGCTCCTATTTGGCACAACAGATTAAAACTAATTATAATTATCATTTCACTTAAATATCTTAACTAAGGAGAAAGATTCTTTCTATTATCAATATTTGAACTTAACTTTAGTAGTAGTATTAATAAATTTTTAGTTAAACTAGTTTTTAATATAAGTTTCATATTTTTATCGATTTCATATTAGTGACAGATAGGCATTTCAATTTAGTTATAATTATGAATTAATTTTTATAATCCTAAGTCCGTAAGCTTTAATATATCTCTCCCCGTGGGATCGATATTTAGGACTCCATTAGAGCCATGTATTACTTGAACGATACGTATACTTGCGTTTGAAAGTAACTCTGTGATTAAAAGATTAAAATATTTAATTGTTACTATAGTACATTCGAATTTGATAAAAGCGTAGGGTGGTTCAAGTTTTTTTTTGGCGCCATTGACGGGGAAAGATTTTATATGTTATAGGAATATAACATAATTAAAGTAACGGATAACAATTTAGGACTGTTAGAAAACCTTTTTAGAATTGTAACTTATTTAGTTCACTATTTTTGCTATGTACTGATTTCGATTGTATGCACAAATTTGGTTCTGAAAATCTTATACCTTACAATTCGGAATTAGAACGCACTGTTAGGAGAATTAGAAAACTTAGAAAAGAACCTATAAATTCTGAAAAAATGGAAATCAACGTAAACAACCAAAGAATAGAAAATGAACAACAATTTAGACCATTAAGAGATTATGGTAACCCTACATTAGATGAAATTCACTTAACTATTCAAAACCCTGATGTAGCTGCTAATTCATTTGAGCTTAAACCTGCTATTATCCAAATGGTACAAAACAATCAATTTGGTGGAACTTCAAATGAAGATCCTAATTTACATCTTACAAGTTTCTTAGAACTCTGTGCTACTTTTAAGTACGACACAGTGTCTGATGATGCTGTCAGACATAGACTTTTTCCTTTTTCATTAAGAGATAAGACTAAGGCTTGGTTAAATTTGTTAGCACCTGGATCTATAAGAACTTGGGGAGAACTTTCACAAAAATTTTTATCGAAATTTTTTCCACCATCTAAGACTACTAAGCTTAGAAACGACATCACATCTTTTAGTCAGTATGAGGGAGAATAGATATATGAATCTTGGGAAAGATTAAAGAACTTCTTAGGAAATGTCCACATCATGCTTTACCAGATTGGTTAATTATTCAAACATTTTATAATGTATTAGTAGGATCTCTTAGATCTATAATAGACGCTACTGCTAGTGGATCACTAATGTCTAAACTTTTGAAGAAGCCTATGCGTTAATAAAAGAAATGGCTACCAATAATTTTCAATGGCCTGCTGAAAGGGTAAATCTTAAAAAAGTAGCTAGTATTCATGACTCTGATGCTTAAACCATGATAGTTTCTCAAATTGCTGCTCTTTCAAAGAAATACATAAATATGGAATGATTCGTTCTCAAACACCTCAAGTGTCAGAAGAAAATTCGTAAGGACAAATCATAAATACTCAATCTTCATATGAAACAATAAATGCAATAAATAATAGACAAAATAATCCTTATTCAAACTATTATAATCCAGGTTGGAAGAATCATCCAAATTTTAATTGGAATAACCAAAATAATAATAATAATCCTCAATGGGAGAACAATCCTGTAAACCCATTAGGAAATATAAATAATCCAGGTAATTCCAATATATATCTTCTAATCCACCAGGTTTTTATAATAATTCACAATTTAAGGAAAAGAAGTTGTCTATGGAAGAATTAGTTTTGAATATGGGTAATCAATTACAAAATCAAGGAAATGTTATTAAAAACATAGAAAACCAATTAGGAGAAATTGCCTCTGCAATAAGCAATAGACCTATTGGAACTTTACATAGCAATGTTGAAGTAAATCCTAAAGATCAAGGAAAAGAACAAATCAAAGCTATTCAATTAAGAATTGGAAAAGAGTTGGAAACAAAAGTTCAAAAAGAAACTATAGTTGAAAAGGAAAAAGAAGAAATTGAAGGAAAAAAATGAAAGTTTATATCCTCATTTTCCTCTAAAACCTATGAAAATTACTATTGAAAAACCACCTCCACCATTTCCTCAAAGACTAAAGCAATAAGATAAAGAAAAAAGATTTGCTAAATTCTTAGACATTTTGAAAAAAATTGTCAATAAATATTCCTTTTGTTGATGCTTTAGAACAAATGCCTGATTATGTTAAATTTATGAAGGATATACTCAACAAAAAGAGGAAGTTATTAGATCATGAGACTGTTGCACTCAGTGAAGAGTGTAGTGCTATAATTAAAAAAAAACTTCCTGAAAAACTAAAAGATCCTGGTAGTTTCACTATTCCGTGTGCTATTGGTGAAAAATTTTATGGGCAAGCATTATGTGATTTGGGAGCTAGCATAAATTTGATGCCTCTATCAACTTTTAAAAGATTAGAAATTGGAGATATTGCACAAACATCTGTAACTTTACAGTTAGCTGATCAATCTATTACACATCCTAAGGGAATTGTAGAAGATATTTTGGTCAAGGTTGATAGTTTATTTTTCCTGTGGACTTTATCTTTCTAGATATGGAAGAATATAAAGAAATTCCAATCATTTTAGGAAGACCATTCTTAGCTACAGGAAGAACAATGATAGACGTTTAAAAAGGAGAATTGACTATGAGAGTAAATGATCAAGAAGTAACCTTTAACATCTCAAAGTCAATGAAATATTCATCAATAGAAAAAGATGATGAATGTTTCAGAATGCATGTTTGTGATTATTTGAAAAGAGAATATTTCCTAGAAAATTATGAAGAAAAATAAGATATAGAAAAAGATAATTATGAAGAAATAGAAACTGAAGAAGCTGATTATATTCAAGAGAAATATGGAAAGCTTAATTCAACATCACCAAAAAATCAAATATTAATTCTATCTATTGTAAAACCCCCTGAACTTGAATTAAAGAATTTTCCAAATCATTTGAAGTATATATTTTTAGGAGAGTTTTCAACATTACCAGTTATTGTATCCTCAGACTTAAATGAGAAACAAGAAAAAAAATTATTGGATACATTAAAAAAATACAAAAGAGCTTTTGGTTGGACTTTAGCTGATATTAAAGGAATTAGTCCTTCGATTTGTATGTACAAAATTTTATTAAATGAAGAACATAAACCAGGAATTGACCCTCAAAGGAGATTAAACCCTATAATGAAATAAGTAGTTAAAAAAGAAATTCTAAAATGGTTAGATGCTGGAATTATATATTCTATTTTGGATAATAATTGGGTAAGTCCAATTCATTGTGTTCTCAAGAAAGGAGGAATAACTGTTGAAGAAAATAAAAATAAAGAATTAATTCATATCAGACAAATTTCAGGATGGCGTATTTGTATACATTATCGAAAATTAAATGCAGCCACCTGAAAAAATCATTTTCCTCTTCCTTTCTTAGACCAAATGTTGGATAGACTTGCTGGACACAAGTACTATTGCTTTCTGGATGGATATACTGGTTACCATCAGATATTTATTGCTCATGAGGATCAAGTGAAAACAACTTTTACTAGTCTGTACGGAACTTTTGCTTTCAGAAGGATGCCTTTTGGACTATGTAATGCACCTGTAAAATTCCAGAGATGTATGATGTCAATTTTTAGTAAATTAATAGACAATGGAATTGAAGTATTTAGGGATGATTTCTCTGTGTTTGGAACATCATTTGATGCATGCTTAAATCATCTTGAAAAAGTTTTGGAGCTATGCGAAAAATCTAATTTAGTCTAAATTGGGAGAAATGTCAATTTATGGTTGCAGGAGGAATTGTATTAGGGCATAAAATTTCTGAAAATGGCATGGTAGTAGACCCTACAAAAATTCAAGTAATAGCTAAATTACCACCTCCTACTATGGTAAGAGGGGTAAGAAGTTTTCTTGGACATGCTAGTTTCTACAGGCGTTATATTAAAGATTTTTCTAAAATTACAAAGCCTCTATGCCAACTTTTAGATGAGGATAAGAAATTTGAATTTACTGAAGACTGCTTGAATGCCTTTGAATTATTAAAGAAAAAACTAATCACAACACCTGTAATAGTTTCACCTAACTGGGAGAAACTGTTCGAACTAATGTGTGATGTTAGTGAATATGCTATTGGAGCTGTTCTTGGTCAAAGATATGATAAAATTTTTAAGGTTATATACTACGCTGGTAGAACTCTTAATGATGCTTAAACTAACTATACAGTTACCGAAAAAGAGTTACTGGCTATTGTATATACTTTTGATAAATTTAAGTCATATTTAATTGGAACAAAATGTATTGTGCATACTGATGATTCTACTATTAAATATCTGATGCAAAAGAAGGATACTAAACCAAGATTAATTAGATGGGTACTTTTAATGCAAGAATTCGATTTTGTGGTGATTGATAGAAAAGGAACTGAAAATCAAATTGCTGATCATTTTCGAGACTAGAATATCATGAATTATCTAACACCGACAAAGAAATAATAGACAGTTTTCCTGATGAAAAACTTTATAATATTAATGAGTGGAAAATACCTTGGTATGCAGATATAGTAAATTATTTAGTAAGCGATATTATGCGACCTATGCTAACATTGCATCAACAGAAAAAATTTGTTCATGATTTAAAATCATATTTTTGGGATGAACCATATTTATATAAGCAATGTAATGATCTTATTATTAGGAGATGTGTGCCTTATGAAGAAACTGAACAGATCATTCAGAAATGTCATGATTCTGATTTTGAAGGACATTTTGGGATTGATAAAACTGCATATAAAATTTTACAAGCTAGATTTTATTGGCCTACTCTTTTTAGAGATGTTTACAGATATATCAAAACCTGCGATAGTGCCAATGAGTAGGTAAAAGATCTAGAAGAAACGAAATGCCTCTAAATTTCATATTAGAAGTTGAGATTTTTGATGTTTGGGGATTAAATTTCATGGGACCATTTATTCCTTCATTTGGGAACTTATATATTTTAATTTTTGTTGATTATGTGTCAAAGTGGATAGAAGCACAAGCTTTAACTCGATGTGATGCTAAAAGTGTTACAAGATTTTTAATGAAAAATATTTTCATAAGATACGGTATGCCGAGAGTGATTATCACTGACGGAGGATCCCACTTTAGGAATAAATACATTCAAAGATTGGCAGAAAAGTTTAGTATTGTTCATAAAATCTCTACTGCCTATCATCCTCAAACTAGTGGTTTAGCTGAAGTTTCTAATAGAGAGATTAAATAAATTTTAGAAAAGACTGTAAATACTAATAGAGTAGATTAATCTGCAAGACTGGATACTGCATTATGGGCATACATGACTGCTTATAAAACTCCTATTGGTATGAATTTTTATAGGCTTATATATGGAAAAACTGGCCACTTACCAGTAGAATTGGAGCATAAAGCTTTTTGGGTGATTAAAGAATTCAATTATAATTTGAAAAATACTGGTGAGAAGAGGAAGCTGCAATTGAATGAATTAGAAAAACTAAGAAATGAATCTTACAATAACAATAGAATTTATAAGGAAAAACTAAAGTTAAGACATGATCGGAAGATTAACCGAAAGAACTTCGAACCAGGACAAGAAGTTTTGCTTTACAATACAAGGCTAAAATTATTTCCTGGGAAATTGAAGTCTCATTGGTTAGGACCCTTTACTGTAACTCAGGTTTTTACTTATGGAGCTGTTGAAATTGAAGATCCGAAGACTAGGAATAGATTTAAAGTAAATGGACATAGATTAAAACCATATTTTGAGGATAAAAGACCAAATTTTAAAGAGGTTTTAATGTTCAGTCAACCTGAATAACCCTTAAAAGGTCGGGTTGACGACGTTAAACCAAGCGCTTTATGGGAGGCAACCCATAGTTATCTTTAATAGTTGTGTGTTTGTTTGAAATTATTGTTAGTTTGTAGTCATATTAAGTCCTACTACTTATATTTACCTTTTGATTATCATAGAATTTGAATCCATAGAGAAAATTTGGAACATATTGGACAACGACGTTTTTATGTAAATTTTTGTCTAGGGCGCCGACGGCGCGCTCAACGCCGCTGACGGTAGGTTTTTCCTGAGAGCTTTAGTATTTAATTACATAAGGCTCGCCGACGGCGCCTTCGTCGGCGAGTGAGTAGTTTTTCGTGTTCGAAATGACAGTTTTTGGTGGTTTTTAGCGAATTTGTCCTTTATAAACTCATAAATCTGAGTTCATAAATTCTTGCAAATTATAAAGTCAAGCATCAAGTTTTTGGCGCCTTTGCCGGAGAAAGTAACGGAGTTAAGAAAGCAAAAGTTTAGTAACAAAGTAAGTTTATTTTGTAGTGTGTAATTGTGTTTGTTTATTTTTATTAAAGTATTTGTGTTTGTATATGTGTAGTAGCGGATCTATAGGTTTAGTGCCTTACGATTCGGAGTTAGAGCGTACTGTCAGAAAAATTAGAAAATAATAAAAACAAATTGTAAATCCTTGCAAAATGGCAAATATTCAAGATAATCAAAGAACTGAAGTTGGAAATTTGCCAAGACCTTTAAGAGAATATGCTAACCCAACAGCAGATGAAATTCATATAACTATTCAAAATCTGATGTTGCTGGTAATTCATTTGAACTTAAACCTGCTATTATCCAAATGGTAAAAAACAATAAATTTGCTGAAACACCTAATGAGGATCCAAATTTACATATCGCTAGTTTCTTAGAACTGTGTGCTACTTTTAAATATGATGGAGTGTCTAGTGACGCTGTCAGACTTAAACTTTTTCCTTTTTCATTAAGGGATAAAGCTAAGGCGTGGTTAAATTCGTTAGCACTGGATCTATTAGAACTTGGGGAGAATTATCTCAAAAGTTTCTATCAAAATATTTCCCTCCATCAAAGACTGCTAAACTAAGAAATGATATTACATTTGTCAGTTTGAATGAGAGTCAATATATGAAGCTTGGGAGAGATTTAAAGATCTTCTTAGAAAGTGCCCACATCATGCTTTACTAGATTGGCTAATAATTCAAACATTTTATAATGGATTAGTGGGATCATTGAGATCTCTTATAGATGTTGCTGTTGTGGATCGTTAATGTCAAAACCTTTTGATGAAGCATACACATTAATTGAAAAAATAGCTTCTAATAATTTTCAATGGCCATCTGAACGGGTAAATCCTAAGAGAGTAGCTAGCATTCATGATTCAGATATGATTACTATGGTAGTTTCTCAAATTGTAGCCCTTTCAAAGAAAATAGATCAATATGGAATAAATTATTCTCAACCACCTCCAGTGTTAGAGGAAAATTCATTTGGACAGATAACAAAATCTCAAAGACCTTACGAGACCTTAAATGATATTAATAAACCTAACAATCCTTATTTGAATTATTATAATCTTGGTTGGAAGAGTCACCCAAACTTCAATTGGAATAATAATAATGCTAATGTTAACCCGCATTGGGCTAACAATTTTATGAATCCAATTGGAAATTCAAACAATCAAGGAAATTCTATTTTAGACCATCTTATCCCCCTGGATTTAATAGTAACCCACAATTTAAGTATAAGAAGTTGTTTACTGAAGAAATAATTCTGAATATGGGAAATCAATTACAAGCTCAAGGTGTTGCTATGAAGAATATTGAAAATAAATTAAGACATATTTTCACTACACTTAATAATAGACCTTCGGGAACACTTCCAAGTAATGTGGAGATCAATCCAAAAGACAAAATAAGGTACAACTTTCAGGCTATTCAATTAAGGAGTGGAAAAGAATTGGAACCTAGAGTGCAAAAGGAAGTTGAAATAGAAAAGGAGAAGGTGAAAATTGAAAAAGGTTCAAACAAGATTTATCCAGGCTTGGATTATCCCCTTGAAACAATGAAGATAACTGTTGAAAAGCCACCACCTCCATTTCCCCAAAGATTAAAGAAACAAAACAGGGATAACATATTTGAAATTTTTTTAGAGATCCTTAAGAAATTAACGATTAATATTCCTTTTGTTGAAGCATTAGAACAGATGCCTGACTATGCTAAGTTTATGAAGGATATTCTGAGAAAGAAAAGAAAGTTTACAGACCATGAAACTGTTGCACTTAGTGGAGAGTGTAGTGCAATTATTCAGAGGAAGCTTCTGAAAAAACTTAAAGATCCTGGTAGTTTCACTATTCCGCGTGCTATAGGTGAATTTTTTTTTTGGAAAAGCTTTATGTGATCTGGGAGCGAGTATTAATCTACTGCCTTTATCAACTTTTAAAAGGTTGGGAATAGAAGAAATCTCTCCTACATCTGTGACTCTTCAGTTGGTCGATCGTTCCATTACTTATCCTAAAGGAGTGGTGGAAGATGTGTTAGTAAAAGTGGATAAATTTATCTTTCCTGTGGATTTTATTGTACTTGATATGGAGGAAGATAAAGAAATTCCAATCATTTTGGGAAGACCATTCCTTGCTACTGGAAGAGCGGTAATTGATGTTCAAAAAGAAGAATTAACTATGAGAGTTAATGATCAAGAGGTGACCTTTAATATTTTAAAATCTATGAAGTATCCCTCAATGGAAAAAGATAATGAATGTTTTAGAATGGAGGTCTGTGATTACTTGGGAAATGATCATTTTTAAAATATATTTGAAAAAGAAAAAGAATATAAAAATATGTTTGAAGAAGAACGTGAAGATAAAGAAAATTTAGATAATGAGAAGAATGAAGATTTGGATTATGTTCAGGAGAGATTTGAAATATTAGACACTATGGAAGGTGGAGATAAAAGCTTAATTCCATCTATCATAAAACCTCCTGAACTTGAAATGAAAATTCTCCCTAATCATTTAAAGTATATGTTTTTAGGAGAATCATCTACTTTGCCTGTTATTGTATCTTCAGAGCTAAACGAATACTAAGAATAGAAGTTGTTGGAAACTTTAAAAAGATACAAGAAAGCTTTTGGAATGACTTTGACAGATATTAAATGAGTTAGTCCTTCGATTTGTATGCACAGAATTTTATTAAATGAAGAATATAAACCGAGAGTTGATCCGCAAAGGAGACTGAATCCTATAATGAAAGAAGTAATTAAGAAATAGATTTTAAAATGGCTGAATGCTGGAATTATTTATCCCATTTCGGATAGTGCTTGGGTAAGTCCAGTACATTATGTATCGAAAAAGGGAGGAGTGACTGTTGAAGTAAATGAATGTAATGAAATTATACCCACGAGACAAATTAATGGATGACGAATTTTTATTGACTATAGGAAATTAAATGCCGCCACAAAAAAAATCACTTTCCTCTTCCTTTTCTCGATCAAATGCTAGATAGACTTGTTGGACACAAGTACTACTGTTTTCTGGATGGATATACTGGTTACCATCAAATACCTATTGCTTCTGAGAATCAAGAAAAGACAACATTTACTAGCCCTTATGGAACCTTTGCTTTTCGAAGAATGCCTTTTGGACTGTGTAATGCACCTGTAACATTTCAGAGATGTATGATGTCTATCTTCAGTAGTATGATAGATAATGGAATAGAAGTTTTATGGATGATTTCTCTGTATTCGGGACTTCATTTGAAAGTTGCCTGGAGAACTTAGCAAAAGTTTTGGAACTTTGTGAGAAAAAAAAACTAGTTCTGAATTGGGAGAAATGTCAATTTATGGTTGCAGGAGGAATTATGCTTGGGCATAAAATTTCTGAACATGGTATGGAGGTCGACCCTGCTAAAATTAGAGTGATCGAGAGATTACCGCCACCCACTACTGTGAGAGAGTTGAGGAGTTTCATAGGACAAGCTGGATTTTACAAGCGATATATTAAAGATTTTTCTAAGATTACCAAACCTTTGTGCCTACTTTTAGAAAATGATAGAAAGTTTGATTTTAATGATGAATGCTTGAGAGCTTTCGAATTATTAAAAGAAAAATTAATCACTACACCTATAATTGTTTCACCCGATTGGGAGAAACCATTTGAACTTATGTGTAATGCTAGTGATTATGCAATCGGAGTAACATTGGGGCAAAGGCATGATAAAGTATTCAAAGTCATTTTCTATACTAGTAAAACTCTTAATGATGCTCAAATTAATTATACCACAACTAAAAGAGAATTATTAGCTATAGTGTTTGCTTTTGAAAAATTTAGACCTTATTTAATTGGAACTAAAAGTATTGTGCATACAGACCATTTAGCTATTAAATATCTAATGCAAAAGAAGGATGTGAAACCTAGACTCATTAGATGGATACTTCTTCTGCAAGAATTTGATTTTATGATAGTTGATAGGGAGCTGATAATCAAATAGCTGATCATCTATCCAGATTAGACTATGAAAAATTATCTGAATTTGAAAAAGAAATTACTGAAATTTTCCCTGATGAGCAACTCTATACTATTATGGGAAATATTTTGCCTTGGTATGCTGATATTGTGAATTATATTGTAAGTGATATTTTACCACCTGATTTAACAAGGCAACAACAAAAGAATTTTAAATATGATGCAAAATTCTATTTTTGGGATGAGCCTATCTATATAAATAGAGTAAGGATCTAATTATTAGGAAATGTCTGCCACAAGAAGAAACAAATTTGATTATTCAACGATGTCATGATTCTGAATTTGGAGGTCATTTTGGTGTTGATAAAACTGCTTTTAAGATTTTACAATCTGGATTTTATTGGTACACTCTTTTTAGAGATGTTTATAGATATATTAAATCATGTGATCGGTGTCAGAGAGTAGGTAATATCTCTAGAAGAAATGAAATGCCTCTAAATTATAATTTGGAAGTTGAAATTTTTGATGTATGGGGATTAGATTTTATGGGACCATTTACTCCTTCATTTGAAAATCTATATATTTTGGTTGTTGTTGATTATGTCTTGAAATGGATTGAAGTTGTTGCTTTACCCAGATGTGATGCTCGGAGTGTTTCAAAATTTTTGAAGAAAAACATATTTACAAGATATGGAATGCCGAGAGTAATCATAACTGATGGTGGATCCCATTTCAGGAATAATCGAATTAAGAGATTAATTGAGAAATATAATGTCATTCATAGAATCTCTACTGCTTATCATCCCCAGACTAGTAGTTTAGCAGAAGTGTCTAATCGTGAAATTAAAAGAATTTTGGAGAAAATTGTGGATAATCATAAATTGGATTGGTCTACTCGATTAGATACTGCTTTATGGGCTTATAGAACTGCTTTTAAAACCTCTATTGGAATGTCTCCTTATAGACTAGTGTTTGGTAAGACTTGTCATTTACCGGTTAAATTGGAGTATAAAGCATATTGGGCTATAAAAGAGTTAAATTTTAATTTGAAAAATGCTGGAGAGAAAAGCTTTATGTAATTGAATGAATTGGAAGAGATTAGAAATGATCTTATCACAATGATAGAATCTATAAAGAGAAAAGGAAATTATGGCATGATCGAAAGATATTGAAAAAGAACTTGGAAAATGGACAAAAAGTTTTATTATACAACGCAAGATTGAAGTTACTTTTTGGAAAGCTCAAGTCTAGATGGTTAGGACCTTTTATAGTTGTAAAAGTTCATTCTTTTGGAGCTGTTGATATTAAAGATCATGATACTAGAAACATTTTCAAAGTTAATGGGCATCGATTAAAGCCTTAATTTGACGGGTTTTAACCTGACTTCAAAGAGATTTTAATGTTGAGTCATCTCGATTAACTGAATGGTTTGTCGGGCTGACGACGTTAAACCAAGTGCTTTATGGGAGGCAAAACATATTTATCTTTGAGGTGTGTTTGCTTATTTGTTGTAGTTGTGTATTTTAGATAGTTTTTTTTTAATCCTAATTACTCCTAAATATTTTTAAAATTGATAAATGATGGATCGAATCGAGATATTGGAATATTTTGAATCAAATGAAGTTCGGTGAGAATTTTTTACCACTGGCGCCGCCAGAGCCAGAATGGGCGCTGCCGGGGCCCTATCGTTTTCCTACAACTGAACTTGACTGTTTGAGCACCGCCGGCGCCCTATCAAGTGCCTCCGGCGCCCAAAATTTGCATGACAGTTTTTAAGTTTCAAAATGCGAGTTTTTGCAATTTTTGGCGGGATCTTCGTCCTTAGAACTCCATAAACTGCATTTTTATTTCTTAACTCCAAAAAAAACGAAAACCACCTATCCCAATTCGTATCCTATGGATTCCTTTCCCATTGAAACCCCTCAATTTCATGTTTTCAACCGAAGGAAATTCATAAGTTTTGAAGCGCAGCGTTTGTTCAACAAAGTGATGATAAGAAGAAGGATTATCAAGGAAAGAGGCTTCATAAATCGAGGTATGGATAATCCTACTACTATAATTGAAGACATTATTAAAGAGAGACGTTGGGAAGTGCTTTGCTACACTACCGCTGCCGTTGTTGTTCCCACCGTGAAAGAGTTTTATGCAAATCTTCAAGGGATCAACTAAGGGTTCATGTTTGTGTGTGGTAGATTTGTTCAATTCACTCCTGCACAAATCAACGATCTCTTTAGGATCGAGAACGTACCTATTTGCCATTATTCTAATTTCAATGCTAGAAGGGATAATATGAATGATGTATATCGACATCTGATGGATGAGAATGAGGAATGGGAAGTTAGAGAGAATGGATACATGAGTTTTCCATCTGCATCTCTCAATCCAGTATCAAAGCAGTGACATTACTTTATTTTAGCAAAGTTATTTCCTGACATTGAAGATTAGCAAAATAACTAAGGAAAGTGCCATTTTGAATTTCTGTATTCAAACTGGAAGACCGGTTGATATTGGTAATATTATTGTGAAATAAGTGCTTGGAATAATTGTGCATAGCTCTAAATATGGCTTGGACACCCGTCCACCATATTTCTGTTATGTAGTCAGTCACAGGTTCCTTATGAAAGTTGGGAAAAGGTTCTTCTTACATAGAGGCCTATTGATCCAACTAATCCCTACGACTACCAGACAGTTGGAGATGAAGATGATATGAATTTGCTTGCAGATCAACCAATACAGACTTCATAGCCGATTCAACCCTATTTTTCTGAAGGTTTCGGAATGATATTAAAGAGGATCAAACAATTGGAGAAAGAGGTACGGAATGTTATGAATGCGATCAATAACATTTCTGATTTATTCGATCATATAGATTGGAGAATGAAAGAGCAATTTGATCACACTGGTCGAATTGACATGGGTTTGATCAATCTTATGAAGAAGAACGAGGTGATTGCTGAAGAATCATCTGATGAATTTCCATTTCGTCCATTCTATAACTTGTTTGTGCATCAACAATCAATTGGAGATATTAGAGGAGAGGATAGTTCTGAAACAGATGTAGAGTAATTGATGGATTCTACTTATGTTTGTTGCGTGTTTAGTTTGCTTTGCTTAGTCATGTTTTATTTGTGTAGTATTTGCTTTGAGATTTGAACTTGGATTTGGATGTGTTTACTTTTATTGTGTGTTTATAGTTGGTTTGAATGAACATATTTAGTGTATATGATGTAACTTGGATTATAAATATATAAGTTTGTTGTGTTTTATTTGTGTGAAAAATTGTGTTAATTATTGCTTGTGGGATGATGTAAATGCCTATTGAAGTGTTAAACATCATTGTGGACGTCAAAACGATTGAAATTACAAAAAAAATTTCAAACCCAAAAAATATTTTGGACTGGTGCGGCCGGCGCCAGAATGGGCGCCGCCGTCGACCAAATCTAGAGAGTTGGCTAATATTTTTAAATAGAGCGCCGCCAGCGCCCGAACCCAGAAAAAGCCTAAAACCCTCGATTTCACGATTTTTGCTCTGGGACCCGCAAAATTTTTCCATTTCCTTCGTCTTCCTCTTCCATTTTCGAGATTTTGAAGATCTAGGGCTTGCTAGATATCAGATTTAAGGAGATTTTAAGGCTTTTCAACATCAGATTTGCACTTCTCTTGGTAAGAGCTTCAATTTAAATTAAAATTTTTGGATTTTTACCATGGAAATCTCTCACATTGCTTATGGTGGAATTATTAGAGTCTTAAAGAAATTTCGAGATTTCCATGATGAAATTTGCTCTTACTTGTTTAGAATAGTGTTTGGAGTTTACTACATTGTGAATTTGGGATTTATTAGAATTTTCTTGCAAATTTTAGAAATTCACATGGCTCCAAGAGGGAAGAGGAAATTGGATTTTGATGAGGAGAGGTTTGTTAACGTCAAAGCCCAATTTCACTATAACTCTTTCCTTCATAACAAGAAGTGTATCCAAGATCGAGCTTTTGATAGTCCTGGCAGATCTATAGAACAATTAATTGCAGAGTGAAACTGGGAGCAATTCTGTTATTTCACTGCGAATGCTGTTATGGGAGTTTTTAGAGAATTCTATTCTAACATACCCTGGACTGAGACTGAGTATGTGCTTGTTAGAGGGAAGATGGTTGAGTTTACTCCTCAGCGTATCAATGCTTTCTATCAGACTCGGGAACCATTCGTGTGTGAATACGAGAATTTTGACATTGGGATGGAGAATATGAGAGAAGTTATTGCTTTTCTAACTAACGGGCGAGGAGAATGGAAAGTAAGTCAAAAATAGTTGATAAATTTCCCCGCTTCCACTTTGAATGTTGCTTCAAAAGTTTGGCATTATTTCATTTCTGTAAGACTCGTTACCATCTTATCACCACAAGTGAGGTTACTAGAGATAGAGCGATTCCGAACTACCGTATTCGAAGATGAAAAAGATTGATATTGGAGCTATTATTTACAAGAATATTCAGACGATTTCTAGAGGCGAAACCACCAGAGGATTAGGACATCCTGCTTTAGTTCATGCCCTCTGTGTTCAGTCTGGAGTGGAGCTCAGTAGTTCTGAGGAAGTGGCTATTCCATTGAGACCTATTACAAAGAATATTATTCGTACTTATGAGTCTCATGTAGGAGCGAGCTGAGCGTAGGAGTATTGATATTCCTACTACTAGTTATGATGTTCCATCTACTTCTGAGCTACCTACCTTATCGATATTATGGAGCAGCTGAGACTACAGAGTTCTAGTGTGGATAGACTCCATGGTCGGATGGATGTATTTGAGGCGAGGAGTGATGTGAATGAAGATTATCTGCAGAGGAGAGTTGATTTTGATATTGCTTATTATTATGCTCAGGTTAGATTTATGAGGGGGGAGTCCGATGTGGTATTTCCTTCTTGCCCCAGTTATACAGCATATAGACCTGACCCTGCTGATGACCCTGCTACTGACCCTGCTGATGTCCCTGCTACTTATCCTGATGATGGAGACTGGTAGATTGTCAGTTTTATTTATGTTCTTCTTAGTCTGTTGTATTGTCTTGTTGTGATGAAGTGTTATTTACTTTTTATGTTGTACTGTTATGTTGTACTGAGACATTAAAACTGTTGGTTGTACTGTTAGTAGTGTGATAGTTTGTTTCATGTTATAATGTATTGTTGGATGTTTAGATTTTAATGTTAAGTTCTCTTTACCCATGCAGACATTTAAAATGGTTATATCACTGCTACAAATTGTTTCATGCCTGCTAGTTGCAAATTTTGATTAATACCAGATAACGGTTGAAGATTTCAAGATCCCAGCACAAAGAGGTGTCGGCATATTTATAGGTTGTGTGTTTTGAAAAGGGGGTCGCCTACAGAAGTTTTCGGCAAATTTTAAATTTAATTTAAATATATATATATAATTCTAGAAAGAAGCATTTGATTTTGAAAATAACTTTAAGTTTAAAAATTTTAAGATATGAAATCAAACCGATCTCACATCCCAAATAGTTTATATAAACGAGCACCACACCACAAACTGTGTATCTACCTTGAAGAATAGACACACTGCTTGATGATGGGGCTCAATTAAATAAACTAGAAGATTTGTGACATCCGTTTGGTCAACGAACCAATTTTATAAGCCGACAAGTTCCCCTGTTTAATATAAAGGAATTAAACAGGGTTTATATTACCTGGGTTCTTAAAGTTTCCTATAAGGGCAAGCCCCTATAGTTAATTACATTTTAAATGTCCGAAGACACTTAAGAAAACTCTCGATAATGATCAGTGGTTTTGCTCTCAAGAATTTCAAAGTTTAAGGTTTTCAAACAATTGAACTTTGGAAATTTCAATAGGGAATAGCTCAAATTTGGAACAGTTTATTTTAAGAATCCAAAGGAAGAGAAGTAGAGGATGTCACGGACCCGAAGTGAACTTCGGTGACTTCCCAACTATCCCATGTTTCGGCTTCAATTTGAGGGCTTATGTCGTATCGAACTACTACCTCGGAATCCTAAAATAGGTTAGGACTTAATTTGCATAACATGATTATGCAAATGCCTAACGAAGAGTTGAGGATATATGCTGCACTAAGCAAACTACCTCGAAATCCTATGGCTTTGTTATTTATTTCTAAGAAAGGTTTTGCTGAAGTAGACACAAGTTTTGCTGACGACGATGGCCATGCTGCCCACTATGCTCCAAGCTCTGTATTGTTGTAGAGGTTTAGTTTTAGAAAGTGGCAATCATGGGATGAGAGAAGTGTTTTAGTTTAGAGAAATCTTAAAGTCCAAATATTTTTAATGTTTTAATTAAAACAAATATTAAAGTTGATTAAACAGAACCGATTAAGATCCCACGGTTCCGTCATCCCGGCACCGTTATTTTCATTGGATTCACTTAGTCCAAATGAATTTGCTAAACTCAACTGAATGAGTTCCACACTTTCATTTAGACCGTGGGAAATCCCGTTAGCAACACGTGAGTTACATCATCCGAGGTATTCCCGATCATCCAACGAGACGTTTTAATTTAGTTTGTGTTGTAGTTTTGCTGTTCTATTTGTGATTAAATTTTGAGTTGTTTTATATTTTAAAATGTTGTGGCGGTGAATTTTATCTTGTTGTGACTTTTAATTTAGTTTTGGTTTTCAGTTTTGTGGCTATCCTAAAGGTTTCAGTTTTCATGCAGGGTGACATTCTTGTTTAACATGCAAGAGAAGTAAAGTACAGTGCATGTAAATAAATTGTAATGAAATAAAAGCGTACCTGGTAAGCATTCCTATTTATTTTCTCCTGCACTTAAAACACAGGTTAAAACATTTATATAACTGCAAGAAAACACCTAGGTAAAGCTTAGGGAAGGTTTTGGTTGTCTACCAAAATCCTGTCTACCAAAATCCTAATCCTATAGCTAGTCAATTCCTATGACGTCCAGGTTCTTATGTTTTGTTAAGGATGATTTTCTTCACCAAAGAACAATTAAGTTTAATTGTTCTTCTAAAACATCCCATCGTATTGAGAAAGTGCTTAGGACGAGTCCTAAACATCTTTTCAGTACTTATGGGATTATTTCGAGCCTAAATGAATTTCATTATACATGTGAATTAATCATCTAAAATTTAGTTAAGTTTTGCTTCTTGCTCAGTGAACTAGGATGTTTGATTATCCTATGAGTGAAGTGACATTTCACTTAATGCTCTTAATTAGAAAATTGGAATTGATGATTTTGAAATGATTTGGTTTAGTTACAAAATTTTTATTAATAATTTTAAGTTTGGAATAGTGTTCAAGTTGTTTCAATTCTATTAAATCTTTATATTTTTAATGATCTTAATATTTTAGATTAATTTTACCATTTTAAATTTGCTTAGGTTGAAAGAGATGTTTAAATTATTTATTTTTATTAAATTTTAATAACTTTATTTGGATTGATTGTAATATTTTAGGTTGATTTTAATTAGTTTAATTTTTTTTATACATTTTTATTATAAATTATTTTGATATTGATTTTTAATGTTTCAAATTTGTTTTAGGTTTGTTTTCAAATGATAAATTAATTTTACTGTTCTCAATTTAATTTAATTAAGTTATTAAATCACTTAATGTTTTAAACTTTAATTTAATTAAGGGTTATTTTCCTTTTAATCATTAATTTCAATTATCATTTTAAGTTTAATTAAAAATTGAAATGTTATTAAAGTAATTTATTTAGGGATTTCATATTAAAGAATTGGTATCTTCCAAAGTCACATCCCTAATAATCCAAAATTTTAATTATCCTCCCAAAATTTAAATGATTTAATTAATTAAAGTTTTGTTTTGATATTTTCAAAGTGATCAATGAGTTTCTACCCCTTTACTCCCTAAGTTTCAATCACCCAAGTGGAAATTAAGATCAGATATTTTACCCTCCCTTTTGATTAAACCTAAAGTATTAATTAGGGTTAAAATCCTTTAATTACCTTTATGCCCCTTTAGGCTTATTTATTTCATAACTCATCAAATTAAGTTCAAATGAATTTAAAATTTTTATGTCACTTGACTCATATGTCAATTAAGACACTAGAGGAGAAAATGTGATTTTTTTTAATTTAATTTAATTTATATATTTATTTTTGTGAGGAAATGAGGGTTTTCAATGAAAATTCAACAACATGACCAATGTGAGGTTTCTATCCTTAGGAAAATTGTGAGATGTCTCTACTGACCAGAGGACCACCTAGACCAATTTTGGTGATTTTTTGAATTATATTTTATTTATTATAATTATTTTGATTTTTATGGTATTAATTTATTATAAAATAAAATTAAAGTTGAAAAATGAATTTTATATTTTTTATAAATCTCTCTGACCTCAAGGAGTCAAGAAAAGCAAATTTTATATTTTTCTAATTTTTCTTTGATTTATTAGAATTAATTTAGTGAAAAGGTGGGGAAATTCTTTTTTTTTTAATATTAAAAATTGTCCTAAGCCTTTAAAATTCAATTTCTTAACCTATAGACTTGAGAAAAATATTTGGTTTGTTCCTAAGTGATTAGGAGGCTAAATGGAACATTTTTATGATTTTTAATATTTTTGTGATTTTTATTATTTTTTAATTATTAAAATATTAAAAATATGATTAAAAATGAAAATTTTTAGAAAATTCCAATTTTAATTTTCCTAGACTCATCTGATATCAGAAAGCCCTCAAAATCATTTTGGTGAATTTTTGAAGTGTATTTTAGGTTTTATAAATTTTTTAATTTTAAAAGTGGTCATACAACTTAAATAATTCATTTAATGCGTTAAATTATTTCCAATTGACTTTAAATTTTTATGTGAGGTTCTCTGCATCCTAAGTGACAGTGGAGAATTGTTTTCTAGTAATTTTGATGTGTGGTTAATGCTAATTAATTAAAACTCAATTTTGGGTGTTTAGGCCAACTAGGATTATTCTTAAGGAATTAAACCAAACCATAATTTTCCTAGGGTCTTCTAGTCATAAGCTACCTCCTCTAATTTTCCTAGAATTTTTTAAGCAACATACTAATTACTGGATATAAAATGGCAAAACAGACACATAAATTTGAAAAATCAATATCTTGCCACAGAGATGGCCTCTGACCTTGGAAAATTCAAGGAATGTTCCAAAGAACAGAGGCTACAAAAGTTCTATGGTCTCATGCCATGGTGAATTGTATAAATGCATGGAGAATTAAAATACTGAAATCAGTAAATAATTAATTAAAAATAAAATACTCATCAAAATAACCTAATTCTTTTTCCACATTGTTCTCCTCTGATCACTGAGCAAGTGGATATTTTTATTTTATTTTTGTGATTTTTCTACACAAAGATATGAATTTTTGAAGTTTCTGGTATTTAAATAAATCAAAAATACCCTATTTTTCTATTTAAACCAGTCAGTGCCGCGTCAACCTCGGCAGTTCCGAAGCTCGACATGGCGCATTCCCATTCGGCGCCACCATCTAACTCAGCGCCACGTAGCCCTCGGTTCCTGCCCCGTTTCCTGATTCGACGCGATCTTGGCCGTCCATTCGATACACACGCGAATGGATGGTATCCACTCATCGTCCCCGAGCACCCTAACCTGAGAGCCGTCCACCTTCTAGGCTTAATATCTCACTCGATACTTAATCAAATTAAACGTTCTTATGCTTTATGAACTCGTCTTGACGAGATGAACATATCTATATGGCTAACATGCTATGAAATTAAGCCAAACAAAATGGAGAATTCACAGAAGCTCAGGAGGAATAAGAGATCCATACCTTTGCTCTGAGAAGTAAAGCTTCAATCAGAGAGTTGTGGCACCTTCGATTGAACCCAAGGAAGCTCCAGATGAAGTCTCTGGCTCTAGTGAATTGCCTAGACCCAATTTCCACCAAGCCTGATTTCAAAGATTGGCCGATAGAAGAAATGGCTGGCCTGGAGAGGGGATTTTGCTGGGGAACTTCTTCTCTTGGTCTGGTGAAGGTGTAGAGTCAATCAAATTGAGTATTGGCTCACTGTGGTGAAGTGTCCTAGTTTTGGGCTTGAAATTAAACTCAGAAATTGAGCTCACAGAGAGGAAATTAAGGCTAGATTTCAGTGGGGATCAAGTGCTCTATGTTTGGAGAAGGGTTTGGAATGATTTTGGCAGAGTTTTGTTAGGGTTTTGTTCAGCACCTTCTTTGGCCGAGAGGTGGTGGGGTTTAAATAGGCATGGCTGGAGGGCCTCCTAGGGGGGTTTAAAGGCTTGGATTTGCTGCCTAGGTCAAGGGAAGAACAGCCACAATGGCCATTGGCCATGGGACAACTCAGTAGGTTCAATTTAAATTTTTGAATCAAATGGGTGCTCTCGGCCATGGTGTTTTCCAGTGACTGTGGTGGCTGGCTGGCCAGGCATTGGTCACCATCTTGACCAGTGAGGTCAGGGCTGGGGTTTGGTGAGTTTAATTGGCTTTGGACATGTGAAAAGGAATTGATTTAAATGGAATGGGGGAGAATTCATTTTGGCTTAATTTGGTCCAATGCATGGATTAGGCTAGGTGTACCTCCCCAAGGCTGGTTTGGGCTGAAGAGAAAGTCATTTGGAGGCTTAAGCATGGGTTAGGGGAGACATGGGAATGGTTAATGACTTTTAAGGAGTGCTTAAAGGCCTTCCTCCTTTCTCCATTTATGGGGGGTTGACAATCCTAAGATTCTCATGGCTTTCATGTGGCTTGTGCATGGCTCCAAGGCTTGCTCATGGCTTAGGGATGGATTAGCTCACTTGCATGAGAAAGGGATTTTGGGATTTTTGAAATTTAGGGGTATTTTGGCATGAGGCTTGATTTTGATTTATTTGACGATGGAATTGGAACTTAGGGAATGATTTTGATTAAATGGGTGACAAATGAAAATGTCATATGGGCTTTAGGATCAATTTTGGTCTTTTGAAATGGTTTTGGAATGGGCTTTCAAATGCTTTAGGGAAGTGGGCTTTTATGTTTTAAAATAAACTTTTGGATGAAAATTTTGTAAAATATTGTGCCAAATAAATGTTGGGTTTAGTCTAGGGATGTGTCATCAGTAATTTGGAAGAAGTTTGGGGTGATTTTGAGTTGAATTGGGTTTAACTTGGGTAATGGGGCTAAAGTGGGTCAAATTGGGCTAACTTGGGTTAAGGTTGGGCCAATGTTAGGTTTGATGTAAAATTAATGTTGAAAAATGTTTATGGAAGTATAACAAAGATTTTCAATTTTGGTTGGGCTTTGATTTTGGGATTTGGGCCTATTTGGGTTCATGATTGGTTTAGGCTAAATTGGGGATTTTTTATTTGGGTTAGGTTTTGGTGAAGTTTGGGTTCAAATTTTGGGCAAATCAAGTTAGTGTTTTGTTTGTGGGCATATTAGGAAGTTTTTAGAAAGGGGGGCTAATTGGAGTTGAGTTGGGTTGGTTTGGGCTAAGTTTAGGTCATGGGCCAAAATTGGGCTTTAAGCTTCAAATTGAAATTGGATCCACATGTTGGTCAAATTGGGCTTGGATTTGGTCTAAATTGATATTGGGGATATTAAATTGAAGCTTAGGATTGAATTGGATCAAAATTGAGGTCAATTGGAGTGGTTTGGTTGGACATTGGGCTCTCTTAGGTTAAAAATAGGTCAAATTGGGGGTTTTGGTAAAAGTGGGCTAAATTGACAAAATTGGCTTATGGTATAGTTGAACAAAATAAAATTGCGAATATTTGGGATTTTCTGGAATTTTTTGAGAATTTTCTGAATTTTTGGAATTTTTGGGTTAAAAAAGGTATTTTGGGTATTTGGAGGTTATTGGGAGGTATTTTGAAAATTTTGGTATATTTGACCAATGATGATCAATTTGAGTGGTGGGAAATGTTTCGGACTGATTTTGAAAAATTTTGGGTAATTTAGGCAATTTTGCAAATTTTGGGCAATTTCAAGGGCATTTGGTTGGTTTGGTGGGTTTAGGGTCCGGGGGTCAAAAATTGAAATTTTGGAAAAATGAAGGTTGATCAAGTGTGAGTGAAATGAAATCATTTTGGTTGAGCCATGAATTCATGTTAAGCTCACAAGAGCCATGAGAGGACTCATTTTATACATTCACTATGTTGTTCCTAACCCTCTTAGCCAGGAGCCTAGGGGTTGAGGTCCATCCAAATGAATTACATACATGAGTCAGGGATTTAAATTGGGTAAGAATGATTTTAGGGTTGGAATGTGTGCAAGTCAACCCTCACCAGACCAGACCATCCAGGGTAGTCCTAAGGCCATAGAGTCATGTAGGAAACTCATCCTTTAAACCTCCATATATTGATTTTAACCCTCCAAGTGGTTTAGGGGTTTACAATCAAACATGTGGGGTTTGATGGGAGTTAGGAAGTGGTTTGAATTTCTAAGTGGTGGGTCCCATTTCTAGTCCTCTAGGATAGTTAAAGGGAAAACCTATGGCTAGATCCTAAGTACTAAGGAGAGAAGAAAAGACCTCACCAAAAATGAGGTCAACAAATGGACCCCTGATCCATGAAAAAAAGTACCTATTTTTAGTGTTCATTTCATGCCCACTTTATGCTTATTTTTAATGATATTACACTATAAAGGAAGTTATTTTGCATAATTTTGCATATTCAAGTATAAAAATATGATTTTAGAGAAAATTAAGCAGAAACTATGCAATTTTGAGCCAAAATGAGCAAGAAAGAAACTTCTGACTTAGCACATATCAATATGTCTTTCTATGCTTAATATCTTTTATATTTCTCACATGTTTTTGAATGAAATTATACTTTTGAGAAAGGTTGTTTTTATGTCTATCTTTTAGATGAAGATGTTAGGAACGCAACGCAACTGAAATGGGGCGAAATGGAGTTGAAACGAAGCCAAACGGAGCAAAACCGTAGAGCTGCGCACAGGGTGGCGCCTAGGCGCCAAAACCTAGCGCCTAGGCGCTAGAATCATCCAGAAATGGTTATTGGACGAGATTTTGACGACTTGGGAGTTATTTTGATGATGTTAAGTAGTTTCTAGACCTTCTAGAAGCCTGGAAGTTATTCCTAATATATAGGACATGTGATACAATGAATCTAGACACATTGGACGGTTTTAATCGCGAAGAGGTGCGAGCCAAAGTGAAGAGGTGCGAAGAACTGGACGTGGTGTCCGGCGCCTAGGTGCCAGATTCTGGCGCCTAGGCGCCAGACACACCTTCTAGAAGATTCATTAAATTTGGACACATTTTGAAGAGGTGCCTTAAGGAAACCCTTGGAGCCTATAAATAGGAGACCACTCCTTCAGAGAAAATCGCACCCTATAGTCTCTCTCTTTCCCCTTAGTCATTTTAGTCATTTTAGAGTCATGAAGATGTAGATTTTTATATCTTATGGAGAGATTTGTGAGGGATTTTGAGATATTTATGTAAGGGATGTACGAGCGGCGCATGGATCAGTGGGAAACTTTGGTGGAGAGAATTTCTTCTTTCTTTCAGAGGAAAAAGCTAAGTATTGTTTTCTTCATTTATTTGTATTTGTTGTAAACATTTTCTAGTGGATTTTCTTCGTTTTAAACCAAGTTTTCTGTCGTGAAGTATCCATGTTTCGTAAGTGATTTCCTTTACTCTATCTTTTAATATGAAGTAGTGGCATGCGTAGGAAAATCATTTTTATGTTAGAATTAACTATTAAATGCTTCTAGGTGACAGATAGTTGCATAAATATAATAGAATACTAATGAAATAAGTTCCTTGTTGGCACTTAATTTATTACATAATTCTATCAATGCTTTTACTTCTTATGCCATTATTTTCATTTACTTTTATTTTGTAATGAAATAGATGCATGTTTAGGAATTAAGATTTGCTTAGATATTCTCTTATTAAATTATGGTGATGATATTCATACCGGATCTTCATTTACTTTACAAATTGATCACTTGTATTGTTAAAATCTGTTGAAGAATTCTGAGACCTAGAAGGAGATGAATTCTTAACTAGTAGATATCACATGAATCCTTGGGTAGTCGAAGGCCTTGTGCGGGTTATTCAAGGTGAAGTGCAAATAAATAGGAAAATATTATTCAATGGGCGTAGAATTAATTAGTTTTTAGAGTGACAGACTAAATTCTAATAATTTGGTCTATAGAAAGGGAACGGGTCACTGGTAGGGCCGACCATAGCCACCCTTGGACATCTAGTAGTGTGAGCCTAGATTAACCCATTCTAGTAATAAAACATCCTGAACCGATCTATATATTAGCCAATGTTCTTTATGCCTGGACCAAAGGGTAAAGAATAGGAATGCTTCTATTTGACACTACTACATTAATTCTAAGCATATCTTTCTTACATATTATCTATGTAATTGCAAGAGAAAGGTAATTTTTAATATCTCGAATTTCTCCAAACCAATTTATCCATAAGTTATCTTTTTATTTAAGAATTTAATTTAGGATTAGTTATTAGAAAACTCATTTTAATCGACATTCCAAATTTAGGCCTTATAGAAATAGGCTGGAATTAGCCTAAAGGATTTCTTACCTCGCTTCTCTGTGGGATCGATATCGGGGTTATAAAAGAAAACCCTATATTACTTGAAACGATACGTATACTTGCGTAGTACCCCTAGTGTGTAAAATATTTTCTAAATTTACATCATTTTGATTTTATACACTAGCCGCTATTTATAAATTAAGTCAAGTTTTTAGGCCATCTTTTGGAAGCGAATATTACTGCGTTATTGCGGGTCGTGTCAAGTTTTTGGCGCCGTTGCCAGGGAAGCTTCGGTAAGAACTTTAGGAGAATTTTAGTTGAAATAATTAGGTTTAGACTTGGAAAATTGTAGTGTCATAAAAAATGTTTGTGTGAAAAATAAGGTATTCATGAAAATGTTTTGTTCTGTTGAATATATTTTATCTATTATTTGTTTAATTGTTAATGTACTGTTTGTTGTTCTCTGTATGCGAAACAAATGATCTAAAGGACTTGTGCCTTATGATCCTGAGTTAGAAAAATGGAAAAAATTAAAAAAACAGAAGGGACTCGAAAAACTAGAAATGGAAATGGAAAACTTTCAAGATAATAACTTAGAAAATCATCATACTTCATTGAGGGATTATGAAAATCCTAAGACGAGATGAAATTCACTCAAGTATACAAAACCCCGTCGTAGAAGTCGACTCGTTTGAAATAAATCCTGAGATTATCCAACTTCTGCAGAACAACCAGTTTGGGGGAACTCCTTTGGAGGATCCCTATTTACACTTATCTAGTTTTCTAGAACTTTGTGCTACATTTCGTTATAATGGTATGTCAAACGATGCTTTTAGGCTAAGGATTATTCCTTTCTCACTAAGGGATAAGGCTAAAATATGGTTATACTCATTAGCACATGGCTCTATTAAAAATTGGGAGGAGTTAACTCAAAAATTCCTAGCTAAGTATTTTCCACCTTCAAGGACTACTAAACTTAGAAACGATATTATCTCATTTTGTCAATATGAAGGACAAACAATATACGAAGCCTGGGAAAGATTTAAGGAACTCCTAAGAAAGTGTCCACACCATGCTCTGCCTAATTGGTTAATCATTGAAACTTTTTACAATGGGTTAGTAGGATCCCTTAAGTTTATAATTGACGCTGCTGTTGGTGGATCGTTAATGTCAAAATCATTTGATGAAGCGTATGCATTAATTGAAGAAATGGCTACAAATGAATTTGAATGGCCCTCTGCAAGGGTAAATCCTAAAAAGGTAGCCAGTGTTCATGATATAGATGCGATTGCAATTCTTGCATCTCAGGTTGCTACAATATCAAGGAAGTTGGACCAATTTGGAATGAACCAGCCTCAATTTACTTCTGTAAGTGAGGAAAGTTCATTAGGGTGTAAGATTGATTCTAACTTATTATATGAAACTTTAAATACCACAAACAACTCATTATCTAACTTTTACAACCCAGGTTGGGAGAACCATACTAATTTTAACTGGAATCATACTACTGATGGTGGAAACCAAAAATGGGAAAATATCATGCAAATCCTAATGGAAGTTGGAATAATCAGAGGAACACAAACAATAGACCTTCATATCCACCGGAATCTAACAATGATCAACTATTTGAGGATAAGGAGATGTCTATGGAAGAAGTGGTATTGAAAGTAGGAAACCAGTTGCAAAGTCAAAATGCTGCGATTAAAAATATAGAGAATCAACTGGAACAAATGGCTAATTCACTTAGCAATAGGGGAACACTTTCTAGCAACATTGAGATCAACCCTAAAGAAGACACTAATGAACAAGTAGAAGCTGTCCAATTAAAAAGTGAAAGAGAGATAGAGGATGTGGTTAGAAAAGAGAAAAAAGTTGTGAGAGAAACAAAGGAAACTAAAAGACATGAAAAACATGTTTCTAAGGGTTTGGAAAAATTAATTTCTCCAACTAAAATCAGTTTGGAAAGACCACCACCTCCATTTCCTCAAAGACTTAGACAACATGAGTTGGATAAGAAATTTTCAAAGTTCATTAAAGTACTTAAGAAGTTAACGATAAATATTCCTTTCACTGAAGCTTTGGAACATATGCCAAGTTATGCAAAGTTTATGAAGGAGATATTAAATAAGAAAAGGAAATTTGGGGATTACGAGACAGTTGCACTAAATGAGGAGTGCAACGCTATACTTCAGAAAAATTTTCCTCGGAAACTTAACGATCCTTGTAGCTTTACAATTCCTTGTGCAATTGGAAAAAGATTATGTGGAAAAGTTTTATGTGATTTAGGAGTAAGCATTAATGTGATGCCTCTATCTATATTCAGAAGGTTAGGTTTAGTCGATATTTCTCCCACTACTGTAACCCTTATGTTAGCTGATCGATCTATCATTTATCCAAAAGGAGTTATAGAAGACGTGCTTATTAAAGTGGATAAGTTTATCTTTCCTGTGGACTTTATTGTATTAGATATGGAGGAAGATAAAGAAATTCCAATTATTTTAGGGAGTCCTTTCCTTGTTACTCGGACAAGCTATGATAGATGTGCAAAAAGGAAAGTTGACTATGAATATTAATGACCGGAAAGTAACTTTTGATGTATTAAAGACTATGAAACATCCAGCTGAGAAAATTAATGATTTTTTTTGGTTGGATGAAATTGATTATCTAAATAAAAACCATTTCCAAGAAAGTTTTTAGAGTAAGATAACAGATGAGGTTGAAATGGATTTTCATGATGATTCGAAAATGTTATTTAAAGAAGACTGTATGTATGTTTAAGAGAGGTGTAAAATGATGGACATCACCGAAAATAGTAAACTTTTAATTCCATTTGTTGAAAAATCTCATGAACTTAAGATGGATGTACCCCATACAATTTTAAAGCCTACTTATTTAGGGAATTCATCTACACAACCAGTCTTTATATCTTTGGATTCGACTCAATCACAAGAAAAACCTAAATTGAATGATGAATATGATAAAATTATTGAACTAAGACTTGGAAGAGAATTTGAGGATATATTTTAAAAAAACTTTGAGTTGAGAAAAGAGGATAAGGATATTGGAAGACCATTGGAAGAAATTCCTAAGGAATTAGAAAAACCTATTTCCTCAACTAAGATAGATCCTCCATCATTTAATAATTATAAAGGGGAAGAATTGGAAGATAATTTGAAATAGAAGAGTAACATAGAGGATACTGATCCAAAATCTGAATTATCTAAAGAGAATCTGCTCCAAAATTTGGGAGATATTAAAGTATCTTATAAAGATCCATTTATTATAAATTTCAAGGATGATATTAATATGCAAATTCAGAAAATCAATAGAAGAATATTTGATCTAGAAAGAAATATGAGGAATAATGATATAAATCAAACTGAAAATGAATAGCTGAATGAAAAATTAAAATTTGGGGATTTTATAGGAATCCCTGGATCTGGAAATGATTGGGTGATTGATCGAGGATTACTTAATTGGAATTTTGATCCAGGAGGAATCATTTGTCGGGCCCGCGACGTTAAAACCAAGCGCTTTATGGGAGGCAACCCATAGTTGTCAGTGTGCTTTGATTTAGTGTGCTTGCGAGTCATGATTGTTTATGTGTTGTTTTGTGTTTGCTTTAGTGCGTATTAGATTAATGTTGTGAGGTTATGCCTTGGTCTTGATTAAATTTGTATATGACTTCTGGTAGTAGCACGCTGACGAGTCTGTTATAACTCAGTTCTCAACCAGAGCTGAGCATTACCTTGAAGCATGTAGAGTTTAGACTTGGACCACTCCATGTCAACTCTATTACTTCCTTTATCTGACTTTGTTTTCACTAAGTAAGGTCATGAAATTGCTTAATGAACAACATCTGAATGAACTACACTATTTTTATTCACCAGATTATTGTTATTCATGTAGTTTCTTCCATTAGAAATTGAAAGTAAGGAGAGAAAATGTGAGTAGAAAGGAGATCAAATTAACCTCAGTTGATATTTCTTTATGAATCTGCGAGTCTAGGTATTTTAGTTTGTGTGTTTGTATTTGTGTTTGTGTTACAACAATTTAGAGATTTGAAGAACACTTAAATATATATTCCTATGCCGATACATGTCATGCTTATTTGACCTTTCTTTAGTTTAATTTTATTATAGCATGTTTAGTTTAGATTTACTTTCTATTACTACTTGTTATGTCCTGATGAATACATGTAGATGTTATTGATAGACAATTGTGGTAGATAGAATTTCTGAACTATTTTTCTTCCTGCTTATATTTTCTGTGCTGAATGCTATACATATTCAAATTCAAGTTTGGGGGTAGGAAGAAAAATATATTTTAAAGTTAGTATACTTTCTTTTTAGTTTAATATTATTGTACGCATGTTTTAGGCTAGATTTACATTCTCCTGCAATCATCCTATCCTGATTATGCATGTGTTTAAATTTGATAGGATGTTGTAGTAGTTAATAGATTTAACTTTTATTTTTCTTCCTCCTACATTTTATGGAATTAATTGCAAAATATTTTAAAAAATTCAAGTTTGGGGGGAATGAAAAACAATTTTCAAAAACTTAAATTTTATTTGTCCTCAAAACTGCTATAAATAAATTTGATTTTGATTGAAAAATAATTATCTGTATGAAGTTATATTAGGGAAATAAAATTTTGAATATAGAAATAATTAAGAGAATTTAGTTAAAATTTATAGTAGTGATGAAAAATTTAAATTTAATTTTTCTTAGTGAAGAAATGATAAATATTGTGTAACCATCTTTAGTAAGAAAAGTTGTATTTTTAGAAAAATAGAAGGACTAGACTTTTGTTTTCAATATTTAAATTTCTTTTATTGAAAAATAATTCTCAAAACTGTTATTATATTTCTAAGTAAAAGATATATATCTACCTTATGCTTTAGGAAAGGAAGGGTGGAATTCAAAATTATTAAAGGCCTATCCAGATATAGTAATCCTTGCCTTAAAAAAAAAAGAAGAAAGAAAGAAAAGAAAAAAAAAAGAAAAATAAAAGAAAAGTATAGTATGTGAAAGAGGAAGGAGAAGCTTAAGGATTAAAAGGCCTAATCAAAAATTGGTTCCACACCTGAGCTTTTTAAAGTATAAGATTTGAGAAAATCTTAAGCTTTAAAATATAATATAGTTAGTAAAATTATTTTTAATAAAGATTTTTACTATATTTCTAGAACAAAATTTTAGAAACTCCTAAAGAAACTCATACACATGATTTACTTATGTGGTTTTTAATGATTATAGTGTTACTTGAGGACAAGTAACGTTTAAGTTTGGGGGATTTTGATCCATGAAAAAAAGTACCTATTTTTAGTGTTCATTTCATGCCCACTTTATGCATATTTTTAATGATATTACACTATAAAGGAAGTTATTTTGCATAATTTTGCATATTCAAGTATAAAAATATGATTTTAGAGAAAATTAAGCATAAACTATGCAATTTTGAGCCAAAAATGAGCAAGAAAGAAACTTCTGACTTAGCACATATCAATATGTCTTTCTATGCTTAATATCTTTTATATTTCTCACATGTTTTTGAATGAAATTATACTTTTGAGAAAGGTTGTTTTTATGTCTATCTTGTAGGTGAAGATGTTAGGAACGCAACTCAACTGAAATGGGGCGAAACGGAGTTGAAACGAAGCCAAACGGAGCAAAACCGTAGAGCTGCGCACAGGGTGGCGCCTAGGCGCCAAAACCTAGCGCCTAGGCGCCAGAATCATCAAGAAACGGTTATTGGACAGGATTTTGACGACTTTGGGAGTTATTTTGACGGTGTTAAGTAGTTTCTAGACCTTCGAGAAGCCTGGAAGTTATTCCTAATATATAGGATATGTGATACAATGAATCTAAACACATTGGAGCGGTTTTAATCGCGAAGAGGTGCGAGCCAAAGTGAAGAGGTGCGAAGAACTGGACGTGGTGTCCGGTGCCTAGGCGCCAGATTCCGGCGCCTAGACACCAGACACACCTTCTAGAAGATTCATTGAATTTTGACACATTTTGAAGAGGTGCCTCAAGGCAACCCTTGGAGCCTATAAATAGGAGACCACTCCTTCAGAGAAAATCGCACCCTATAGTCTCTCTCTCTCCCCTTAGTCATTTGAGTCATTTTAGAGTCATGAAGATGTAGATTTCTATATCTTATGGAGAGATTGGTGAGGGATTTTGAGATATTTATGTAAGGGATGTACGAGCGGCGCATGGATCGGTGGGAAACTTTGATGGAGAGAATTTCTTCTTTCTTTCAGAGGAAAAAGCTAAGTATTGTGTTCTTCATTTCTTTGTATTTGTTGTAAACATTTTCTAGTGGATTTTCTTTGTTTTAAACCAAGTTTTCTGTCGTGAATTATCCATGTTTCGTAAGTGATTTCCTTTACTCTATCTTTTAATATGAAGTAGTGGCATGCGTAGGAAAATCATTTTTATGTTAGAATTAACTATTAAATGCTTCTAGGTGACGAGATAGTTGCATAAATATAATAGAATACTAATGAAATAAGTTCCTTGTTGGCACTTAATTTATTACATAATTCTATCAATGCTTTTACTTCTTATGCCATTATTTTCATTTACTTTTATTTTGTAATGAAATAGATGCATGTTTAGGAATTAAGATTTGCTTAGATATTCTCTTATTAAATTATGGTGATGATATTCATACCGGATCTTCATTTACTTTACAAATTGATCACTTGTATTGTTAAAATCGTTGAAGTATTCCGAGACCTAGAAGGAGATGAGTTCTTAACTAGTAGATATCACATAAATCCTTGGGTAGTCGAAGGCCTTATGCGGGTTATTCAAGGTGAAGTGTAAATTAATAGGAAAATATTATTCAATGGGCGTAGAATTAATTAGTTTTTAGAGTGACAGACTAAATTCTAATAATTGGTCTATAGAAAGGCAACGGGTCACTAGTAGGGCCGACCATAGCCACCCTTGGACATCTAGTAGTGTGAGCCTAGATTAACCCATTCTAGTAATAAAACATCCTGAACCGATCTATAGATTAGACAATGTTCTTTATGCCTGGAACAAAGGGTAAAGAATAGGAATGCTTCTATTTGGCACTACTACATTAATTCTAAGCATATCTTTCTTACACATTATCTATGTAATTGCAAGAGAAAGGTAATTTTTAATATCTCAAATTTCTCCAAACCAATTTATCCATAAGTTATCTTTTTATTTAAGAATTTAATTTAGGATTAGTTATTAGAAAACACATTTTAATCGACATTCCAAATTTAGGCCTTAAAGAAATAGATCGGAATTAGCCTAAAGGATTTCTTACCTCGCTTCTCTGTGGGATCGATACTGGGGTTATAAAAGAAAACCATATATTACTTGAAACGATACGTATACTTGCGTAGTACCCCTAGTGTGTAAAATATTTTCTAAATTTACATCATTTTGATTTTATACACTAGCCGCTATTTATAAATTAAGTCAAGTTTTTGGGCCATCTTTTGGAAGCGAATATTATTGCGTTATTGTGGGTCGGGTCAACCCCCAATTGGTGTGGTGTGCTAACCAAGCACACCGTGCGTATTGGCGTTGACCTAAGAGATCAACAAAACCAACACAGACGTCTAAGTGACACACTTAGAACAGAGCGTAGAAAATTTCCGCTGGGGAGTATCGAGTATACCTCCAAGACTGGAGATCCTTGAACTCTCGCTGGGGAAAAAGAAGGTGAATTCCAAATCACGAGAACTGGGGAGTTTTGATTTTAAATTCATTTTTTCAAGTTTCGATTTCAAGTTTTTAATTTTGGAGTTTGAGTTTTGATTTAATCAGAGTTCCGATTCCGATTAAAGTTCGATTTAAGATTAATTTTAAGGTGGATCTCGTTGAGATTCAGAATTTGGAATGAGAATTGGAACCTAGGTTCCAACCTCGGGATTGTAAAGAGGATTGGAGATTTAGGCTCCAGCCTCGAAGATTTGAAAGAGAACTAGAAGTTAGGCTCTAGCCTCAGAAATTTGAAAGAGAGCTAGAAGTTAGGCTCTAGCCTCAAAGATTTGAAAGAGAACTAGAAGTTAGGCTCTAGTCTCGAAGAGAACTGGAAGTTAGGCTCCAACCTCAGAAATTTGGAAGAGAACGAGAAGTTAGGCTCTAGTCTCGAAGATTTGAAAGAGAGCTAGAAGTTAAGCTCTAGCCTCAAAGAGAACTGGAAGTTAGGCTCCAGGCTCAGAAATTTGGAAGAGAACTAGAAGTTAGGTTCTAGTCTTGAAGATTTGAAAGAGAGCTAGAAGTTAGGCTCTAGCCTAGAAGAGAACTGGAAGTTAGGCTTCAACCTCAGAAATTTGGAAGAGAACTAGAAGTTAGGCTATAGTCTCGAAGATTTGAAAGAGAGCTAGAAGTTAGGCTCTAGCCTCGAAGAGAACTGGAAGTTAGGCTCCAGCCTCGGAAATTTGGAAGAGAACTAGAAGTTAGGCTCTAGTCTCGAAGATTTGAAAGAGAGCTAGAAGTTAGGCTCTAGCCTTGAAGAGAACTGGAGGTTTGGCTCCAACCTCAGAAATTTGGAAGAGAACTAGAAGTTAGGCTCTAGTCTCGAAGATTTGAAAGAGAGCTAGAAGTTAGGCTCTAGCCTCGAAGAAAACTGGAAGTTAGGCTCCAGCCTCAGAAATTGATCTGTATGAAGAGGGACCTAGGCCCATGCTATCAGAACCAAATCGAAAAAGTTTGTGGCTCCGTGTCAATAGAACTAGTTGATCCACTAAGACACAGAAGAAAGAGAATTGAAAGGAGCTGGTAAGTGTACCAAGTTGAAAAGACTCGACCTAGCAATAAGTTGAGGAAAATATTTGAATTACAGAAGAATTTCAAACGGATTTCGATTTGAAGAATAATCGAAGGATTCAGATCGAAGGATTCAGATTGAAGGATTCAGATCGGAATTCAATTCGAGATTTAGATTCATTTTGTTTTAGTGATTCAATTTCATTTTTTGTTTAATTAGAGTTCGTGTTTATTTGCAGTTTGTTTTGACATTCAGATTCTTAAAAAGAGTTCTTATTCATTTTCTTTCTCTCTCTTTTTTTGTCTTCATTTTCTTTTTTTATTTTCTTTTCCATTTTCTTTTTATTCTCATTCATTTTTTTTATTCTCTTTTCTTTCCATTCTTTGTTCAAAGTTCATTTAACTTAATGACATTTCCCAGTCAATTTGTACAAAAGAGGTGAAGGCAAAACATGACATAGTCGTTTCCATTTCAATTTGTTGAAAATACATCACATAGTCTGATCCAAAACGTGATGATATCTTCCTTGAAAATTCAGTATCTCATACAATCCACATAAATCCAAAACGGATTGTGTAAGATTCTTTTTGATTCTACCAAAAGCATCTGTCAAAATTCATGTCTGAATAGTAAGATACATGGACAATAACATCACCTTCCAAGCCACCTTTGGCAGGAATGTCGTACGGATGTGTATTGGAGGAGTGCTATCTCACATGTAACTTATAGCTCGTAGGGCCGGAGATTCTCTAACTCTGGATCTGGCTGAAAGTGGAAAGGCATTTTTCTGTCGTCCATCCTCCTGAAAGTGATGGAGATCCGCTCCACAGGCATTCCTGGGATGCAATGTTTTGCTACGTCGGCTCCGTTTCCTTTTAACATCAGGACAGAACCTATCGGTAGTGGTATCTCCACCGGCCCTCAGAATTCACCAGGGCCTGCTATCCGGAGGTCAGATCCTAACATGATGTTACACTGGTTAACGAAAGACACTGTGCAGAAAGGTCTGACGAAGTCATGATGATCTATGTGTGGAGGTATGCAGTCCTCCTCCCTGTATATGTTAATGATGCAGCTGTTGGGTATGCAATCTGCAGGCAATACACTCCATTTTACCATCCTTTTAACGATTCTCTTGATAATTCTTGGCATCGGATCTACCTCACTACGATGGAGTATCCCTAGTGGATTTCCCTTTCTGTCCTCGGCGAAGTTGTAGCAACACCCGCACTGAATCGTAACTCTTCCTTTTCCTCTCATCCACTTTCGAGGTTCTGAGTAGGTCTTTTCTCTTAAATGACCGGCTCGACCCATTTTCTGAAGCTCAGCGACGCAGTCCACAATTTGCTGTTGCTCGTATTCTGAAAACACATTCGTATGTAGCTCGAGGCCTTCTAGGATTTTGATCCTCCTGCCTCGAATCCTTTCAAAATATTTAAATGTTTTCTTTTAAACATTATGCATCTTTTCCAGCTCGTATTCCGGAATTATCTGCAATCGGCAAGGCCTGGTGACATACTGGGGAATGTATGGTTCAACCCCAGCACGCTCTCCTACATGTCTTGGCTCCTTTGGGATAGTCTCTGTTGAGACATCCTCCGGGGTTGCTTTCTCAACAAGACTCTTCAGAACTGTTACATCTGCTTGGCGTCGAGGCGCTGATTCTATTTCTGCACTTTTTAGAGTTTCTTTCATCCTTTCTGCTGTTCTTGGCATTGAATTTCTCTTTTCTGGTTCCCGACGAACCGATTTCTTCAGAGTATTTGCATTGACGGTAGCAACTGTCTCTTTTTGTTGATCCGTTGCTAGCTTGGTCAGCATCTTGCATATGCGGCGATTCTTGTTTCTTCGTTGAGTAGGAGTGAGGGTAGCACTCCTTACCTCTTGAACTTCTATGGGCATGGCACTGACAAGCCTGCCCTCTGCTGTAGCAACCACTGACTTTATTTTCTTGTCTTCTCCCATTGCATGAGCGGCGTTTGCTTTTCTTTTCTTGCTAGTAGACGGCTGACTTGGGTCACCCAATTTCATCACTGTATGGCTGCGGAGCTCTTCCCGATCAATCGGAGTCCAATCAGTTTCTTCATATTGCAGCCCGGCTGGTGTGAAATCAGATTCGATCTCAATCACGGCTCCATCCCTCACCCACTTTTCATCAAGTGCTAGACTCACGCCATTTTTAAAGTTCAGAACCAACCGCCCGTTCGACATTTCCCTGCAAAAAGTAAGGAAAGGATCAGGGTCTGTACTAAGAACAAGAACAATAAGAAAAAAATTTATTAATGAAAAATTCTTATTTATTTCTTTTAAATTTTATAGAAAGTAGGAAGAGATGAGGAAAGATCAAGAATGAATAGATTTAAAAGGAAAGATCAACATTTTATTATTACGATTTCACATGTTTTCTTTTACACATTTTTGTTAATAATTTTTTTTAATCATCCATTTTATTTTGGGTTCGGACCCAGTCATAAATGATTACTCTACCCGTGTTTCTAGGAATGAGACTCCACTTTTAAATTCCATCCTTCGAAACATCAGGTTGCATAATATTTCTTCAAATATCGTCCATTAATTGGAAGCATAGGTCGTTCTCCATAGCAATTCACGAGTTGGTAGGAACCTCCAGAGTAGACTGTCTCAACTATGAATGGCCCCTCCCAAGTCGGTTCAAATTTACCTCCTATCTTGCGGTGTGCAAGAATAGGCCTCTTGAGAATTAAAACCAAGTCACCGACTTTGAACGTCCTTGGGCGGACCAGTTTATCGTGGGCCTAGATCATCTTGGCTTGATACAGTTCGAAATTCTGTTGCGCTGAAAGTCGTTTCCCTTCCAAGCTTTCCAATTCTTCTAGTCGTAATTCAACATTTTCTTCTGTAGTGATCCTATTTGCAACTGCAATTCTGAGTGAGGGAAGATGTACCTCCAAGGGTTAGACGACCTCGGACCCGTACACTAGAGCGTAGGGCGTAGACTGAGTCAGAGTTCTGAAAGTTGTTCTGTAGGCCCATAAGGCTTCTAACAACTTCTCGTGCCAATTTCTCTTGTTGTTGTCTAAATTTTTCTTTAGGATTTTTACGAGAGTTTTATTAAAAGCTTCGGCCAATCCATTCACTCTTGGGTAGTAGATCGTCGAATACTGGCAGTCGATCCTGTGCCTTCTGACAAAATTATTGATTTTCATGCTTCTAAATGCAGACCCGTTATCTGAGATAATCCTGCACGGTACCCCGAAACGGTAAACGACTTGATTCTTGAAGAACTGTAGCACGTGGTGTGCCTTCACTTCTTTGAGTGGTACTGCTTCTGCCCACTTGGAAAAGTAATATGTAGCTGCAAGAATGAAGCGATGTCCTCTTGAAGAAGGCATTCCTATCGGGCCCACAATATCTGTGCCCCAACATTCAAACGGCCACGACGTGATTATTGGATGTAGCATATTTGGAGGTTGATGTAGGACCACTCAATGCACTTGGCACTGGTGACAACTTTTAGTAACCTTCATGCAATCGGTCATCATCGAGGGCCAGTAGTACCCTAGTCTCTTAATCTTCATCTTCATTTTTGGACCCGACTGATGAGCACCACAAAGTCCTGAGTGCACTTCTTTAATAATTTCACGAGCCTCAGACTCGCTCAGGCACCTTAGCCACATATGATCGAAAGACCTTCTGTATAATTTATTGTTTATTAATACATAAGACAAAGTTCTTTTCTTGATCTGATGAGCTAATGACTTATCGTCCGGTAGGTTTCCTGTTTGCAGGTAGTCTATGAGCGGTTGACGCCAGTCTTCTGCATTTTCTGTTACTGCCGCAATTAATTCTTCTTCTTTTTCTGACTTGTGTATCGTGTCCATGTCGAGCTGCGAGAGAACATGACGACCCTGAACTGACACTTCAACTGATTCATCCTGCAAGCAGGCAAATTCCTTTGCAAGGCGGGCTAACGCTTCTACGAGAGCATTTTCTCTTCTAGGAATCTTGTAGATCGTTACATTCGGAATCTGCTCCAGCAATTTCATTGCATATTGAAAGTACTGCTCGAGTCTTAGCTTTAGAATTCTCTACTGTCCGACGACCTGTTGAATGATCAACTGAGAATCCCTGTAGATGTTGATTTCTGTTATCCCCATCTGAATGGTTAATTCCAGTCTAGTTATGAGAGCTTCGTATTCGGCTTCATTGTTCGTACATGGTTCTGTTAGATGGTAGGAGTACCTTAACATTCCATGTTTCGGTGTTATAAATATTAGTCCAATTTCTGCCTTACCGGGCACTATCGTTTGCAATTCTTTATTTCTCAATGCTGAAGATGCTCCGTCAAAGTACAGCTCCCAATGTTGATCGTCGGGGTCTTCTAGGCTCATTATCTACTCGTCAGGCAAGTCGTCGTTAAGAGGTGATTCTGCCGGTAAAGGGTAAGTTGCGAGGAAGTCTGCTAGGACTTGCCCCTTTACGACACGAAGAGGAACGAAAGTTATGTCAAATTGCAATAGTATCATTGACCACCTGGCAAGTCTGTCAGAAAACGTCGGGCGGGTCATTAAGTATTGTAACGGATTAAATTTTGAGATAAGGTTGACCTTATGAGAAAGCATGTAGTGCCTGAGCTTTTGAGCGGCGAAGATCAGGGCTAAACAATGCTTCTCGATTGGGGGTTACTTTACCTCCGTCAAAATTAGACGACGGCTCAGGTAGTAGAGAGTGTTTTCTTTACCCTCGTCATTGACTGGGCTAGCAGGGCTCTGAGGGAGTCGTCTAAAGCCGCAGTATAAAGTATTAATGGTCGACCTGAGACTGGGGCTGCTAAAACAGGAGGTGTCATTAAATATTGTTAATGTCCTCGAAGGCCCGCTGGCATTTTTCTTCCCAAACGAATTTGGCGTCCTTCTTAACCAATGCCGAGAAGGGCTGACACCTACCTGACAAATTCGAGATAAAGCGTCGAAGATATGTCAACTTCCCTTGAAAGGATCATAGTTGTTTCAAAGTTTTGGGAGGAGGAATTTCTAAGATAACTTTAATCTTCTCCGGATCGATTTTAATTCCACGATGTCGGACAACAAATCCTAAGAATTTCCCAGAGGTGACACCGAAGGTGCATTTCAAGGGGTTCATCTTAAGGTTAAATTGTCTTAATCGCTCGAAAACAATTCTCAAATCATACAAGTGATCTTCTCTCAGTTTGCTTTTAATGACTACATCATCCATGTAGCATTCAACTTGGTTGTAAATGAGATCATAAAAAATCCTCGTCATAGCTCTTTGGTATGTTGCTCCTGCGTTCTTCAACCCAAAAGGCATTACTGTGTAGCAGTATATTCCGATCGGCGTTCTGAAGGCTGTGAGCTTCTCATCTTCCGGTGCCATTTTTATTTGATTGTATCCTGAAGATCCATCCATGAAAGAGAAGATTTCATGTGTTGAAGCAATGTCGATCATCAGTTCTGGAATTGGTAGTGGGAATTCATCCTTTGGACATGCTTTATTCAAATCTCGGAAATCCACGCAGATTCTGATCTGTCCATTCTTCTTTCTGACTGGTACCACGTTGGCTAGCCAAGTCGGGTATTGTTCTTCACGGACAAATTTAGCGTCTATTAGCTTCTTAACTTCAACTATTACTTGTTGTTCAATCTCTAGACGCATTCTTCTGGGAGCTTGTCTGACTGGAACGACAGTGTGATCCACTCCTAGCTTGTGAACTGCGACCTCTGGAGTGAATCCTGGCATTTCATCGTAACTCCAAGCAAAACAGTTCTTGAATTCCATTAATAGCTTGATCATGTTTTCGGAGTTTTCTTTATTGAGCAAGGAGCTAACAAAGGTCGGCCTAGGCTCTTCGCTAGTACCTAAGTTAACTTCCATTAACTCGTCTATTGTAGATTTAATTTATTCTTCAAATTCTGGCAGAGCATTTTCGATTTGCAGACATTCAATATCATCTGAAGCTTCTAAGAAGATTTCATTAGGCTTGCAAGAGACAACCAAGCAGAATCCCATATCATCAACTGATACTATTGTGCTGAATCCGAGACCACGTTTTGAATTGGGAGGCCGACTGACATTATTCCATAATTTTTCAAAGTGTTGTGATTGACCTTTTGTCCATCGTCGAGGTAAGACACCACGTTGAATTAAATTTTGAAGACAGGGAGAATACCACTCAAAAGGCAGTTCCATTAATTCAGATGAAGTAACATCTTTGAATTGTACATCATTTTCAGTTTTGGAAGAAGAAGCACCACGGTAGAATTTGATCGGTTTAGTACCGCCGCCATGTACCTCCTTGACCACCATACCCTCGACCTTATTAGAATGGATCGGGGTTAGGGTCATAGTATGTACATAATGGTTAATCTTCTCGTACATTGATTTGTATTCTTCATTCTTTTCATCTTCGAGAGAGATCTTGAACTGTGGTTTCTTTTGATTTCTTGTTGCTGCTTCTTTCTTGATTTCTTCTTCTTTGGAACTGTTCTCCCAATCAACGTCAATGACCAGTTTCTTCTGTCCAATTGTTCTAATGTCTCTTCCTCGACCCCGTCCCCGGCCTTGACCTCGGGTGCGAGTTATGGAGAAACCTTCACCATCTCACCATAAGGGAGTGGTGAGTAACTGTTGAACTAGAATTTCGGGCTCTTCGTCGTCTCGAACTTCTTTTGCTTCATTTGGTACGGTGTTTCTGGAGAAGATTGTTTTTTTCAGAGGCGTGTATTAGGCTGCATCTTCATGAATTTCAATCTCGTGTACGGAGAATGGTTGCAAGTCACTCTTAATACATTGTTCTCCTCCTTCGTAATACTTTATGCATTGGTGCAGAGACGACGGTACCATCCGGTTTTCATGGATCCATGGATGACCCAGTAGAGCGTTGAACGATGTCTCAGAATCAATTTTATGGAATTTTGCGGTTGTCTTTGCTAAATCATCGGTCTTCATTAATAGTGTTTCGATCCCATAGCTCTTTCTCCTTTCTGATTGAACCCTCTTAATAACATCTTGTCTGCTTCAAGCTCGCGAGCATCAATTTCCAAATATGCTAACGTCCGAAGATTCATTATGTTGATTGATGCTCCCGGATCAACCAACACTCTGGAGAGCGTAAACTTTTCAATAGTGACTAAAATGTACAATGGTCGGTTGTGATCAGCTGTTCCTAGTAGTAGATCATTGTCCGTGAAGGTAACACCTCGCTGTTCTTTTAACGAGCAAACCTCGTCTAGGGAATTACTGGACATTTAAGCTAAACAAATTTCTGGATCAAGTAAAGCCTTGATCAGAGTTTCTCTCATCTCCTTTGACAGGATCAGAGCGTCGTAGATGCTTAGTTTGGCTGGTAGCTTCCTAAGATGGGCTAGCACGTTATAATCCACTTTATTACCATGTTCCTCGGTTTCTTCCCGAACGGGCAATTCTTCTGCTGGGGTTGGCTCCTCCTGAGCAACCACCTGCTTTCCTTTATCCTTTGGGCCCATTCTCAGAGGTAGAACTTTTACGCTTATTAGGTTGACTTCAGTTACTTGTTCTGAATCTGGTGGTGAATCTACCGGTTTCTCCTCTTGAATCAGAACTACTGGCTCTTTTGGAGTTGCTTCAGAATCTGATGACTCTAATTCTATCGTCATTGGGAGTCCTTGAAATTCACAAATAGACTCGTTTCTTGTTGAGCTTTCGTAGCCATCTTTGTGAGCATCTTCTCCTTCGTTGTGGTCATCGAGGTTCAGTATGATTTGAGAATCATTTATCATATTGGAATCGAGATCCGGATTAGGTTGGTTGTCGTTAGTTACGTAATCGTTAGAAACAGTCAAAACGTAGCCAACACCAAAACCCTTATCATTATAAGATCCCGCCGGGGTGAGCAAATAATCATACAGAGTCAGAGGTCCGAGGGATTTCTCCCATGAATTGGAAACAACCATCCTAGGATAAGCAGCCCCTAGTCTACCCTTCGGAGCCTCGATTTTCTTCTCTTATATTCTCCTCCTTCTGGAGCGGTTTTTTAATCGCAAGCGATAGTGCCGACTCGGCAGCTTTCAAACTTTGAGTTGAAGCACGCACCGAAGCGGTCTGGATATTATCCATAATTTTCTTCGAAGACTTTGTCCAGACAGTACTCCATCCATCATCGGTCGTGTACGGGTCTATCGGAATAATAGGATCCGTTGAAATAACATTGACGGAACCTCCTTTTTGGGGTTCCTTTATGTATTCTTTCGGGATTATTATGTTCCCCCTTCGGAGATTATCTTCGAGCCAATTCTTAAAGGTGAAGCAGTCTTCGATCTTGTGTCCGAGCATCCTATGGTAGGGACAGTAGTTCGGATGATCCTTCTTGTTGACTTCTTCTGGCCTCCTGGGCTCTAGCAACTGAAAATCGGGTGTCTTCATCAAACTACGAAACATCAGTGCTTCAATTTTGAAAGGATATTCCTTGTTCAGAAGTTCCTTCAGGGGACGTGACGGACGAGACAATGGTTGATCATGCTACCATGGCTGATAGCTCGGTCGAGGCTGTTGATAGCCCTGCTGAGGTTGCTGATAAATCTGTTGTGTTTGTTGGTAAGTCCGTTGCGGTGGTTGATAACTGGACTGTGGCTGCTCTGGCCGTATTTGCATTGGTTGCTTTCCCTTATCGACTGCCGCGACAATCCCGGATTTCTTTTCAAATGCTTTCACGGGCATCTGTTTATCAGTCTTATCGATGATACTTAGCTGTTTTGCCTCCTCTTGCAAGCTTCCGGCCTTGCTAAGAAACTTCTCAAAAGTCTTTATTGTAAATCCTTTAAGGAGAAGCGCTATCGGGCCGTGAATAATCTTAAGTAGGATACCGACTGCATGTTGTTCCTGAAACTGTGGTTCACACTTCATGCTTAAATTCCTCCATCGAAGTATGTAGTCCACTAAAGTTTCGTTCGGTTTCTATTGCTCCACCACTAGATCACCGATAGTGATGTGGTGCTGAGCCCCGATGACACAATTTTGATATTTTTACTTACAAAAATATGTTATTGATATTGGCAACAACACCAAAAACTTGATCCCGCACCAAATATATGTATTTACACTGATGATTCTTTTATGAAAATTATGATTTATAATGTGGATACTACGCAAGTATACGTATCGTTATCAAGTAATAAAGGGCTCTAATGGAGTCCAAGATATCGATCCCACAGGGAAGTTAGAGAATTTCAAAGACAAATTAAAGTAGACTTACTTACTAAGCTAGTATACGGAAATTAAGAACACTTATACTAAAACTATTGCTAAAAAAGGTTTAAATGTAAGATTCTAATTTAGAAAAGCATCTTTCTCCTTGTTGAGAGAATTAAGTGAATGATGAATTAAAGTAGTTTAGAGTTTGTATTGTGCCAAATAGGAGCATTCCTATTCTTTACCCTTTGGTCCAGGTGCAAAGAACATTGACTAGTCCTATGTTTGATTACTGAATCTGCGGCTATGCTGGGAGGATACCGGCTGCCACTTTAGAGCTCCCACGTTCCCCTTGCCTGAGGGCTAACATCTACACTTCAGCTCTCAAACAATAGGACCGAATTGAATATTTTAGTCTGTCACACTAAAAATGTCCAATTCTACGCCCGATAGTTAATATTTCCCTATTTATTTGCACACTCCTTCCATGGCTTTTGACTTCCTTGAATTTCGGATGTAATCTTTACTATAGTTGATAATTCAACATATGTTAACAAATCAATTGGCCAAATTGAAAGTAAATTAAGTTTTAAGAAAAAGATTATCACAATTTTTATTTAATAATTTTAGGCACAGTTACTTTGATTCGTCACTTCACATAATCTCAACTACAAGGAAAAAGACTAAGGAAACTACTCAGAAAGCATGGGAAAAATAACACAATGCATGGATTTCATTAAAGTTAACAAAAAATAATAAATATACTTATCTCAATTCTTCTCCCCAAGCAGACTCCTTGAAGTTCCTTTGACTCTTCCTTCCAGTACAGCACACTTAATTAAACTCACTAAGACTCTCTGATTTACACTCCAACATAAATGAACACTAATTGACTTTAAAACGACACCAAAAGACACCAAAAAATGACACCAAAAGACACCAAAAATGGCACACAAAAGTGATAGAAATCGTCTCTATTTATAGAAGGAGTCAAATCTTCAAAGGTTGCTTAAGCACCTCTTCAAAAAGCATCCAGGTTCATTGTATCTGGCTCTTTTCAACTGTCTCGCCATCCGCGGGCTTCTAGAAGGTGGGCTAACCGCGCCGATCTCGCTGTCGGCGGGCTCGATCACGCCGTCGGCGGGATCTTTATAATATATTAAAAACTTCTCTGGAAAATCTCGTCGTCAGCGGCCTTGATCTCGCCGTCGGCGGGATAGTTCATTTTTCATCAAATTGAGTCCTTTTTTCTCCAAATCAGCTTCTTTTGTGCTTTTTTGCTTTCAGTACTTATAATTCTTCATTCCTGTAATAAAACAAAGAAAATACCTTTCTTTAAAGTGCAATTTCATATAAAATTGGTATGAAATTCTTAATACATTTTCTAGTGATCAAATTCCCCAAACTTAAGTATTACTTGTCCTCAAGTAATTTTTATACTTAATAAAAGTAAATGATTATTTGTAATAAAACTTTTAATTCAGAAAAACTATGAATTAAATTTTAATAAATACTATAGTGAAGTTTAATAGAAATATCTTTAGATAATTAAATTAACTTTATAGATATAAGGCTATCTAGTCATCAAGCTTAAGATTTCTAGTCTTCTATTTATTTCAAGAATAACTATATTTGTAATATTAAATTACTTAAGATATTCAGTTGATAGGAATTCATGAAAACACTACTCAGTAAAATACTAATCCATAAATATAAGTTTAGAAATATAATTGAGTTTACCCTTTAAGTTGATTCGAATGAAGCCAATTTTTGATAAGGCATCTCCTCAAGCTTCTCCTCACTTATATTTATTATTTTATTTTTCTTTTCAGGGATTGATTTTCAATCCTTCTTTTTCTTTTCCAAGTAAGGATTACTGTATCTGGATAGCCTGTTAATGATTTTGAACTTCATTTTCCTCTTCCTAAATTTGAAACTTGAAATATTTCCTTACCTTATATGTATTTTATAGTTTTTACTTCATAGGGTTTTAATCTCTTCTTTCTCAATTAAATACTTAAGAATTTCATATTTTAAAATATAGTTTTCCTTATTTTAAATAGTTGACTATATTCTTATTCTTTTATACCAAATATCTTAATCTACAAAATTAGTTTAATTACTAGAAATATTTTATTCAACTTTCTTATAATAATTAAATAAATTAATTTTAGTTTACTGAACTAAAGTTACTACAGAAAATCATTTTTATAATAATTTTTTTTTTGAAAATATAAAATGAGAACAATTTAATAATTAAATTTATGTTTTTGCCTCCCCCAAACTTAAGTTTTTCTATCTAATCATATAGGGTGAAAAAGAAAATAAACTGTAATATTTAAATCATACCTTCGAGGTTTAGGTATTTCTCTTTTTGAAATTTGCAGGTTTTCTTCATTACTTACTTAACCTGTACTGTTAGTATCTTTTTACACATATAATATTTAAGAAAAATTGCTGGGTAAAGAAATTTTTGAAATAAGTACAAAATACTAACACAACTTATATTTAATCTACTGCTAAACATACAATTTCTATTCTATTTAGAAATTACAATAACAGTTTGAAATATTAAAATAAACTAACTAATTTCAACAACAAAATTTGACAATTTAATATTACATCACAATCAGTTCATAAACTAAACATCCATTTTAAAGTTCCACATAAATCACATAAACAATCATCCAACATAACAGTTAAAGTTCATAATTAAAACAACTTAAACAAATAAAAATAAACATCAAATCTAAAATCTAATTTCCTAAATCAAAATCCCAAGCTACGTCATCGCCTCCTTGATCTGCAGGTGGAGTAGGCTGATATTGAATGTATCGAGGGCACTCAGCGAATACAACATCGAGTTCTCCTCTCCTGTAGCGACTCTTAGCATCGTAATAAGCTCTCTCATAATCAGAGTGTCTCTGGAGATACTCACTGTCATAATCATGTCGCCTCTCCAAACCTCCAATCCTACAATTAATATGCTCCAATTTCACTTCTATCTTCTCAAAACTCTTTCTCTGCAGGGTCATCTCATTCATTAGATCATGAAGGGTAGGGGAACTGTAAGTAGGAGGGTCATAACTTGTAGAGGGAATATCTCTACTCGAAGAAGGTACATAACTCCTTGTTCCGCGATCTCCATCCTTCATGGGATTCATAGGTTTTAATATTAGCCGGAGTAATGGGTTTCATAGGCTCCACCCATTCCTCATCATCTCTCGCCTACCCTGGATAATTGGCGTAGTGCATAAATCAAACCAGGGTGTCCTAGTCCTCCTCCGCTCTCACTTCTAGCAGTGGCTAATATATTCTTGTAAATTACATTTCCCACATTAATACTCTTCTGATTCTGACTACAGAAATTCAGAATTGCTCTATCCCTTGTTACCTCACTATGGTAATACGTGGGTAACAGAGTAGAACAGATAAAATAATGCTAGGCTTTAGACAACGCATTCAACATAGAGAGAGGAAAATTTACCCTTTCTCGCTGCTTGATCTTCCAAACTCCTTTCCCGTCTGTGAGAAAGTCTATCACTTCTTCCAGTGGTCCTTCCATAGTACCAAAAGTATCAAACTCACTGGTGTACAATTCTCGTACTTCATAAAACGAATTGATTCTAGCGAAGACTCGAAATCAACCAAAAATCCTCTCACCTTGATTGGTGCATCTTCTATCAATCGTCGATTGGTATAGAATTCTTTAACTACTTCCACTACAGCTCTATTTGTGGTGTAACAGAAGTTCTCCCATCCTCTTTCCTTGATTATTCGTTCCACTTCTCCTCCTAGATTTTTAAAAACTCGATCTTGAATTCATTTCCTGGCTTGAATGTTGTGATAATATCTTGACTGCGCCATTGCATTTACAAATCGGTTTTCATCATAATCCAATCGTCTTCTTTGTCGCGGAGCCATTTTTTTTCCGATCTATGAAATTCACAAAAATCTTAACTAATCTTCAAAATATTAATAAAATGGCTTCCTAATGTTACTAAAATCAATCTAAATCAAATTCCATGAATTTCTTCCAAGTCTTTTCTTCACATTTCAAAATTTTCCCAAAATCCTCAATGTAGAAGAAATTCATGGTGAAAATAAAAAATTTTCACATAGGAGTGAAGCTCTTACCAAGGGAAGATGAAATCCGGCGTTAAAATGTCTTGGAATCGCTCCAAATCCCAGATCTATCAAGCCCTAGGTTGGTTTTTAGAAGTTTTGAGGAAGGGGATGATGAATAGTGTCGGTTGACTGGTTAAAATATAATACATTTCATGATCTTGCTGTCGTTGAGATATTTCTCGCCGTCGGCGAGCTAATCAATTCACCAAGGCCAAAGTTTCGGGAAAATCTCGCCGTCAGCGGGGTCAATCTCGCCGTCAGCGGGGTCGATCTCGCCGTCGGCAGAATTTCTGAATTTTTTTTAAAAAAAAATTTATGTTTTCAATTATGTTCAATTTAATTAAGCCTTGTTCTAATGTTCGGTCACATAATTTGATATATTTTTCTAAGATTATATATTCTACTGACTCATATAAGGTTTACACAACACAAACATTATAACTTTTATAAATGAAATCCATGAACTTACAAACTTCAAATTCCACAAAACTAACAATTGACTTAGCAAATTAACCGAAACACATCTAACTCAGCGTTGCAATCCATACCATAGTACTCTAAATGCTGAGACTAAACAAACAACATACAATCTCATATAAACAAAGATTAACTTCGTAAAATCCAAATTATATTAAAAACTAAGTTCAAATCAAGACACATAAATAAAATAAGGATAAATCTCTCGCTACTCATTGGAATCTGAACTAACTTCTTCCCTGATATTCCCAATAGATCGTAGGTGCACAAATAGATTGTAGAAAAGTCTGAAGGGGAATTCTTCTGTAGAATCTTCTTCAATCCATCCCTTCTGTCTCAACAATCGTATGAAACTTGCCTCCAAATGTCCTGAATGATCGAAATGCTCCTTCATTCTCCAGTCTATGTGATCGAATAAATCAGAGATATTATCAATAGAATTCATCACATTCTGTAATTCCTTCTCCAATCCTTTAATTTTTTGTAGAATCAAGTTAGTTCTATCAGTCAAAAGCCTGATTAAAGGATTGTTTTGAGATGTTTGATCAGAGATAATTGTTATATCATCATTGTTATCCAAAGTAGGAAACATATCTGTCTGATCTAAGGGTTTCCGTGGTAACAACACTTTTTCCCAAGCTTCGTAGGAAACTTGGCATCGACTACATAAAGCAAAAATTGTTGATGGGTGTCCGAGTCCATGAATTGATCCATTCACAATTAATCCTAATGCAGACTTCACAATGATAGATCCAACATCGATAGGTAATCCAGATTGAGTACAGTAATTTAAAATTGCGCATTCCTTAGAGACTTTATTTACCCTCATAGTGGGTAATAACTTCGACGAAATAAAGAAATGCTAATGCTTTGAGACGGGGTTAAGAAGTGATGCAGAAAAACTTACATACCCGTATTCTCGTATTTCCTGACCATCGTGTTCGTCCGTCGATATCGATATATCTCGTTCAAGTTGTATCTTGTTGGAACAAAATTTGAATAGTGGCAAACAGGGGTATTTTCAATCGATTATAATTCAATGATTCGAGAAGGAGTGAAAGTTACCCATCTGCCTCTTACGTAAACACTTCCATTATGGATCGCGTGCGCATCGGAGTAGAATTCTCGACTCATCGGAATGACAACAACAGATGTTGTGTAGCATAATACCTCCCAATGTCGCTGAACAATCATTTCTTCAATTTTTGTCGTTGAATTCTCTGCTCCTCTGTTTACGAATCCTCTTTCTTTAATCAATCGCTTCTTCATCAAAACTTTGTTGAATAGTCGCTGAGCCTCGCACCGACGAACTTTCGCTTCTGTTAAACACTCCGGATTTCGTGGTTTCTAATGGGTTGGGGGCCATTATGGATTGTTTTGGAGGGGCTCTATTCGTTTGTAGTGAAGGAATGGTGTAAATAATGAGTTCTAAACATTTTGTAGTGAATATTATAGGTTAGAACCACCCAAAACCGCAAAATAACTCTTAAAAACCACTTTTTTAACTATCTCACCGTCGGCAGTAACGATCTCGCCGTCGCAAGCTAGTTAATACTTTAAACTGAATTTGGGCGCGCCGATCTCACTGTCGGCGGGATCGATCTCCCCGTCGGCGAGATTAGGTAAATTGCCTAATTTTCGCTCCGGTCCGAATATTTTCTGATTTCTTCATATAGATTCAAATTTGTGATGATTTTAAAAGTAAAATGAGTAGTAGAATTTATTCTATATTTTAATTTTCAATAACATTAGTAAAATAGATCATAATTAATAACTACTATGGGTTGCCTCCCATAAAGCGCTTGGTTTAGCGTCGTCAGCCCGACCTAATTTAGTTAGTAATCAGGTTGACTGAGCATTAAAACCTCTTTAAAATTTGGTCTTCTCCCTTCAAAATAAGGTTTTAATCTATGTCCATTTAATTTAAATCTATGTCCAGTTTTTGGATCTTCAATTTCTATAGTTCCGTATGAAAATATTTGAGTTATAGTGAAAGGTCCTAACCATCGAGATTTCAATTTCCCAGAAAATAATTTCAATCTTGTATTATAAAGTAAAACTTCTTGTCCTAGCTCAAAATTCTTCAGGTTAATCTTCCAATCATGGCATAATTTCATTTTTTCTTTATAAATTCTATCATTATGATAAGATTCATTTCTTAATTCTTCTAATTCATTCATTTGCAATAATCTCTTCTCACCAGCTTCTTTCGCATTGTAATTAAATTCTTTAATCGCCTAATAAGTTTTATGTTCTAATTCAACTGTAAGTGGCAAGTCTTTCCATAAATAAGCTCGTAAGGAGTCATTCCAATCGGAGTTTTATAAGCAAATTCTGTATGCCCATAATGCAGTTGTCTAGTCTTATAGACCAATCCAATTTATTAGTGGTTTACAAGTCTTTTCTAAAATACGTTTAATTCCTCGATTAGAAACTTCGACTAATCCACCGGTTCGTATAAGCGAGCTGATATCTTATGAATAATGTTAAATTTTTCTACTAGTTTTGTGAATATATTTATTTCTAAAATGAGATCCTCCGTCAGTGATAATCACTCTCAGCATTCCAAATCTAGTAAAAATATTTTTCATTAGAAACTTTGAAACCCTCTTAGCATCACATCGAGGTAAACCTTGTGCTTCAATCCATTTAGAAACATAATCAACAGCAACTAATATATATGAGTTTCCAAATGAAGGAACAAATGGTACCATAAAATCTAATCCCCAAACATAAAAAATCTCAACTTCTAATATAAAATTTAGAGGCATTTCATTTCTTCTAGATATATTACCTACTCGTTGGCATTCGTCGCAAGTTCGATATATCTATAAACATCTCTAAAAAGAGTAAGCCAATAAAATCCAGATTGTAAAATTTTATAAGCAGCTTTTATCTCGTTCCAAAATGTCCTCCAAAATCAAAATCATGACATTTCGAATGATTTGTTCGTTTCTTCATAAGGCACGCATCTTCTAATTATAAGATTACATCGCTTATTTAAATATGGTTCATCCCAAAAATATGTTTTAAAGCATCATGAATGAATTTTTCTCGTTGTTGCAAAGTTAACATAGGTGGTAAAATATCACTTACAATATAATTTACTATATCAAGCATACCATGATATTTTCCACTCATTTATATTATATAGTTGTTCGTCATGAAAATCGTCGCAATTTCATTATCAGTGTCTGATAATTCATTATATTCTAGCCTTGATAAATGATCTACAATTTGATTATCAGTTCCCTTTTTGTTAATGATTTTAAAATCAAATTCTTGCATTAGTAATATCCATCTAATTAATCTTGGTTTGGAATCTTTCTTTTGCATTAGATATTTAATAACAGAGTGATCAGCATGCACAATACATTTAGTTCCAATTAGATAAGGCCTAAATTTATCAAAAGCATAAACATTTGCTAATAGCTCTTTTTCAAGAATCGATAATTCATTTCAAGCATTATTAAGACTTTTACTATCATAGTATATAACTTTGAAAATTTTATCATATCTTCGCCCAAGTATCGCTCCTATAAGATAATCACTAGCATCACACATAAGTTCAAATGGTTTCTCCCAATCGTGTGAAACTATTATAGTTGCTATGATTAATTTATCTTTTAATAATTCAAAAGCATTTAGGCTTTCAGCTGTGAATTCAAATTTCTTGTCCTTTTCTAAAAGTTGGCATAGAGGTTTAGTAATTTTTGAAAAATCTTTTATGTAGCGTCTGTAGAATCCAAAGATGTCCAAGAAAACTTCATACCCCTTTTACCGTAGTCGGAGGTGGTAATTTAGCTATAACTTGAATTTTTGCAGGGTCTACTTCCATGCCATTTTTCGAAATTTTATGCTCTAATACAATTCCTCCTGCAACCATAAATTGACATTTCTCCCAATTTAGAACTAAGTTAGTTTTCTCGCATACCTCTAATACTTTTTCAAGATGATTCAAGCATGTGTCAAATGACGTTCCAAATATTGAGAAATCATCCATAAATACTTCTATTCCATCATCAATTAATTTACTAAATATAGACATCATACATCTCTGGAATGTTGCGTAGTGCATTACATAATCCAAAAGACATTCTTCGAAAAGCAAATGTTCCATAAGGACTAGTAAATGCAGCTTTTCTCGATCCTCGTAGAGCAATGTATCCGATGATAACCGGTATATCCATCTAAGAAACAAAAATATTTATGTCCGGCTAATCTATCCAACATTCGGTCTAGAAACGGTAATGGAAGTGATCTTTCCCGGTGATCGCATTTAATTTTCTATAGTCAATCCATATACGCCATCCAGTAACTTGTCTTATAGGTATTAAATCATTATTTTCATTAGCTTTAACAGTCACTCCTCCTTTCTTAGGAACACAGTGAATTTGGCTTACCCAAGCACTATCCGAAATAGGATATATAATACCACTATCTAAAAATTTTAATATTTCTTTCTTGACTACTTCTTTCATTATTGGGTTTAATCTTCTTTAGGGATCTACTCTTGGTTTATGTTCATTATCTAAAATAATTCTGTGCATACAGATTGAAGGACGAATTCCTTAATATCTGCTAAAGTCCAACCGAAAGTCTTCTTATATTTTTTTAATGTGTCTAATGCTTTTGTTCTTGTGATTCATTCAATTCAAATTCGACATAATAATCGGTAGGTTGAATAGTTACTTAAGTAAGCATATTTTAAATGATTAGGTAAAATTTTTAATTCGAGTTCAGGAGGTCTAATAATCGACTTAACTATATTCTTTTCAGACGTTTTCGCATTATCCAACATCTTAAATTTTTCCTGTATATAATCCAGATTTTCATTATCTGCTTCTTCAATTAATTCAGTATTTTCTTTTATTAACTTTTCTTCATAATATTCTTTAAAATGTTCATTTTGCAAATGTTCAAGTATTTCCATTCGAAAACATTCATCATCTTTTTCTAAAGCAGGATATTTCATTGCTTTTGCTATGTTAAAAGTTACTTTTTGATCGTTTACTCTCATAGTCAATTCCCTATTCTGAACATCAATCATAGCTTTTCCAGTGGCTAAAAAAGGTCTTCCTAATATTATGGGAATTTCTTTATCTTCTTCCATATCTAGAACAATAAAATCTAACGGCAAGATAAATTTAATAAGTCACAGAACGATCAGCTAACTGAAGAGTTACTGAAGTAAGTGAAATTTCTCCTAATTCTAATCTTTTAAAAATTGATAGAGGCATTAGATTGATGCTTGCTCCTAAGTCACACAAAGCTTTTTCATAAAATTTTTCTCCAATAGCGCAAGGTATAGTGAAACTACCAGGATCTTTTAATTTTTCAGGAAGCTTTTTCTGAATAATTGCACTACATTCTTCGCTAAGTGCAACATTTTCATTATCTGTGAATTTTCTTTTTTTATTTAAAATATCTTTCATAAATTTTAGATAATTAGGCATTTTTTCTAATGCTTCTACAAAAGGAATATTTACCGTTATTTTTTTTTAAATATCAAGGAAATTAGCAAATTGCTTATCTTTTTTATGTTGCTTTAGTCGTTGAGGAAATGGTGGTGGTGGTTTTTCTATAGATATTTTCATAGGGATCAATGGATATTCTAAGTTTTGATCTTGTCGATCCTTTTCTTTTTCGATTTCCACTTCCTCATTTTTACTTTATGTTTCTTTCGAATTTTAGTTTCTAACTCTTTTCCACTTCGTAATTGAATCGCTTTAATTTGTTCTTTTCCTTGGTCTTTAGGATTTATTTCCACATTACTAGAAAAAGTTCCAGGAATTCTATTGTTAAGCGTGGTAGTGATATGCCCGAGTTGAGTTTCAATATTTTTAATTGCTGTTCCTTGATTTTGTAATTGATTTCCTTGAATTTGTAATTGATTTCCTTGATTTTACAAGTGCTGACCCATACTTAATACTAATTCTTCTATAGATAACTTCTTATCTTTAAATTGAGTGTTATTAAATCCATGTGGATAAGAAGGTTTTTAATTTGTATTTCCTCGATTAGGTGGATTTCTTATAGAGTTGTTCATCCATTGTTGATTAGCTGTATTGTTATTCCAATTAAAATTTGGATGATTCTTCCAACCAGGATTATAATAATTCGCATAAGGATTATTGGGTCTATTATTAATAGCATTTATAGTTTCATAAGGAGATCGAGAATCTATAATTTGTCCAGTATGAGTTTTCTTCTAATATAGTAGGAGAATAATTCATTCCAAAATGATCTAATTTTTTTGATATAGCAGCAATTTGATAAGCTAACATAGATATTGCATCATTTTCATGAACACTGGCTATCTTTTTAGGGTTTATCCTTTCAGCAGGGCATTGAAAATTATTAGTAGCCATTTCTTCAATTAACGCATAGGCTTCATCAAATGGTTTTGACATTAATGAACCTCCAACAGCAGCATCAATGATTGATATAAGAGATCCTACTAATCCATTGTAAAAAGTTTGTATAATTAACCAATCCGGTAACGCATGATGTGGGCATTTCCTAAGAAGTTCTTTAAATCTCTCCCAAGCTTCATATATGGATTCTCCATCAAACTGACCAAAAGATGTTATATCATTTCTAAGTTTTGCAGTTTTCGAAGGAGGAAAATATTTGGATAGAAATTTTTGTGATAATTCTCCCCAAGTTTTAATAGATCCATGTGATAATGAATTTAACCACATCTTAGCCTTATCCCTTAAAGAAAAAGGAAAAGCCTAAGTCTAATAGCATCATTAGATACTCCTTCATATTTGAAAGTAGCACATAGTTCCAAAAAACTAGCAAGATGTAAATTAGGATCTTCATTAGGTGAACCACTAAATTGATTATTCTGTACTCTTTGGATAATTGCAGGTTCAATTTCGAATGAGTTAGCAACTACACCAGGGTTTTGAATAGTTAGGTGAATTTCATCTAATGTAGGGTTGGCATAATCTCTTAATGGTCTTTGTTGGTTTATATTTTCAATTTTTGGATTATTTGCCATTTGTATTAAATTTAAATTTCTTTTTTTTTTGTTTTCTGATTTTTTTAATAGTGCGCTCTAATTCTGAATCGTAAGGTATTAAATTTTTGTTTCTAAATTTGCGCATACAATTTTAAAGTAAAATTTAAAATAGATCCGTTACTCTAAGTAATTACTTCTAATAATTCTATTAATTACCTTAATAATTACTTTACTTCCCGACAACGGTGCCAAAAACTCGACCCACTTTTGATATTTATACTTACAAAAATATGTTATTGATATTGGCAACGACACTAAAAACTTGATCCCGCACCAAATATATGTATTTACACTGATGATTCTTTTATAAAAATTATGATTTATAATGTGGATACTACGCAAGTATACGTATCATTATCAAGTAATAAAGGGCTCTAATGGAGTCCAAGATATCGATCCCACAGGGAAGTTATAGAATTTCAAAGACAAATTAAAGTAGACTTACTTACTAAGCTAGTATACGGAAATTAAGAACACTTATACTAAAACTATTGCTAAAAAAGGTTTAAATGTAAGATTCTAATTTAGAAAAGCATCTTTCTCCTTGTTGAGAGAATTAAGTGAATGATGAATTAAAGTAGTTTAGAGTTTGTATTGTGCCAAATAGGAGCATTCATATTCTTTACCCTTTGGTCCAGGTGCAAAGAACATTGACTAGTCCTATATTTGATTACTGAATCTGTGGCTAGGCTGGGAGGATACAGGCTGCCACTTCACAGCTCCCACGTTCCCCTCGCCCGAGGGCTAACATCTACACTTCAGCTCTCAAACAATAGGACCGAATTGAATATTTTAGTCTGTCACACTAAAAACGTCCAATTTTATGCCCGATAGTTAATATTTCCCTATTTATTTGTACCCTCCTTCCAAGGCTTTTGACTTCCTTGAATTTCGGATGTAATCTTTACTATAGTTGATAATTCAACATATGTTAACAAATCAATTGGCCAAATTGAAAGTAAATTAAGTTTTAAGAAAAAGATTATCACAATTTTTATTTAATAATTTTAGCACAAATCACTTTGATTCGTCACTTCACATAATCTCAACAACAAGGAAAAAGACTAAGGAAACTACTCAGAAAGCATGGGAAAAATAGCACAAAGCATGGATTTCATTAAAGTTAACAAACAATAACAAATATACTTATCTCAATTCTTCTCCCCAAGAAGACTCATTAAAGTTCCTTTGACTCTTCCTTCCAGTACACCACACTTAATTAAACTCACTAAGACGCTCTGATTTACACTCCAACACAAATGAACACTAATTGACTTTAAAACAACACCAAAAGACACCAAAAGACACAAAAAATGACACACAAAAGGGATAAAAACTGTCTCTATTTATAGAAGGAGTCAAATCTTCAAAGGTTGCTTAAGCACCTCTTCAAAAAGCGTCCAGGTTCATTGTATCTGGCTCTTTTCAACTGTCTAACCGTCGACGGGCTCGATCTCGCCGTCGGCGGGCTTCTAGAAGGTGGGCTAATAGCGCCGATCTCGCTGTCGGTGGGCTCGATCACACCGTCGGCGGGATCTTTATAATATATTAAAAAATTCTCTGGAAAATCTCGCCGTCGGCGGCCTTGATCTCGCCGTCGGCGGGATAATTCATTTTTCATCAAATTGAGTCCTTTTTGCTCCAAATCTGCTTCTTTTGTGCTTTTTACTTTCAGTACTTATAATTCTTCATTCCTGTAATAAAACAAAGAAAATACTTTTCTTTAAAGTGCAATTTCATATAAAATTGGTATGAAATTCTTAATACATTTTCTAGTGATCACCCGACAAACAGCTTAACGAAGAAGTTTTCCAATTCTGAAAAAGGTCTTGACTGAATCATTCGGAAGTTCTGCATACCAATCGAAGGCAATCCCTGACAAACTGCTGACGAACTGACAGAAGAGTAATGCTTCACTTCCACCAGCATTGCAACAACTAACACGAAAATGTATGACATGCTGTCGGGGGTTTCCCGTACCATCAAAAGTCTTGAACAGAGGTGGTATGAAGCCTTCCGGGTATTGGACCACATCAAATTCTTCAGCGTAAGGTCTACCCGTCTGAATAGACGTACCGCACTTAGACTGTGCTAAGGCTTCTCGCACCTGTTGTTCCACCATGTTCTTGATATCCTTCTCGGGAATCATGCTTTGTGCAGAATCCTTCTTCGGTTGTTCATCTCCATTGACAGATGTAATCTCTTTCCCTCCGTCTGTAATGTGAATGATTTCTGGGGGTGTTTCCTTCTATGTTTGAAGCTGACTCTGGAGAGTGGCTAAAGCAGCAGCCATCTCCTCCATCCTCTTTGCCATCTGAGAAATTGTATCATCTTTCTCTTGAAGACGTGTTCTCATTACTTCTGGTTCATCTCTTTCTGAGGCTGATGGAACTCCTTGCAGAGCTGACGACGCTCGGGTCTCAACCATATTGATCTTGGCATACTCGTCATCCATGAAATCTGATGAATCTGCTTCATTTTCTAATTTTTCTCCTCTTTCTTTTGCCAATCGTTGGATGTCCGTCCTTAGCTTTCCTATGGCGTCCTCTAGTGGCCTCTTCCAGACGGTCTCGCGGTTATCATGTGATGATTGTTGAATTTCTTTATCAGGAGTTTCTTTTAATGCAGTGGCACTTTCTTCTGATTCAGGATCTCTGACGAGGTTTTTCTTCTCGAGACGTTGTGTCGGTATTGGCTCAGCGATAATAGGTCGCCACACCATCCTTCTTGCAGTAGAAGGCCTAGGACCAGACGGACTGTCGGCTATATGCTAGTAGGTGGTATCCTCCCTAATATGGTGACCCGATACAACAACAGGCGAACTAGCTCGCATCTTCTTCCTTGGTTCTCTACAACAGTGACAGGCTCTACTGGTGGTCCGAGGCGGGATTTAGCTGGTATTCGTCCCATTCTTCTTATGATTTCTGACACGGGGCATCTCTCTTTCTTAGCCAATTTCTCTACCACAGCTTGCAGCAGAGCAAATGGCGTAGTCCTGACCCTTTTTCTTTTGCAGTCATTATAGTATGCGGTGTCGGGTAATGCAGCGGCGATCCTCCGGACATCTTCTTCATCTGATGCAGCAGAGAGAGGGTGAAACCTACTTCCCTCCAATAAAGGTGAATACTCGGGCAGTTCTTCCTCTTTCTCAGAAATCTTTTCCAGAAAAGCAACTTCAGCAGCCTTGGCCTTCTCTGTCCTGGTGATCTTTCTGCTTCTATTTCTCCTTTGAGTCCGAGTTAAGGGTGCAACTCTTGAACTGGACCCTATCTCAAAGACAGAAGGTATTGTAGTAAAATATGTACCCTCCACGGTGATAGGCTCATCACAGACTTGGATTTCCTTCCCCTTTAATTTGGCAGGAGCCAGGGTAGATGCAGAGATGACTAGACCGATGGGGGTAGAGACAACAGTCCTCCTACGAACAGCAGTACTTCTTTCAGCTGGAACCCTTTGCAGGGGAGGGAACTCTTGAGTCGATTTTAAGTTGAACTCAATTATGGGTTCCTCAGTTTCTGCTACTTTGTCCATTAGTTCAAAGAGAGTGACGTCAGCGTACTTGATGTCTGTATTGTTGAATCCTTATCCAAAATGGATGATCCCATTGTCAGGCAGTTCATCCTTGTAGACAGCTAAGTCCAGTCCGTTGGTCAAGGAGAAAATTAACTTTGGTGCAGACATTTCCTACAGGGTAGATTCCAAACGTCGGTCCCGAATTATACTTCCTTTTGTCGCAATACTTAGGACGAAAAAAAGAAAGAGTCCGAACACATTTTCATTTATCTTGGTGTATTTGTGATTTTCAAAAGAGTTTGTTTATTAGAAGGTTGTTTATTAGAGGATTTGTTTGTTAGGAACAAAACAATTAAAGGAGGAAGGTTATAGAAAAAGTAAAGAATCTGATTCAGAATTGGAAAGGAAGAGAAAGTCTCGTAAGACTTCTCAACTCGAAAGACCGCTCCTAGGCTAACACCTATTGGGGGTCCACCCCACCTCAGAAAGAGGCAAAAGGATTTCAGAACCTCTCTGTTTAGGGGTGTCTAAACAGTGGCTCCAGAATCCAAGAGAGCTGACTATACCTGTTCAAGATAGAAATGAACGTGGTATGCCAACAGAAAGAATGGTAGTTTGGTCCACAAGGGACATGGACTCACTACCGATTTATGAAAGCAAAACCATCTGATCAAAATGGAGAGAGGAACTAGTCCCCAGCGGAGTCGCCAGAAATTGTCTGCATATTTTTAGGTTGTGTGTTTTGAAAATGGGGTCGCCTACAGAAGTTGTCGGTGAATTTTAAATTTAATTTAAATATATATATATATAGTTCTAGAAAGAAGCATTTGATTTTAAAAATAACTTTAAGTATAAAAATTTTAAGATATGAAATCAAACCGATCTCACATCCCAAATAGTTTATATAAACGAGCACCTCACAACAAATTGTGTATCTACCTTGAAGAATAGACACACTGCTTGATGATGGGGCTTGATTAAATAAACTAGAAGATTTGTGACATCCGTTTGGTCTGCGAACCAATTTTATAAGCTGACAAGTTCCCCTGTTTAATATAAATGAGTTAAACAGGGTTTATATTACATGGGTAAGTTCCTTATAAGGGCAAGCCCCTATAGTTAATTACATCTTAAATGTCCGAAGACACTTAAGAAAACTCTCGATAATGATCAGTGGTTTTACTCTCAAGAATTTCAAAATTTAAGGTTTTTAAACAATTGAACTTTGGAAATTTCAATAGGGAATAGCTCAAATTTGGAACAGTTTATTTTAATAATCCAAAGGAAGAGAAGTAGAGGATGTCACGGACCCGAAGTGAACTTCGGTGACTTCCCAACTATCCTATGGGTTGGCTTCAATTTGAGAATTTATTTAATGTTGTAATCCTGCCAATTTTAATTAATTAGGACTTATACTTGTATGATATGATCATACAAATAGCCTCGAAGATGTGAGGGCTTATGTCGTACCGAACGACTATCTCGGAATCCTAAAACAGGTTAGGACTTAATTTGCATAACATGATTATACAAATGCCTAACAAAGATTTGAGGATTTATACTGCACTAAGCAAACTACCTCGAAATCCTATGGCTTTGTTATTTATTTCTAAGAAAGGTTTTGCTGAAGTAGACACAAGTTTTGCTAACGACGATGGCCATGCTGCCCATTATGCTCCAAGCTCCGTATTGTTGCAGAGGTTTAGTTTTAGAAAGTGGCAATCATGGGATGAGAGAAGTGTTTTGGTTTAGAGAAATCTTAAAGTCCAAATATTTTTAATGTTTTAATTAAAACAAATCTTAAAGTTGATTAAACAGAACCAATTAAGATCCCATGGTTCCGTCATCCCGGCACCGTTATTTTCATCGGATTCACTTAGTCCAAATGAATTTGCTAAACTCAACTGAATGAGTTCCACACTTTCATTTAGACCGTGAGAAATCCCGTTAGCAACACGTGGGTTACATCATCCGAGGTATTCCCGATCATCCAACGAGATGTTTTAATTTAGTTGGAGTTGTAGTTTTCGTCGTTCGTTTCGTGATTAAATTTTGAGTTGCTTTATATTTTGAAATGTTGTGGCGGTGAATTTTATCTTGTTGTGACTTTTAATTTAGTTTTGGTTTTCAGTTTTGTGGCTATCCTAAAGGTTTTAGTTTTCATGCAGGGTGACATTTTTGTTTAATATGCAAGAGAAGTAAAGTACAGTGGGTAAATAAATTACAATGAAATAAAAGCGTATCTGGTAAGCATTCCTATTTATTTTCTCCCGTACTTAAAACACAGGTTAAAGCATTTATATAACTGCAAGAAAAAACCTAGGTAAAGCTAAGGGAAGGTTTTGGTTGTCTACCAAAATCCTATTCCTATAGCTAGTCAATTCCTATGACGTCTAGGTTCTTATGTTTTGTTAAGGATGATTTTCTTCACCAAAGAACAATTAAGTTCAATTGTTCTTCTAAAACATCCCATCGTATTGAGAAAGTACTTAGGACGAGTCCTAAACATCTTTTCAGTACTTCTGGGATTATTTCGAGTCCAAATGAATTTCATTGTACATGTGAATTAATCATCCAAAATTTAGTTAAGTTTTGCTTCTTGCTTAGTGAACTAGGATGTTTGATTATCCTATGAGTGAAGTGACATTTCACTTAATGCTTTATTTAAGAGTTATGATAATGAAAGCCTTTAGGGGCAAATTAATTTGTTGAAGATTTTAACAATTCTTAATTAGAAAATCGAAATTGATGATTTCGAAATGATTTGGTTTAGTTACAAAATTTTAATTAATAATTTTAAGTTTGAAATAGTGTTCAAGTTGTTTCAATTCTATTAAATCTTTATATTTTAATGATCTTAATATTTTAGATTAATTTTACCATTTTAAATTTGCTTAGGTTGAAAGAGGTGTTTAAATTATTTATTTTTATTAAATTTTAATGACTTTATTTGGATTGATTGTAATATTTTATGTTGATTTTAGTTAGTTTAAAAATTTTTTTATATACATTTTTATTATAAATTTTTTTGATATTGATTTTTAATGTTTTAAATTTGTTTTAGGTTTGTTTTCAAATGATAAATTAATTTTACTGTTCTCAATTTAATTTAATTAAGTTATTAAATCACTTAATATTTTAAACTTTAATTTAATTAAGGGTTATTTTCTTTTTAATCATTAATTTCAATTATCATTTTAAGTTTAATTAAGAATTGAAATGTTATTAAAGTAATTTATTTAGGGATTTCATACTAAAGAATTGGTATCTTCCTAAGTCACATCCCTAATAATTCAAAATTTATCCTCCAAAAATTTAAATGATTTAATTAATTAAAGTTCCATTTTGATATTTTTAAAGTGATCAATGAGTTTCTACCCCTTTACTCCCTAAGTTTCAATCACCCAAGAGGAAATTAAGATCAGATATTTTACCCTCCCTTTTGATTAAACCTAAAGTATTAATTAGGGTTAAAATCCTTTAATTACCTTTATGCCCCTTTAGGCTTATTTATTTCATAACTCATCAAATTAAGTTCAAATGAATTTAAAATTTTTATGTCACTTCACTCATATGTCAATTAAGACACTAGAGGAGAAAATGTGATTTTTTCGAAATTTAATTTAATTTATATATTTATTTTTGTGAGAAAATGAGGGTTTTCAATGAAAATTCAACAACATGACCAATGTGAGGTTTCTATTCTTAAGAAAATTGTGAGATGTCTCTACTGACTAGAGGACCACCTAGACCAATTTTGGTGATTTTTTGAATTATATTTTATTTATTATAATTATTTTGAGTTTTATGGTATTAATTAATTATAAAATAAAATTAAAGTTGAAAAATGAATTTTATATTTTTCATATATCTCCCTGACCTCAAGGAGTCCAGAGAAGCAAATTTTATATTTTTCTAATTTTTCTTTGGTTTATTAGAATTAATTTAGTGAAAATGTGGGGAAATTTTTTTTTAATATTAAAAATTGTCCTAAGCCTTTAAAATTTAATTTCTCAACCTATAGACTTGAGAAAAATATTTGGTTTGTTCCTAAGTGATTAGGAGGCAAAATGTGACATTTTTATGATTTTTAATATTTTTGTGATTTTTATTATTTTTTAATTATTAAAATATTAAAAATATGATTAAAAATAAAAATTTTTAGAAAATTCCAATTTTAGTTTTCCTAGACTCCTATGATATCAGAGAGCCCTTAAAATCATTTTGGTCAATTTTTGAAGTGTACTTTAGGTTTTATGAATTTTTTAATTTTAAAAGTGGTCATACAACTTAAATAATTCCTTTAATGGGTTAAATTATTTCCAATTGACTTCAAATTTTTATGTGAGGTTCTCTTCATCCTAAGTGATAGTTAAGAATTCTTTTCAAGTAATTTTGATGTGTGGTTAATCCTAATTAATTAAAACTCAGTTTTGGGTGTTTAGGCTAATTAGGGTTATTCTTAAGGAATTAAACCAAACCATAATTTTCCTAGGGTCTTCTGGTCATAAGCTACCTCCCCTAATTTTACTAGAATTTTCTAAGAAACATGCTAATTTCTGGAATTAAAATGGAAAAACAGACACATAAATTTGAAAAATCAATATCTTGCCACAGAGATGGCCTCTAGCATTGGAAAATTCAAGGAATGTTCTCAAGAACAGAGGCTACAAAAGCTATATGTCTCATGCCACGATGAATTGTATAAATGCATGGAAAATTAAAATACTGAAATTAGTAAATAATTAATTAAAAATAAAATACTCACCAAAATAACTTAATTCTTTTTCCTCATTGTTCTCCTCTGTTCACTGAGCAAGTGGATATTTTTATTTTATTTTTGTAATTTTTCTACACAAAGATATGAATTTTTGAAGTTTCTGGTATTTAAATAAATCAAAAATACCCTATTTTCTATTTAAACCAGTCAGCGCCGCGTCAACCTCGACAGTTCTGAAGCTCCACATGGCGCATTCCCATTCAACGCCGCCATCTGACCCAGCGCTACGCGGCCCGTGGTTCCTGCCCGGTTTCCTGGTTCGACGCGATCTAGGCCGTCCATTCGATACACGCGTGAATGGACGGCATCCGCTCATCGTCCCCGAGCGCCCTAACCCGAGAGCCGTCCACCTTCTAGGCTTAATATCTCACTCGATACTTAACCAAATTAAATGTTCTTATGCTCTATGAACTCCTCTTGACGAGACAAACATATCTATACGGCTAACATGCTATGAAATTGAGCCAAACAAAATGGAGAATTCACAGAAGCTTGGGAGGAAGAAGAGATCCATACCTTTGCTCTGAGAAGTGAAGCTTCAATCAAAGAGTTTTGGCACCTTCGATTGAACCCAAGGAAGCTCCAGATGAAGTCTCTGGCTCTGGTGAATTGCCTAGACCCGATTTCCACCAATCCCGATTTCAAAGCTCGACCGATGTAAGAAATGGCCGGCCTAGAGAGGGGGCTTTTGTCGGGGAACTTCTTCTCTTGGTTCGGTGAAGGTGTAGAGTCAATGAATTTGAGGATTGGCTCACTGTGGTGAAGTGTCCTAGTTTTGGGCTTGAAATTAAACTCAGAAATTGAGCTCACAGAGATGAAATTAAGTCTGGATTTCAGTGGGGATCAAGTGCTCTATGTTTGGAGAAGGGTCTGGAATGATTTTGGCAGAGTTTTGTTAGGGTTTTGTTTAGCACCTTCTTTGGCCGAGAGGTTGTGGGGTTTAAATAGGCATGGCCGGAGGGCCTCCCGCAGGGCTCGAAGGCTCGGATTTGCCGCCTAGGTCAAGGGAAGAACAGCCCACAATGGCCATCGCCATGGGATAGCTCAGCAGGTTCAATTTGAATTTTTGAATCAAATGGGTGCTCTCGGCCATGGTGTTTTCCTAAGCAATCGTGGTGGTCGGCCGGCTGTGCATTGGTCACCATCTTGACCGCCGAGGTCGTGGCCGGGGCTCGGTGAGTTCAATTTGGCTTTAGACATGTGTAAAGGATTTGATTTAAATGGAATGGGGGAGAATTCATTTTGGCTTAATTTGGTCCAATGCATGGATAAGGCTAGGTGCACCTCCCCAAGGCTGGTTTGGGCTGAAGAGAAAGTCATCTGGATCAGCTTGATTAGTTGGGTCAAGTCACAATCAAAGTACAATTAGGCTTACGCATGGGTTAGGGGAGACATGGGAATGGTTAATGAATTTTAAGGAGTGCTTAAAGGCCTTCCTCCTTTTTCTATTTATGGGGGGTTGAAAATCTTAAGATTCTCATGGCTTTCATGTGGCTTGTACATGGCTCCAAGGCTTGCTCATGGCTTAGGGATGGCTTGACTCACTTGCATGAGAAAGGGATTTTGGGATTTTTGAAATTTAGGGGTATTTTGGCATGAGGCTTGGTTTAGATTTATTTGATGATGGAATTGGAACTTAGGGAATGATTTTGATTAAATGGGTGACAAATGAAAATGTCATACGGGCTTTAGGGTCAATTTTGGGCTTTTGAAATGGTTTTGGAATGGGCTTTCAAATGCTTTAGGGAAGTGGGCTTTTATGTTTTAAAATAAACTTTTGGACGAAAATTTTGTAAAAGATTGTGCCAAATAAATGTTGGGTTTAGTTTAGGGATGTGTCATGAGTAATTTGGAACAAGTTTGGGGTGATTTTGAGTTGAATTGGGTTTAACTTAGGTCTTTTTGGTAATGGGGCTAAAGTGGGTCAAATTGGGCTAATTTGGGTTAAGGTTGGGCTAATGTTGGGTTTGATGTAAAATTAATGTTGAAAAATTTTTATTGAAGTATAAAAAAGAGTTTTCAATTTTGGTTGGGCTTTGATTTTGGGATTTGGGCCTATTTGGGTTCATGATTGGTTTAGGCCAAATTGGGGATTTTTGATTTGGGTTAGGTTTGGGTGAAGTTTGGGTTCAAATTTTGGGCAAATCAAGTTAGTTTTTGTTTTGGGGATGTTAGGAAGTTTTTAGAAAGGATTCTGGGGCTAATTGGAGTCGAGTTGGGTTGGTTTGGGCTATGTTTAGTGTCATAGCCAAAATTAGGCTTTAAGCTTCAAATTGAAATTGGATCCACATGTTGGTCAAATTGGGCTTGGATTTGTTCTAAATTGATATTGGGGATATTAAATTAAAGCTTAGAATTGAATTGGATCAAAATTAAGGTCAATTGGAGTGGTTTGGTTGGACATTGGGCTCTCTTATGTTAAAAATAAGTCAAATTCGGGGTTTGGTAAAAGTGGGCTAAATTGACAAAATTAGCTTATGTTGTAGTTGAACAAAATGAAATTAGGAATATTTGGGATTTTTTGGAATTTTTTGGGAATTTTCTGAATTATTGGAATTTTTGGGTTAAAAAAGGTATTTTTGGGTATTTGGAGGTTATTGGGAGGTATTTTGAAAATTTTGGTATGTTTGACCAAGGATGATCAATTTGAGTGGTGGGAAATATTTAAGACTGATTTTGAGGAGTTTTGGGTAATTTAGGCAATTTTGCAAATTTTGGATAATTTAGGCAATTTTGCAAATTTTGGGCAATTTCAATGGCATTTGGTAGGTTTGGTGGGTTTAGGGTCCCGGGGGTCAAAAATTGAAATTTTGGAAAAATGAAGGTTGATCAAGTGTGAGTGAAATGAAATCATTTTGGTTGAGCCATGAAGTCATGTTTGGCTCACAAGAGCCATGAGAGGACTCATTTTAGACATTCACTATGTTGTTCCTAACCCTCTTAGCCAGAAGCCTAGGGGTTGAGGTCCATCCAAATGAATTACATACATGAGTCGGGGAATTAAATTGGGTAAGAATGATTTTAGGGTTGGAATGTGTGTGAGAGTATCGTATGCGTGCAAGTCAACCCTCACTGCGACTGCACCATCCAGGGTAGTCCCAAGTGCCATAGAGTCCTCGTAGGAAACTCATCCTTTAAACCTCCATATATTGATTTTAACCCTCCAAGTGGTTTAGGGGTTTACAATCAAACATGTGGGGTTTGAAGGGAGTTAAGAAGTGGTTTAAATTTCTAAGTGGTGGGTCCCATTTCTAGTTCTCTAGGATAGTCAAAGGGAAAACCTATGGCTAGATCCTAAGTACTAAGGAGAGAAGAAAAAACCTCACCAAAAATGAGGTCAACAAGAGGTTAGTTTTCTTCTACTATGAACTGTTTCAATTTATTGAAAAATTTAAGTTTGGGGGAGGGTAGAGAAATACTAACTTTTATTTGTTCTTAATTATTATATTTTTAAAAATTATTAGCATAACTTCTGGCAGTTGAACCTCATTATAAGATAACTAAAACTTTTTATTTCAATTGAATATTAAGGAAGGATAAGATGAAAAAATTTTAGTGATAAATGTTGATTTTATAGAAGTAAGATATTTGGTATAAAGGGATTTGATTATAGTCAACTATTTAAAGTAAAGAAAACTGTAATTTTGAAATGTTAAGGGACTTAAAGTATTGTGTGTTTAGAAAAGATTGTAACTTTGTGATGAATAATAAAGCCTATACTTAACTATAAAGTAAGGAGATATTTCAGGTTTGAACTTTAGAAAGAGGAGAGTGAAGTTCAAAATCATGAAAGGGCTATCCAGATATAGTAATCCTAAAAAAAATGAAAATGAAAAAAAGGATTGAAAAACAATCACTAAAAAAAAAGAAAAGAAAGAAAGAAAAGAAAAGAAAAGAAAAAGAAGGAAAAATGTTTATAAAGAGAAGCTTGAGGAGATGCCTAATCAAAAATTGGCTTCACTTGAATCACCCTAAAGGGAGAATTTGATTTTATTTTAAATTTATGTCTTAAGTAATGGCCTACATTCTAATGAAGTTTACATGAACTCCTTTCTCACATAATTTTTTGAGACACTCTTAATGTGACAAATTATAGTTCATCTTGAAATAAATAGAAGACTAGAACTCTTTGACTTTATTACTAAATATCCTTATACCTATAGTGTTGACCTGAGTTACTAAATTTCTTTCAAAAAATCTAACCAATATATTCTTTTGAATGAAAAATTTTAGTGTCTTACAATTGAGAACTACATTGCCTAGAGTTATATATTATGTAGTAAAAAGATTACTTAAGGACAAGTAATAGTTAAAGTTTGGGGGATTCTGATGCACTAAAAATATATACGGTTTTTGCTATCTAATTTTACCCATTTTTGGTGATATTGCATTTTAAAGAAAGGTATTTTTCATGATTTGCTGCAGGTATGATGATTTTAGGTGATTGGAGTGAAAAGAAGCAAAAAAGGAACGAATCCGGAGCGAAAAGGAGTAAAAATGAGCAAAATGGTGAAAAAGTGTTCTGGCGCCGCTAGCGTCCAAATCCAGAGAGAACAGAAATTAAATTGCACGATCGGGCGTTGCCGGCGCCAAAGTCGGTGGAGTTCAAATTTGAATAGATTTGGCGAGTTTTTGAAGGGATGCCTATGGAAACTCTTGGGATTTCGTCCCTATCTTATAAGTAACTACTTTTGGACGAAAAGTGGTGTGGAAAAAAGTGTCTAGAGAGTGTCTTGTGTATTCTAGAGTGTTAGGGTTTAGGAGTAGAGAGTGTAAAGTGAAGATTTGAGAGGGATTCTTCTCTAAGGAGGGGAGGAGAAGAGGTAAAGTGAGAGATTGCTTCTTCCTTTCCATTCTAAGGAGAGAATCAAGTGTTGTAAAGAAGAGAGAATATGATTCAAAGGAACTTCAAGGGAATTGCATTGGGGAAGAGAAAGTGATAAGTTGTATTTTCTTTTGTGGTTTGTATAACTTTTCTTTTATATATAAAATTCATGTTTTATTGTATCTTCTCCATTAATTCTGAGTAGTCTCCCTTGTCTTTCTTCTTGCATAGAGATGTGATGATGGATTGATGTGGATTTGATGTGCTTTTAATGTAATGAAGAAGTTGTGATGGTTTTTCATTTAGAACTTAATTTACTTTTGATTTGACCAATTGAAATGTCAAAATATGTTGTTGAACATTAAGTTTGAAAGGACTTAATGTCCTACAACAATAATGAAAGATCTATTCAATTTCTATGAATGAATTACGTAGTTCATGGGAATTGAGTGCAAATGAATAGGGAAATGTGCTTTGATGGACTTCAATGTGGAGATTTCAGGGTGACAGGCTGAAATCCCCAAATTGGTTCTAAGATTAGTAATTAATATCAAAGGTTAGCCTTCGGGTGAAGGGTGAGTGGGAGCTCCTAAGTGAGAGCCGGTATCCTCCCAGCCTAGCCTTAGAGTTCGTAATTAAACTTAAATATGTCAAAGTTCTTTTCTTACTTAGAAGAGGGGGTACTCTTTTAAGGGTAAAGAATCATCTATGCTCTTATTTGGCACAATAAAATAAATAATTATTCCATATCAATCCATACATCATATTCTCATTGCAAGAGGAAAGACACTTTTCTCATATATCAAAAACCTTTCAAATACTTAATTTAGTGTGTATGTTAGTTAATCCTATTCTAAAAGTTATTAGAAGTAATCATAGTTAGTTAATAGTAATTGTTTCGTTGTTCTTACTGTTTCCTGCATAGTAGTAGTAAGTAGTAAACTTTAACTTCAGTGCTTATTACACATTGTGTAAATGCTTTCTTAAAACTTTGTATTTCCCTGTGGGATCGAAAACCAGGACTCCATTAGACCCCTGTATTACTTGATACGATACGTATACTTGCGTTGAATGCTTGGACTTAACAAAATTATTATAAATCTATAAATTTGAAATCATAAAATCTTGCAAATTATAACGTCGAGCATCAAATAACATTTAAGAAATGAATCGAGTAGAAATTTGGAAAAAAATTTTGAATTAAGTGAAGTTTAGCGAATTTGAACTAGCGTCGAACGGCATTGCTATCAGCGCCGCTGTTCAGAAAACCATTTCTCGTCTTTGAAATCCAAGTTTTGGCAGTTCTAGGCAGTAAATCCTCCATTAGAACTCCAAAAAACTGCCCCTAGACTCTAGAACTTCCAAAGGAACGAAGTGGAAGACCCAAATTCTTGTCCAAATGGATTCCGATTCAATGAAAACTCAAAGATTTCAAGGGTTCATTCGTAGAAAGTTTGCATTTTTCAAGGCGCAACAAATTTTCAACAAAAATATCTCGAAAGTGAGATTGATTAAGGAGCGAGGCTTTGTAAATCGAGGTACAAATTCTCCAACAACTAGAATTGATGAAATTATTATTCAGAGACGTTGGAAAGTATTGTGTTATATTAATACCACTGTAGTTGTTCCAGTTGTGAAGGAGTTTTATGCAAATCTTCATAGAATAAACCAAGGATCAGTTTATGTGCGAGGTAGGTTTGTCACATTTACTCCTACAAAGATTAATGATTTACACATGATTGAGAATGTGCCAATCTGCCACTATTTGAATTTTTGCCCCGACGAAGGACAATATGAATGATATATACATATATCTGATGGATAAAAGTGATGAATGAGAGATAAGAGATAGCAGGTATGTAAGTTTCTTGACCACACTATTAAATCCTACGTCGAAACACTTACATTACTTCATTTGTGCAAAATTGCTCCCAACAATGAAAATCAGTAAGATAACTAAGGAGCGTGTTATTCTGAATTATTGTATTCAAATGTGAATTTTTATTGATGTTGGTTCGATAATTGTTAAGTCTGTTTTGGGATTGATCATTCATGGATCAAAATATGGGCTTGGAAATCATTCCACCATGTTTCTCCTCTGTAGTCAATCACAAGTGCCATATGAGAATTGGGAAAGGGTACTTCTACCTTGGAAGTCTATAGACCCAGCAGATGCATATAATAACCAGAAAACTGGTGATATTAATGATATGAGCATTATTGAAGATGAACCATCTTAAAGGTCAGCACCTATTCCTCCTTATTTTCCTGAAAATTCACAGATCAATTTGAAGAAAATCAAGAAATTGGAGAAGGAAGTACAACATCTGATGAATCCAATCAACAATCTTTCTGATTTGTTTGATCATCTGGATTAGAGAATAAAAGAGAACTTTAATCATTCTGGATATCTTGAAGGAATTTTGACGTGATTGATGAGAGGAAAAGGTTGGATTGAAGAGGATTCTACTGAAGAATTTCCGTTTCGTCCATACTACAATTTATTTGTTCATGCTCAATCGATGGGAGATCATAGAATTGATGATAGCTCGGAGGAAGAATGAAACTTGATTATTTTATTTCTTTATTTGTGTATCGGATTGCTTTGCTTTGTTTTAATTTATTTGGTTTGAATGTTATATTTGGACATGCTTGTTTGTTTAGTTCTCATCGTTATTTTGTTATGGTTGTGCGCGACGCTAAATTTAAGATTGTATGGCTTGAAAATGTGTAATGTTTAGTGTTGTGTGTATGTGTTTAACTCATGAATTTTATATATGAAAGTAATGTTATGTGTTGTTTATGTTAAAAAAATCATTTGCCAAGGTTTTAGGATGTTATTCAATGCTTAATTAGACTAATTAGACATCGGAGCGGGCTTGAAATGATCGAAATTGCAAAAGAAAGTCAGAAGCCCAGTTTTTGAACCGGCGTCGAACGGCGCTGCCACCAGCGTCGTACAACGCCAAAAGTCAGAGAGTTTAACCATTTCTGCAGAATAATGCGCCGAACAGAGCTGCTTCTAGCGCCGAATAGTGCTCGAAAGTGAAAAATGCCCGAAACTCTAAATTTTCGAGATTTAACCCTGGGACCCATCATTTTTGCCCAAATCTTTGTCTTCAACCTCCAGCCAAGGTCTATTTTCGCACCTAGAGCTCACTAGCATTTGGATTTGAAGCAATTTCGTGGCCAGAAAAGTTTGGATTTCATCTTCTCTTGGTAAGAGCTACACTTTAACCTAAAATTTTTCGATTTTGACCGTGAAAATCTCCTACATTAAGGAAATTCGAAATTTTGAAGTTTTTGGAGAAAATTTGGAGATTTTTCATGGATTTTAAGTTCTTATCTTTTTAAATTTATCTTGGAGTCGATTACATTGTAATTTTAAAATTGATTTGGAAAATTTTGGTATTTTTAGACAAATGGCTCCAAGATTGGCTAAGGGGAAGAGGAAATTTGAATATGATGAAATTAAATTTGTGAATTTCAAAGTCTATTCACATTTTAGTACGTTTCTTAGCAATAAGAAATGTATTCAAGAAAGAGCCTTTGAAAATCCTGGAGGATCACTTGGAAGAACTGATTGCTAATCGTCAATGGGAGATTTTCTGTTATTTCACTGCAAATGCGATGCTGGGTATTGTTAGAGAATTTTATGCTAATTTGTATTATTCTGAGAGTTAATACATTCTGGTTAGAGGTCAAATGGTTGAATTCACCCCTGCCAGCATAAATGCATTTTATCAGTTGAAAGCACCTTTACCATTATGAATATGAAAATTTTTCTATCACGAATGAAGCATTGAATATGATTGTGAACTTTTTAATTGATGGAAAAGGGGAATGGAAGATTAAGCAGAGACTGAAAGTTAAATTCCCCCTTTCTACTTTGAATCCTATATCAAAAGCCTGACATTATTTCATTTTTGCAAGACTGTTGCCTACCAACCATCACAGTGATGTTACTATTGATAGAGCTGTTCTGAATTACTGTAATCAGAATATGAAGAATATAAATATTGGAGCTATTATTCATAAAAGTAATTTGATAAGCTCAAAAGTAGAAACTACAGGAGGACTAGGACACCCCAGTCTGATTCATGCTTTATGTATTCAGTCAGGTGTAGTGATTGAAGTAAATGAAGAGGCAGTCCACCCCCTGAAGCCTATTACTAAACTAAATTTGAAAACTTATGAAGCCCATGTAGGATGGAAATGGAGTAAGAAAGCTTATAAGCCTTCTTCTAGTCGAGATAGACCATATACATCTAGGGAGCCTACTCTGCATGATGTTATGGATCAGTTGGAAATGTTAAACACCAGAGCAGAGGGACTAGAAGTAAGGAACAAAATTAATGATGATTATCAAGTGCGTTGGAGAGAATATGAGATAGCTTATCATGACGCACATATGAGATTTTTCAGGGGAGACACTAATGCTGTATTTCCTACTTACCCTGAGTATACTTCATACCAGCCTGAAGAACCTGATGATGGTGGACCTCCTGCAGAAGATGAAGATTGGTAGTTTGTGTTTTTTTATTTTTATTTTTCATTGAACTTTGTGATGTATTTGTGTTTTGTATTTGTGATGTACCTGAGACTCCTTATGATTTGTATCTTAGATGTTATATGTGTGTTGGATGTACTTGTAGTAGACTTTGTTATTGATTTGTGATGTATGTGATGTGATAGTGAAGTTTTTATGTGGTTGGATTGCTAGTTTAATTTGTAATAGTGATAGTTGGATGTTAATGTTATGTGCACTGTTTAATATGTTTAAACTTCTTATTTATAAACTTCTAACTCATATTTGTGTATAGAAATGCTTCTTCATTATTTCAGGTCTACTGTTCTACTTTATGAAGAAAAACCTGCTTAAACTTAAAGGTATGAAAAGCCCAGCATATGGAGGAATAAGTTATATTTAGATCTTTTCTTTCTTCCATGTTAATTATATTCAAAAATCTAAGTTTGGGGGAAGGGAAAGAATTAACTGTTAATTGTTCTCATTTAAAATTATTTTCAAAAATTAGTAACATGATTTCCTGTAAAAGAACTCAATTTCAGATAACTGTATTTTGATTTTATTTAAGTATTTTATAAAATTGAATGAAAGTATTTGGTAATGAAAAGTAATTTTGTAATGTAAGATATTTGGTATAAAAGTATATGACTTTAATCAACTATTTAAAATAAGAAAAACTGTATGTTTGAAATATTAAGAATCTTGAAATTTTATGTGATAGGAAATGATTGAGACTCTATGATGAATCATTAATAAGCTAAAGAAATCCCTATAAGGTAAAGGAATGTGGTAAGTTTCAAATTTAGGGTGAGAAGGGTGAAGTTCAAAATCATTAAAGGCTATCCAGATACAGTAATCCTCACTGAAAAAAAAAGAAAAATAAAAAGGAAAAGAAAAGAAAAGAAAAGAAAAAAGAGAAAAGAAAAGAAAAAGAGAAGTGAGGAGAAGCTTGAGAATAGGCCTAATAAAAAATTGGCTTCATTTGGATCTATATAAAGGGAAAAACTTAAATATTTTCCTGAACTTATATGTATGGATTAGCATCTTTACTAGTAGTATTTTCATAAACTTCTTTCATGTAATCCTTTTAAGTGCCTTAATAGGACAATCTACAGTCATTTTTGAAATGAATAGAAAGCTATAACTCTTAGACTTGATTACTAGATATTCTTACACCTGCAGAATTTACTTGAATTATTCAAAGATCTTTCTAAAAATTTTACTATAGTACTTATCTAAATCAAAATTATAGTATTCTAGAAAGAAAGTTCATTGCAGTGGATCATAATTTTATATATTAACTATAATTACTTGAGGACAAGTAATAGTTAAGTTTGGGAGATTTTGATCCACTGAAAATTTGATAGCTTTTTACTATTCATTTTATACATGTTTTTGATGATATTGCACTTTAAAGGAGGGTATTTTTGATGATTTCATGCAGGTACAATGATTTTAGGCCTTTGGAGCAAAAGGAAGAGAAAATGAGTAAATTTGGAGTGAAAAAGGACAAAAGTGCATTTTATTGAACTAGCCCCGAATGGCGCTGTCACCAGCGTCGGACATCGCCAGTTTCTAGAGAGTTACATCTTTTTGGTGGAATAATGTGCCGAACGGCGCTCCTACCAGCCCCGGACAGTGCCCTATCCCGATTTTCAATTAGATTCAATGTATTTGGCTGAATTTTAAAAGGTTGCTTGAGAAAACTCTTGGGAATTCATTTTTGGCCGAATTTAAACACTTTTGGAGCCAAATTTCAAAAGAGGGAAGAAAGGAAGAGAAGAGTTTAGAGTTTAGAGTGAGTTTTCTTTCCATTTTGTATAGGAAGTTAAGGTTGTGTTTCCTCTTCTAAGGAGTGTGAGAGGAGAGGGAAAGTGAGAGATTTTTTCTTCCTTACTATTCTATAGAGAGAATTATGTGTTGTTGTGAAGAAAGAAGAGGAGTCAAAGGAATTCCTTGAGATTCTCTTGGGGAAGAGTTTGAGATAAGTTCTCTTTACTTTACTCTGTTTGTATGACGTTGTTTTTATATATAAAATCTATGTTTTGTCATCTTTCCCTCATGAGTCTTGAGTATATTTCCTTGTCTTTCTCCTTTTCATGTGATGTGTTGATGTTGTGAAATGGAAATGATGTGGTGATTAATTATGGAGAATTTGTGATGACATTTTCACTTAAAACTTCATTTACTTTTTGATCTGGCCAATTGAATTGTTAAAAATTATTGGGAAACATATGTTCCGAAAGGATTATGAGTTCCACAACAAAAGTGAAGGTCACATTCAAATTCCATGGATGGTGAAGTTCACGGGAATTGAGTGCAAATACATAGAGAAATTTACTTTGATGGGCGTAGAATTGGAGATTTCAGAGTGACAAGCTGAAATTCTCAATTTGGTCCTAATGTTTAGAAACTGAAGCGAGAGTTAGCCTTCAGGTGAAGGGAAGTGGGAGCTCTGAAGTGAGAGCTAGTATCCTCCCAGCTTAACCACGGATTTCGGGACTAAACTTAGGATTAACCAATGTTCTTTATACGCTGAAATATGGGTAAATTATAGGAATGCTCCTATTTGACACAATACATTTGTATCACTGATCTATGTCACAATAATCATCACATTATGAATGGAAAGGAGGAAGACTCTTTCTTACAACTGAACTTTGTTATAAATTTAATCTTGTGTTAGTTTAACATGCTAGAATTTAGAACGTGCTTTAGTAGATATAGTAACTGAACATGTTTGTCTTTACTTTAAGAATTAAACCACTTGCAATTGTGTTGTGATTCAATAAGAGATTTTTGTGCTACGCCATAAAAGTAAAGCCTCCCTGTGGGATCGATATTCCAGGACTCCATTAGAGCCCTGTATTACTTGAGTGATACGTATACTTGTGTTAATTGTGTGACTCATTATCATTTAAATCAATATATAAATCTAAATCTGAGTTCTTTAATTTTTTCAACTAAAAAAAGTCGCACCAGTTGCCAGAGGGTAATGGTAAATTACTTTATAATTTAGAATACTTTTGTTTGAACTAAAAAATTTATATTAAGAAAAATCGTAGTATAATAAATATTTTTGTATTTTAGTGTGTCTGCTTATTTTAGTTTCTTATTGTTTTTGTGTATGAGTATTTTGAGATTTGAAATTTTAGTACCTTCCTATTCGGGTTTAGAAAGAACTATTAGAAAAATTTGAAAACAACAAAAAGAATCAAAAAATTTAAAAAAAATGGCTAACAACTTAAATAATTAAGGAATTGAAAATGAACATCATTAGAGACCACTAAGAGATTATGTCAATCCTACCATAGATGAAATTCATCTCAGTATACAAAATTCTGCTCTAGATGCTAATTCATTTGAGCTTAAACCTGTCATTATCTAAATGGTACAAAATAATCAATTTAGGGGAACACCGACTGAAGATCCTAACTTACAACTTTCTGGTTCCTATAATTATGTGCTACATTTAAATATGATGGAGTGTCGAATGATGCAGTCAGACTTAGACTTTTTCCTTTTTTTATTAAGGAATAAAGCTAAGATGTGGTTAAACTCTTTAGCACCTGGATCTATCAGAACTTGGAGAGAACTATCACAAAAAAAAAAAATTATCTAAGTATTTCCCACCATCAAAACTATTAAGCTTAGAAACGATATCACATCTTTTTGTCAATTTGAAGGAGAATCAATATATAAAGCTTAGGAACGACTTAAAGATCTCCTTAGGAAGTGTATGTGTTACCAGATTGGTTAATAATTCAAACTTTTAATGATGAATTAGTTGGATCTCTTAGATCTATAATTGACGGTGCTGCTGGTGGATCATTAATGTCAAAAGCATTCGATGAAACATATTCTTTAATTTAAGAGATGACTGCTAATATTTTTCACTAGCCCTCTGAAAGGATGAATCTAAAAAGAGTAGCTAGTGTTCATGATTCTGTTGCACTATCTATTTTGGCTTCTCAAATTGCTGCAATATAAAAAAAGTTAGATCATTATGGCATGAATTTTTCTCAAACACCTCCTGTGCTTGAGGAAAATTCATTGAGGCAAATGATAGACTCTCAATAATCATATGAAACTTTAAATGCAATAAATAACCAAATTAATAATATTTATTCAAATTATTTTAATCCTAGTTAGAAAAATCACCCAAATTTAAGTTGGAATAAATAACTATAATGTTGTAAATTTGCAATGGGGGAACAATCCCGTGAACCCATTGGAAAATTCAAATAACCAGGGAAATACTAACTATAAACGTTATTATCCTCTAAATTTTAATGGAAATTCATAAATTAAAAAGAAGAAATTATTAATGGAAGAATTAATATTGCAAATGGGAAATCAATTACAAAGTCAAGAAGCTGCAATTATAAACATGGAAAACCAGTTGGGACATATAGTTACTGCAGTTAGCAATAGACCTCCAGGAACTTTGCCTAGTAATGTTGAAGTTAATTTTAAAGATCAGAATAAAGAGAAAAATATGGATATTCAACTGAGAAGTGGAAGAGAATTAGAAACAAAAGTTTAAAAGAGATTGAAGTTGAGAAAGAATGGGTGAAAATTGAAAAATTAGATGAAGATATTTATCTTGATTCAGAATATCCTATTAAACCAATGAAAATTACTGTAGAAAGACCACTACCTCCATTTCCTTAAGATTGAAATAGCAAAAGAAAGAAAAACAATTTTCAAAATTCTTGGAAATACTTAAAAAATTAACTATCAATATTCCATTTGTTGAAGCCTTGGAACAAATACCAAGTTATGTGAATTTTATGAGGATATACTTAATAAAAAAATAAATTTTACAGACAATGAGACCATTGCACTTTGTGAGGAGTGTAGTGCAATTATTTAAAAAAATCTTCCTGAAAAACTTAAAGATCCTGGAAGATTTACTATTCCTTGTGCTATTGGCGAAAGATTCTTTGAAAAAGTTTTATGTGATTTGGGAGCCAGTATTAATCTTATGCCCTTATCTATTTTCAGAAGGTTAGGTTTAGGAGAGATTTCTCCTACTACTGTAACTCTTTAGTTAGCTAGTCGTTTGATCACCTATCCTAAGGGAGTTGTAGAAGATGTGTTGTTTAGGGTCGATAAATTTATATTCCTTATGGATTTAATTGTTTTAAATATGGAGGAAGATAAAGAAATTCTTATTTTTTTAGGGAGACCATTCCTTGCTATTGGGAGAGCTATGATAGATGTTAAAAAAAGGTGAATTAACCATGAGAGTCAATGATCAAGAGGTTACATTTAATATATCAAAATACATGAAATACCCAACAAAAGAAAAGATGGTGAATGATCCAAAATGAAATTTTGTGATTATTTGAATAATGTTCTATTTAAAGAATAGTTTGAAGAGAAAATAGAACAAGAAGAATTGGAACCTGAAGTGAGGATAAAATGCAAGATAAGTCTATTGAAATAGGTAATGAAGAATTAGATTATATTCAGGAACAATTTGAACTGTTAGATCCTACAGATAATAATAAAAATCTTATCCCTTCAATTGTGAAACCTCATGAACAAGAAATAAAAATACTTCCTACACATTTATAAAATGCCTTTTTAGGAGATTTATCTACATTACCTGTTATTGTATCCTCAGAATTAACTGAATTACAAGAGCAAAAGCTAAGAGACTTTAAAAAGATATTAGAAAGCATTTGGCTTGATATTAGCTAATATCAAAGGTATAAGTCCTTCGAATTGTATGTATAGAATTCTATTGGATGAACATAACGAACCCAAAGCTTGTCCTCATAAGAGATTAAACCCTATGATGAAAGAAGTGGATAAGAAAGAAATTTTAAAATGGTTAGACGCTGAAATAGTTTATCTTATTTCAGACAGTGCTTGGGTAAGTTAAATTCACTGTGTTCCTAAGAAAGGGGGTGTAACTATTGTAACAAATAAGAATAATAAATTAATACCAACATGACAAGTCACTGGTTGGTGAATCTGCATTTATTATAGAAAATTAAATTTTTCCACTAGGAAAGATCACTTTTTCCTTTACCTTTTTTAAACCAAATATTAGATAAACTAGCTGGGCATAAATATTTTTGTTTTTTGGATAGATATATCGGCTATCATCAAATTCTCATTGCTCCTGAGGATCAAGAGAAGACAATATTTACTACTCTTTATGGTACTTTTGCTTTTAGATGAATGCCTTTTGGTTTATGTAATGCACCTGCAACATTTCAAATATTTATGATGTCAATTTTTAGTGATTTAATTGAAAAAGGGATATAAATTTTTATGAATAATTTTTTTGTGTTTGGAAATTCATTTGAATCATATCTAATTCATTTAGAGAATGTCTAGAACAATGTGAAAAGATGAATTTAGTACTGAATTAAGAAAAATGTCAATTCATGTTTGCAAGAGGAATTGTATTTGGGCATAAAATTTCTAAGAATAGCGTAGAAGTAGATCTGACAAAAATTTAACTTATAGCTAAATTATCTCCTCCTACAACTGCGAGAGAGGTTAGAAGTTTTTTAGACATGCTGGTTTTTACAGGCAGTATATAAAAGATTTTTCAAAAATTACTAAGCATTTATGCCAACTTTTAGAAAAGGATGAAAATTTTGATTTTAATAGAGTTCCTTAATCCATTTGAATTATTAAAGGAAAAATTAATCACTGTCCATATAATAGTTTCACGTGATTGGGAGAAAACATTCAAGCTAATGTGTGATGCAAGTGATTATGTAATTGGAGCTGTTTTAGGGCAGAGATATGACAAAATTTTTAAAGTTATATATTATTCTAGTAAAATTTTAAATGATGTTCAAATTAATCATACCACTACTGAAAAAGAGTTATTAGCAATTTTTTATGCTTTTGATAATTTCAGGTCATATCTGATTGGAGCTGAATGTGTTGTGCATACATACCACTCTACTATAAAATATTTGATGCAAAAAAAGGATGCTAAACCAAGACTAATCAAATGGATACTTCTAATGCAAGAACTTGATTTTGTGATAGTAGATAGGAAGGGGTCTGATAATCAAAAGGAGTCACCCATAGGACCACTAAGCCCTATGGTTGTCTTCTGCACAATTTGCACCATTAAGTAGGATGATGAAAGGGATTGCGCAGATGCATCCGGGACGTTAATTTTGCTTAGGGAGGATACCCATTTTGTTACGGTTCCGCGCACTAGCGAATGGCACAAAAATTAATGCATTTAATTAAACAAAATAATATAAAATAAAAAAATGCTATATAAAACCCCATATAACTCACGCATTCCTGATTCCTAAAAAAAAACCTAACGCTCATTTCAGCCAAAATGCTCCTCCCCATAACTGATCGTCACAAAACCCTAGTCGTGCACTAGCTAATGCGACCTCGCTTCCCTCATGTTGCTCCCTCTTGTCGGTGGAGCTCCTGCTTCTAGCACCACCGAGCCTCGCTCGGCCTTGTTTCTTCCTCAATGACAGGTAACTCAGATGCTTCTTCTCGTGGACCACTCGAGGGGCTCATACTCGTGAAAAACCTTATCTCTCACCCTAAAACTCCTTCCGCCTTGCTCAAAACCTTAAGCTCCTCCTCCCTACCATCGGTGATGCTGCCACCGATATACTTGTAATGAAGCTTGACACATGCAGCTTCGAATCTTTGGCCCAGCCCGACAGAGAAGGTTGCTACCTCCAAATTTTCTACGATCATGTGTTAATTTTATCCATCTGTTGAATTTTCTGTTAATAGATTTCCAATTGGTCATGCACTGCTTGTCAATTGTTCACTTTAAAAAAATGACCTTCAAGCTCTTTAAGTTCTCTAATTATCATAAAATCATATTCAGTGGGATTAACTTAATCAAGATTTAAGGCAAACAAAGTGGAAATATGATATTGATTCTGTCGGTCGTTAAAGTAGGTCGTTGCAGGATTTGAAACTTTTTGGAAAGTGTAAAATGTAGTATTATAAAAATAGAATTTTTATTTAAATTAATGTATATGGATTTTTGAAAATGTTATATTTTTTAAAAAAATATGAAATCAAACTGATCTCATATATTCAATAGTTTAAAATAATCAAGCACTTTACCACAAGGCATGTGTCTATTCCGAAGAATAGATACATTGCTTGGGGGTGAGACTTGATTAAATAAACTAAAGAAACTATGACATCTGTTTAGTCTATGAACCTTTCTTGACCAACAATATTCCTTATCTAATATGAAGGAATCAGATAGAGTTTATATAATCTAGGGTCTTTAAGTTTCCTATAAGGGCAAGCCTCTATAGTTAATTACATCTTAGATAACCGAAGTCACCTAAGAAAAATCTTGATATAGATCGGGAAATTTTTATATTCATGACTTCCAAAAAGGTAAGGTTCTTCAAGAAAATGTGATAGTAGGAAATCCAATAGGTGAGTGGCTCAAATTTGGAACAATTATTCTAGGGATCCAAAGGAAAGAGAGGGTAGGGGAACGGCATGGATCCAAGAAGAATCTCGGTGTTTTCCTAAACTATCATATAGTTCGGCTCCAATTTGAGATATTTATTTGATGTTTCATCCTGTCAATTTTATTATTTAGGGCTTATATTCACTTGATAACGATCAAGTGAAAACCCAGGAAGATAGGAGGGTTTATCTCATTCCTGATGACAACCTCAGAATCCTAAGACGCATTAGGGATTATATTGCACAACATGGTCATGCAAAGGCCTAAAGAGACAGGGTAAGGATTTATGATGCACTAGGTAAGCTACCTCGAAGTTCTATGACTTGTTTTTTTAATTTCTAAGGAGTTTTGCTGTTGAAGATGGTCGTGCTGCCCACTGTCCATGCTCTAAGCTCCTCGTCGTAGCGAGTTTAGATTAAGGAAGTGTCAATTGTAAGAAAAGAGAAGTGTTGTGTTTTGGAAACATTTAAGTTGAAGTGTTTTAATATTTTATTAGGGGAATATTAAAGTTGATTATAGCGATATCGGTTAAGATCCCACGGTTCCATCATGTTGACCTCATTTTTGGAGAAGTATTTTCTTTCCTCTTAGTGTTTAGGATCTAGCTATAGGACTTCTCCTTGACTATCCTAGAAGACTAGAGATGAAACTCACCATTTAGAAATTCAAACCAAATCTTGGCTCTCTTTGAAATCCTACATGGATGGTCATCAACCTCCAAATGACTTGGAAGGTTAGGACCAATATGCAGGAAGACAAGGATGAATTCCTATATGATGTTCAAGCCTTAGGACTGCCCTGGGTGGCCTGGTCTTGGTGGGGACTAGCTTACACACACTGCACTCCTACACCCATCCTAAACCCTAAACCATCCCTACCCAATCTTGACTCCTGGTTCATTGGAGCACTCATGTGGATAAGTCCAAACCCCTAGCTCCTTGGCTAAGAGGGTTAGGAACAATACATATTAGATGTTCAAAATGGAAATTTCTTGGTCCATGGCTCACTCTAAGCTTTTCCACCCTCTTAACCATAATCAAATTCCATTTTTGCCAAAATTCCTGGTTTTGACATTGGGTCCTCAAGCCTACCTAAAATTACCCAAATTACCCATACAACCAGAAAACTCTCCAAAAATTTCCCAAGAATTACCCAAAATTCCCAAAAATCCTAAAAATCATTTTAAAACAATTCACACCATTTAAATCTACCAAAATAGCACAATACCCTCTAAATAACCTCCAAATACCCTAAAATACCCATTTGAGCCAAAAATCCAAAAATTCCAAAAATTCCTAGAACATTCCAAAAAATCCTAAATATTCTCAATTTCATTTTGTTCAACTACACCATAACCTAGTTTTGCTAGTTTCACCCAATTTTATCAAAACCCTCAATTTGACCCATTTTTAACCCAAATGGACCCAATGTCAAACCAAACCAACCCATTTGACCTCAATTTTGCCCAATTTCAATTCTAAACTTTAATTCAACATCCTCAATACCAATCTAAACCAAATCCAAGTCCAAATTGATTCACATTTGAGTTCAATTCCATTTGAAATCTAAAACCCCCAAATTTGCTTAATTAATCTAAAACCCCCAATTAACTTAATGTCAACCTTTCTCCCCAAATTTCAATCCTTAACCTTCCATGGAACTCCCATGAAACCCGTGCAACATTTAATTATCCTAATTTGAGCCTAAGCTTAGCCTAAATCCACTTGAAATTCAAAAACCCCATTTTAACTTAAATTGAACACATGTCCTAAATCTACCAAACTGATTGGCCTAATCCTAAAATTTCCTCCCAATTGATGTTGGGAACTCTTCAGTACATTCCCCTAGACCATTTGAAACTTTCAATTGGGTCTAAACCCCACCTTAACTCAACTTGGACCCAAGTTCATCCAACTTTGCCCAAATTAACCAAAATCTCAAAATCCACCTAATTGACCTATCAATTGAACTCAAAACCTTTTCATGTCTTCATTAAAGTTCTTCATGGAAATCATTTACACAATGTTGCTCAAGACACTTAGACCTAAATCAAACCCAAACCCAAGTTAACCCAACCTAAACCCAAGTGAGCCAATTTGAACCTATGACCTAACCTAACCAATTTGAACCAAATGTGGCTAAACCAACGTTTCCACAGCCACCATGTGAACCCTAGGAACCACTCTAGATCCACCTAGCCCAAGCTAAGTGAGCCATGGACCAAGGGTCCCCCATTTTAATGGATCTCTTCCCTTAAGTGGATAAATCTTCTTTTGCCTTGCCCCAAACCTCTCCAAAACTGATTAATCACATTTAAACCCTGCCACCTGACTCACCTAACCTGAGGCCAGCTCCCCTGTCCTTGCCGACCGGCCTAGTCACCGGAGGGGATCAAAACCGAGAGCCACCACTAGCTTATGCACACCCAAACTCCCCCAATTGGCCACCTTAGCCAAAATTGACTTTGGAGCTCCACTGCCCTCCACCTAAGCAGTAGAATTTACCCCTCAATTGAGCCCTGACTCAGCCCTATGACCCTGGCCATATATTCCACACCTCTCAGCCATGAGAGGTTGTTGAAAAAGTTTTCTCACAGAACCTCCCCAGATCACTCCAAAACTCTCTCCCAGTCTAGAGAAGAAGAACTCCACTGCCCTCCTACCCTAATTCCCACTGGTTGAGCTCAATTTTTTAGCTCAATCTCAGGCCAAAAAATAGGACAACCTCAGAAAATCCACAGAAACCAAATTAAATTCACCCACACCTTTACCAGAGGTAGAGAGAAAGTTCCCCAGTGAAAGCCCCCTCACCAGGCCACCCATTTGTTCTATCGGCCAGAGCTCCAAATCGGACTTGGACGAAGTCATACCTAGCATTTCACCAGAGTAAGAACCTCAATCCGTAGCCTCCTGGGACTTCAATGAACGTGTCGAGCACCTCTGATCGAAGCTTCACTTCTCAGAAAGTTATTGAGCTCTTCTTCTTCCCGAGCTTCCATGGATTCTTCATTTTCTTCTGCTTATTTTCAATGCATGTTATCCATATGGATAGACTCCTCTAGGCTAGATGAGCATGTAGGAAGAAACCACACTCGATTTGGTTAAGTATCAGGTGAGATATTAGGGCTAGAAGGTGGATTGTTCTCGGTTCACACCAGTCGAGACGATGATGCGGGACCTTTGGATGGCGCATGTACCGGATGGACGACTCATATCACGCCGGATCAGCAGACAGTACGAGACTGCGGAGCTGCATGGCCCTGAGGTGGATGGCGGCACCGAATCAGAATGGGATGCATGGAACTTTGGAGCCGCCGTAGGTTGTCGTGGCGCCGCGTCACTTAAGTAGGAAAATACCCCCTTTTTGAATTAATTAAATACCCAAAACTTTAAAAATCCATATCTTTGTGTAGAAAAATCACAAAATTAAAAGAAAAATACCCTCTTGCTCAGTGAATAGAGGAGAATAATGTGGAAAAGAAATCAAGTTATTTGGTTGAGTATTTAATTTTTAATAATTTTAATACTGATCTGAGTATTTTAATTCTCTACTCACACACACAATTCATCATGGCATGAGACCATAGGGCTTTTGTAGCCTCGGATCTTGGGAACATTCCCTAAATTTTCTAAGGCCAGAGGCTATGTCTATGACAAGTTATCTATTTTCCAAGTTTTTATACCTGTTTTGGTATTTTAATTCCAATAATTAGCATACAGTTTGAAAAATTCTAAGAAAATTAAGGTAGGTTCACCATGACCAGAGGAACTTAAGGAAATTATCTTATGAACCAAAAAATTAAAAATAACCCTAATGGTTCACTTGACCCAAAATCAACATTAAATTAATTAAGGAAAATTAAAAATCAAAATAACTTGAAATCAATTCTCTTCTGTCATATAGGATAATAGGAACCCCCATAAAAAGTTTGGAATTAATTGAAAATGGTTTGACCCATTAAATTGATTTTCTGAGTAACATAGTCAAACTTAAACTTAAAAAATTTATAAAACTCAAAATACATTTCAAAACTTTGCCAAATTGATTTTGAGGACTCTCTAATATCAGAGGAGTCTAAAAAAATTAAAATTGGATTTTTTTCTAAAAACACCATTTTTTAGCCTAACTTTTAATATTTTAATAATTAAAAAATTATAAAAATCACAAAAACATTAAAATTCATAAAAATGTCATATTTGGTCCCCTAATCACTTAGGAATCAACCAAATATTTTTCTTAAGTCCCAAAACAGAGATATTGAATTTTAAAGGCTTAAGGCAATTTTTAATGTTAAAAATGGATTTTTCAACCTTTTCACTAAATTAATTCTAAAAATTTTAAAAAAAATCAAAAAAATATAAAATTTGTTTTTTTGAGCTCCTTTGGATCAGAGAGATTTAAGAAAAATATAAAACCCCTTTTTCCACTCTAATTTTATTTTATAATTAATTAATACTCCAAAACTTAAAATAATTATAATAAATAAAATATAATTCAAAAAATTGTCAAAATTGGTCCAACTGGTCCTCTAGTCAGTAGAAACTTCCCATAGTTTTTCTAAGGACAAAAACTTCTTCTTGGTCATGTCATGAAATTTTCATTAAAAATCCTTATTTTCCATTAAAATAATTATATAAACTAAATTAAAAATTGAAAATCACATTTTCTCTTCTAATGTCTTAATTGACATGTGAGTGAGGTGACATAAAAATTTCAAGTTCATTTGAGCTTAATTTGATGAATTATGAGATGAATAGGCTTGAGAGGGCATTAAGGTAATTAAAGGGCTTTAACCTTAATTAATCTTTAGGCTTAACCAAAGGGAGGGTAAATCTTTGATCCTAACTTTATATTGGATGATTGAAACATAGGGAATTTAAATGGTGGAAACTCATTAAACCACCTTAAACATTAAAGAAGAAACATTAATTAAATCACATGAAATTTGGAAGATTAATTAAAGCTTAAATGATTGAGATTAAGGGATTTAATACAAGAGAATTCTAATTGAACCCTTAATCAATAATTTGATCAAACATTATTTAAATATCAATTAATGGAACTCTAAAATGATGATTGAAATTAATATTTTAAGAAAAGAACAATTTTTGAACTTCTTATGATTAAACTAAAGACATTAAAAGAAATTAATTTGAAATTGTCTAAGACTTAAATTAAAATAAGTCCAAAATATTAAGGCTAAACTGGAATATTTTAAGACATTAAAATTAATATGAAGATTGTTTGAAACTTAAATAAAAAATAAATTTAAAACATTAAAGTTAATCTGGAATAATTCATAAATATAATTAAAGAAAATTAAATCAGTTTAAAATATTCAAAAATGAACCTAAAAAGTTAAGACCTTCTAAAATAATAAAACTTAACAGAATTAAACAACTTGAACACTATTCCAAACTTAAAATAATTTAAAACATTTGAAAAAGATTAATCACAACTTTATAACTAAATCACTTTAAACCATTAATTCAAACTTTAAATTAAGAATTGTTGAATCTTTAATGAATTAATTTGCCCTTAAAAGCTTTCATTATCATAATTCTTAAATGAAGCATTAAATGAAAATGTCACCTTACTCACAAGGATAATCAAACATCCTAATTCACTGAGCAATAGGCAAAGTTCAAACTAAACCTGGGTGATTGATTTATCACCACAATGAAGCTAACTGAACTCAAAATAGTCCCTAAAATGTTTAGGAAGATGTTCAGAATTAAGTTCCGAGCACTTTTCTAATTTGATGGGATGTTTTAAAAGAACAGTGAGACTTCATTGTTCTTTGGTGAAGAAAATCATCCTTAACAAAACACAAGAACCTAGACGTCATAAGAAGTGACTAGCAATAGGATTAGGATTTTGGTAGACAACCAGAACCTTCCCTTAGCTTTACCAAGGTACTTCTTGCAAATATATAAATTCCTTAACATGTGTTTTAAGTGCAGGTGAAAATGACGGGAGTGCCCACCGGGTACGTATTTAAGTTTATTGCAATTTACATTTAGCAATTTATTAATTGTCTTACTTTTCTGTACTTATAAATGCATAAAAATGATCGAACCCAACATGTTTAAACAACTCAAAATTTAATCACCAAAAAAAATAAAACTATAATTACAACTAAAATTAAAACGTCTCATTGGATGATCGGGAATCCCTCGGATGATGTAACCCACGTGTTGCTAACGAGATTTCTCACGGTCTAAATGAAAGTGTGGAACTCATTCAATTGAGTTTAGCAAATTCATTTGGACTAAGTGAATCAAATGAAAATAGTGGTGCTGGGATGACGGAACCGTGGGATCTTAATCGATTCTGCTTAATCAACTTTGAGATTTGTTTTCATTAAAATACTAAGCCATCTAAATTTTCAACCTTTCTAAACCAAAACACTTCTCTCACTCTTGATTGCCACTTTCTAAAACTAAACCTTCTGTAACAACAAGGAGCCTGGAGCACAGTGGGCAACACGACCATCTTCATCAGCAAAACTTGTGTCTTCTTCAGCTAAACCATTCTTTAGTCTAAATAACAAGCCATAGGATTTCGATGTAGCTTGCCTAGTGCAACATAAATCCTCAACTCTTCGTTAGACATTTGCATAATCTTGTTATGCAAATTAAGCCTTAACCGGTCTTTGAACTCCGGAATTTTCCAAACAATAGGAAAGTTTGGGAAGTTGCCAAGATTCCTCTTGGATTCTCAGCTTCTCCTACTTTTCTTCCATTGAACTCTTAAAATAAATTGTTCCAAATTTGATCTATTCCCTATTGAAATTTCCAAAATTCAATCCTTTGAAACCTTAAACTTTGAAGTTCTTGAGTGCAAAACCACTGATCATTATCGAGAGTTTTCTTAAATGATTCCCGTCATTTAAGATGTAATTAACTATAGGGGCTCGCCTTTATAGGGAACTTTAAGAACCCATGTAATATAAACCCTCGCTTAATTCTTTTATATTAAGCAGAGGAACTTATCGGCTTATAAAATTGGTTTGCAGACCAAACATATGTCACAAATCTAGTAGTTTATTTAATCGAGCCCAATTATCAAGCAGTGTGTCTATTCCTCAGGATAGATGCACGGTTTGTGATGTGGTGCTCGTTTATATGAACTTTTTGAGGTGTGGGATCAGTTTGACTTCATACTTCAAATTTTTTCAAAATAAAAACTATTTTCAAAAAAATCAAAATGATACTTTCCAAAAAATATATATAAATATAAATTAAATACTCAACCTAATATAAAATACGCAGGCACATCATCCCGACACCACTATTTTCATTAAATTCACTTAGTCCAAATAAATTTACTAAACTTAACTTAATGAGCTCCATACTTTTCATTTAGAGCATCCATAATTTAGACCATGGGAAAACCTCGTTAGCAACACGTAGGTTATCTCCTCTGAGGAATTCCTAATCATCCAACGAGGCGTTTTAATTTAGTGGCAATTATAATTTTTTTGTTTTTTGTTTTGTTTATGATTAAATTTTGAGTTTTTTCATATTTTGACTATTGTGGCGGTGAATTTTATTTTATTTTTATTTTTAATTTTGATTTTTGTTTTTGGTTTTGTGGCTATCCTAAAAGTTTTGATTTTCATGCAGGGTGACATTATTGTTTAACATGCAAGCTCACAAGCAAGAAAAAGTAAGGAAAGTGCAGGAAACGAAAGTGTTGTAAACTTGTAAAAGTATACCTGGCGAGTCTTCTAGTTCCTCTACCTAAGACTTTATCTGAGAGGGGAGGCCTCAATTAGATGGTTGTGGCAGCTTCGATTGGTCCCAACGAACCTCTAGATGGAGCCTTGTGCTGTGATGAAATGTCTGAACCTGAATTCGACCAAGGCCAATTTCAGGTGTTGATTAATGTCTGGTGTAAAGGCACTCTGTGATGCGGCTTTAATGGGGGATCTTCTTCTTCCAATGCTATGAAGGTGTGGGTGCAATTAATTTGGGTTTGGTGCACTGTGGAGCTCTGGTGGATTTTGTCCTGGTTCCAGCTAAGATTTCAGTGGAGAAATTGCTCTCAGGCAGGGGTAATCAAAGGGGGAAAATGGTTAGGATGAACTCAGGAAGGTCAGGGAAAGCTTTGGATACAATTGGGCAAAGTCTCCCCTATGCAAATTGAATTCTCTTCTTTGGCTATGAAGGGTGGTGGTTTTAAATGGCCATGGCAGGAGTGGCTGTCAGGGTTTCCATTTTGGTGTATTCAGCTGCTTAGGTGGAGGGCAGATCAGCTCCAATGGCCAATCAAAGCTGGACAACTTGAGAGGTGAGTTTGGGTTCAATTGGAGAGGGGTGACTCTCAATTTTGGCATTTTCTGGCCAGTTAGGCTAGAGGAGGTGGTTAGTGGTCAGGTGAGCGACCATCAAGTGCCATGAACTTAAATGGTGGAGGGATTATTGCAAATATCTTTTGATTTTAGCTATTTAAAGGAGGAGATCCCCTAATTTGATGGACCTTTAGTTCATGGCTCCACTAGGTTGGGTCATGGGCATTTAGGTCAGTCCCTAGGGTCCATTTGGTGACTGTAGGAAGCTTGGATTGGTCACATTTGGTTTAATTTGATCAATTTGTGTCATAGATTCATTTGGGTCACTTTGGGTTCAAATTAGGCTAACTTGACTTTAAGCTTGAATTGAGCTCAAGTGATTGTGCAATATTGTGTATATGATTGTCATGAATGGTTTAAAGAATTTTGGAGTAATTTTGAATTGGTTTAGAGGTTCAATTTGGCTTAATTTAAGATTTTGGCCAATTCGAGGCAAGTTGGGTTAGCTTAGACTAGGGCCAAAGCAAATTGAAAGTTCCAAATGGTCTTGGGGGATGTTATAAAGAGTTTTTTATATTAATTGGATGAAAATTTTTGGTTTAGGGCATTCAATTTGATGACATTTGGACATGTGTTTAATTTGGGTCAAAATTGGGGGTTTTGGTTTAAAGTGGGTTTGGGGTGAGACTTGGGCTCAAATTCGAGATAATTGGATGTTGCATTTGGCCTAGAGGAGTGTCATGAGAGGTTTAGAATTCAAATTGAGGGGAAATTGGTTGACATTAGGTTAATTTGGGGGAAATGGGTCACTTGGTCAAAATTGGGGATTTTGGATTTTAAGTGAAATTGAACTCAAATGTGGGTCAAATTAGGTTTGGATTTGGTTTAGATTGAGGCTAGAGATGCTGAATTAAAGTTTGGAATTGAAATTGGGCAATATTGGGGGCAATTGGGAGGACATTGGGTTTTATTTAGGCATTTTTGGGTTAAATGAGTCAAATTGGGCCTTTTAGTTAAATTGGACTAAAATGGTCAAATTGGGTCATATGATAGTTGAGAGAAATGAAATTGGAAATATTTGGGAGGTTTTGGGAATTTTTGGATTTTTGGGCTAGGAGGGGTATTTTGGTAATTTTGGAGATTTTGAGGGCTATTTTGGCAATTTTGGTATATTTTGGTCAAATTGGTCAATTTTAGTGGTGGAAAATATTTTGAGATAATTTTTGGAGAAAAATAGGTAATTTGGGTAATTTTGGGTGAAATTGAGGTTTTGGGGTATTTTGGGTAAATTTAGGAGCAAGGGGATCAAAAATTGAAATTTTGGAAATATTGAAATTTTGGAAAATCTAAAATTTTGGAAAAATTGAGGTTGGTTAGAGGTGAGTAATATAAGATTGTTTAGATTGAGCCATTGACTAAAGGCAACTCCCATTTGGTCTTATATGTGTTGGTTCTAGCCTCTTTAGCCATAGGCTTAGGGTTGGACCACCCACATGAGTTTCCAAAGAGTTAGGGGATCAAAGCGGGATGTGCTTTATTTAGGGTTGTGAGTGTGAAGTGTGTGGTGTAAGTGTGTGTGTAAGCTTCAGACCTCCTTGGGTAAATCCTAAGGTCTGACCACCTATAGGAGACTTCCCATGGGCTTCCTTATGCTTGGTCTCTTCCTACAAAAAGCTGGAGGTTAGGCCTTAAGCATATGAAAACTCCCAGTGAAGCAAAGAAGGTTTGAATTTATAAGGGGGAGGGTCCCAAGACTAGTCTTCTAAGAAAGTCACCAAGAGAGTCCTATGGCTATACCCTAGGTTATTATAAAGAAAGACTAGACCTCAACCAAAAGTGAGGTCAATAGATTCTTATAGAATTTAAAATTGTCATTTTTTACTAGGATTGATTGTTCATGGATCCAAATACCGAGCTTTTGAAAATCTGGGCGGATCTGTAGAGCAGTTGATTTCTGATCGAAATTGGGAAACATGTTGTTATTTTACTCTTAATGCTATTATGGGTATTGTTCGAGAATTAATGCAAATATGCCTTGAAATGAAACAGAATATGTGCTTGTTTGAGGAAAAATGGTAGAATACACCCCTCAGCGTATTAATGATTTTTATCAGTTAAGGGGGATGAGGTTTTGTGAATATGAAAACTTTGATATGAGAGGACCTAACATGAAAGAAGTGATTGCATTTCTTACTGATGGAATAGAGGAACAGAAAGTAAATTAAAAAAAATGATTAATTTCCATGCTTCCAAGTTAAATGTAGCTTCTAAAGCATGACACTTGTTGACCTCATTTTTGGTGAGGTCTTTCTTTTCTCTCAGTACTTAGGTTCTAGTCTTAGTATTTTCTCTTCGACTATCCTAGAGCCTTAGAAATGAGACCCACCTTATTTTAGAAACTCGAACCACCTCTTTACTCATTTTGAAGTTATTCATGAATTGTTGCCGACTTCTAGCATTTAGAAGGTTGAAACTAACGTGACGGAACTCAAAAGGAGTCTCCATTGGACCATTAAGCCTTAGGGTTGCCCTGTGCACAATTTCACACCTCTGCACACACGAATTTCACGATTCAGACCGTCGACATGATTAAACATCGAAATTTGCATCACTCGAATATTTATTTTCTTTAAAATTTATCAAAATTAAAATTAAATTTTGAAACGATCGATCGCGAGCTGAAATTTTGATGAAAATTGAATTCGACATGTTTTTGATTCGATCGCCGACGAGGTTGTTCGAACGACCCCGGATGACGAAACGGACTACGCCGATACGTCTAAAACGTCAATTTTAGCTAGGAAGGATACCTATTTCGATATGATTCTGTGCATGAGTGAATCACACGCGGATTGATGAATTTAAATGAAAATATAATAATAATAATAATAACTCCTTTAAAATCCCTTATTAAAGCCTCACACGACCTGTCACAACGGCTGCTGGGACACTCCCCTCACCCGTTCCTAGCCGTTATCCCTATTCGGTCGAAACCTCGAGAACCCTAGCTGTTATACCCCTTCCTCCTCCTCCAGAGCCAGAAGTTCTCGCAGTACAGTCGCGACTGGAGCTCTCTAGGGAGGAAACGACAGGATCATGGCTCATAAAAGGATCACAAAAAATCTCACATATCTCCATTTCCATACTGCTTATAGCCGACTAACCCTGGTATTTCTCTTTCTTACTGCCACCCACACGTGCATCAGCGTCTCTAAATCCCTTAAATCCATCTTCCAATGGGATTTCCTAATCTGGGATTTAAGGTAAAAAAGGAGGTGAAATAGGATTTAAGATCCTTTAGGATTTGAAGTTGTCATTTTTGCTTTATGGCAGAATTTAGGTCAAATCCTGCTAACTAACAACCTTGTTAAGTTGTCGTTATTTTTTTTTGCTGTTTGGAAATATTTAGTTTAAGTATTTTATAAATCCTGCTTAAATCTTGTTACCATCCAGCCTTGGTGAGCATGACTTATTCTGTTCCCATCTTTGAGTTATGCAAAGTGCTATGTGTGTAAATATGGAAGTTTAGATGTGAGATATGTAAATTTATAAGAATTATGTGCTCGGTGATGATGAGATGTTCTTTTACCTGTTTTTTTTCCTTTTATTTTCTTTATTGAATCTTTGATTCCATGATCCATTAAGAGGGAGGGAAAACTGACTTTATATGCTGCATAACGCATCTCAGTTTATTTGGTAAAAAAAACAAAAAAAAAAAAGAAATTTTAGAAGATCCAAAAAATTATGGGGAGTATAGCATGACACCTTTATTTTTTTTTGGGTTATATTTCTTAGTCAATGTAGCGGATTAATCATTAATGGTGGATAAGATTTTGAGATTCTCATATATTTTATGCATGTATTGGATTATCTAAAGCTCAAGTCTACTTTATTTTTTTTTTAGCAAAGTTACATTTATACCACACATTTCATTACTTCACTAATTGATATTTGCTGAAATGGTACTATTACTTGAGTTTGAAATAGAAAGAGCTTGAACAGTCGCTAAAAAAAAGATCGGAATGGTTGGAAAGCAACGAAAAGACTATTTGAGTAAAGTGACAGAAGCTAAAAAAAATGCTAGAAAGGGAGGGAGTATTTCTTTTTATTGGAGGGCTGCCTTACTTAACTCATGCTCAACCCTTCATTTATGAAGAAAATCACTCTATTTATACTCATTTTACATACATTTTTAATTGCATATGAAGGTTGGAATATATTTTGGAAGAACCTTTCAAACAAGTTGAAGAGCTTCTCTCTCCTCTTCTTGATGTGTGATATATTGGTTCTTTTTTGTGCACTTTGCATCTCCTGTGTCAACTAATTACCTTCATTTCAGAGTTGCTTCATATATTCGTATTGCCACGAAATGGCAAAAAAAACAAAAAGTGTGTTTTGATGCCGCAATTACATTGGTCTCTCTTATCCTTCTAATTTCAGATTCTGATACTTTTCTCTTTGAAAAGCTAGCTTGGGTGATTAAATGAAGAGTATGTGAAATCTCTTTTTATCAAATTTCTTTTTGTGATGCGATTCTTAGTCACATGAAAGTTTCATGGAATGTATAGATTTTCTTCCCATTTGAAGAAAGTCTACTTTGGAAGTTCTTCGTAAAATACTATTTGGTCATGTGAAAGTTCTTTGTGAAATACTATTTGGTCATGTGAAAGATTTCATGGAACATATGAAGTTTCTCGCTATGTGAAGGTACTTTGTGAACTCACTTTTATTCATATGGATTCTTGTGGGAAGATGATTGGTGGCATATGAGAGTCTTTTTGTTGTCAATTAGTCCATGATCGGCATGACAGAATTTTCTGCAAATATTGCTTAGGAAATCATATTTATACCCTATGATGACTATGCAAATCATTTCAAATGGCAGGGGAACTTACCTCACATACAATTTTTGAAAGTATTTACATACATGCTTCTTAACTTCTACATATATTTGCATGCTTAAGAATTGAATCGTACGACAAGCTTTGAGGCCGGCATAAATTATAAATTGAACATTAATCTTATTCTTCTCTTTCTATGGTTGGATATTTATATGGGTCTTCGATTGATCTTAAATTAAAGATGGAATTCTTCCTTGCATTGAAACTATTGAGGATGGCTTGGGCGGAGGCTTCTCAGGCAACCCATATAGAAATGCAAGGATGGTGTTAAATAAAGTGTACCATGCTAAATTTTAGGTGTTATATATATGAAATACACAGGGATTGAATAGTAGGTACGCAAATTTTCATAATATTCTTATGTAAATGTCTTAGCATCAATTGTGGAAATGTGAATGATTCTTCTTGAATCCAAACAAGAATGTTAAGACAAGTTTATCTCACTATGAATGAACTGAGTCTGTTGAGCATCGCAAGCTTCATGATTCATATAAAGGTAAAGTTATACGCATATGTGCAAATTTGTGTTGGTTCATTAACTATCAAAATGAAGAAGAACTCAGGTATAGTAGTTAATTGGAATGTATAATGTTAGGCTTTTATTTTTGATTCTTGCCAAATACAAGCAATTTAGCATTTTCTTTTCTTGGAAAAAAAAGTAAATATCTTTGCTAAAATTAAATAAATTCTTATGCTGATGTCAAAATTGAAGGTCATTGTTATGCCGTCAGCTTTCTTCTAGATAGCTTTCATGTTGGTATGACTTAAATGCTATTTGGAGGTCTTGCTCCCTCCACATCATGTCTTACCGAAATTTACTAAATGGCTTGTAGACATCTAAGAGCTATTTTTGCCTTGTGAACTTGCTGATTTTGGAAACATGTGAGAGCCGTTTCTTTTTGCTACATATATGATTTGGGCTTGCATTAACATTGTTTTGGAAAGGTTTTGTTGGATGTTTTAAACTGTCTTCGACACCTGTTTTTTTTTTGAGAGCTTTGTTAAAAATTATAGAACTCTCCTTTGCTCCTCAGTTTGTCTGTTTTCAAAGAACTATTTAAATTCTCATGTGGGTTTTCATTTTGATAGTTTTGAGAAGGATTTGGTGCTTTGCTTGCTCCTTACCTCGATAATTTTGGAGACATTAAAAACATCGTTTTAGTATTGTTTTGGGCTTGATTAATCACCAATTTGTAAGGGAATTGTGGCTTTATTTTGAAGCATTTTGGGCATGATACCGGGCCATTCTGCTAGATTTTTGGAGGGTTGTTGGGACACTTTAAATGCCGACTTTTGAAGGCTGGTTGGGGCGCTTTTAGGTCGGTCCACTTGTCGTTTCGTCCCTTTGCTTTCGTGATTTTAGTGGTGGCTCAGCCTCTTATTTTCCTTTTGTTTCATTTTGTTTTTCTTGCTTCTTGGCTAGGTTTTAGCACTTATGTACGAGACATAAGTGTGCACGTATAGCCTTTTGCTATATGTGAGCTATCAAGCAAGGCTGTAAGTTGGATGGTTTAGGGGTTTAAAGGCGGTGATTACATTGCTTATGTGTGCTTAGACGAGTGATACGAGGTAATATTAGAATAGTATCCCCTGCCTTTGAGATAAGACCTTCACTGAAGGTGAGGCTAGGGACCGATGATACTATTCGCCGACTCTTGATAGGATTGTTGCCCTCGACACCCTTAGGTCGTCAGTAGTCTTAGTTCGATTAGGATGACTAATCTGTGGGCTGCATTACTTTGTGAAAAATTTTAAAAATGAAACAAAAATGATCTTTTGCTTGCTAAACAGATGAAATTTGCATGAAATCTTAAACAACATTTTCTATGAAAATTAAGGAGTGTTGATAAAAAAACCTATGAAGGTCCATGGTTAGTCATCCGGATCGAGTTAGGACTACTCTTTGTAGGTGGTTGGGTTGGTAGTTTTTATTCAAGGTCATGAAGCACACAGTCCAGCTCTGAGCCCACCCTGACCTGATGCTTACGGTCCTCTTGTTTTCTTCAGATTTCTCGTACTTTTCATACGGTTTTGTTCGGTTTTTTATAGGTTATTAGTGATTTTCTTAGGATTTGTTTTGTTGTTCTGATGGTTTTCTTTGAGTCACTGAGTAATTTTGTGCTTCACTCGAGATCTTCAAAGGCAGCAGATCGGTCAGGTATGCATGTTTGTTTTATATTTACAGTATTTCATTTCTTTTATAGCGCACATTACTGTTTTTCCTTACTGTACTTTGTTGTATACATGTTTGTGATTGCTCCTGTTTACTGCTTGTTTACTGCATGTACACCTGTGATTATTACTATTTACTGCTTACTATACTTCTTAGTACGTTCCCTTTTTATTATTAGGTTGCTTTTTAGAGACTTACAGGGGACCTTAGGATAGAGGACAGTATGACACTTGATTTAGGAGGTACCCCGCGACAGGCCCTGAAACCCAACAACAACTATGCATATAAATACAAAACATAAACTATAGACCTAGGATCGTTACAATGAGGAGTTTGAAACTTGGAGCAAAACTTCGAGGGCAACACGACGAGGATGCGGCGGACGAAGGAGGGGCGAGCTACAGCGACAGAACGGGTCTACAACAACAAAACTAATCTTCTTCAGCAGAACTTTTCTTTAGTCTAAATAACAATCCCATATGACTTTGAGGCGACGTAAATCCTCACTCCATCTTTTAGGCTTTTACAAAATTATGTTGTACGATATAAGTCCAAACACTTTAGGATTCCAAGGTTGTTGTGTGGTACGTTGTAAGTCCTCTTATCTTCTTAGGCTATTCGTACGATTAGGTATCGTGCGAATATAAGCCCTAAATAATAAAACAGGGAGGATTGAAACATCAAATAACATCTCTTCAAAATTAAAGTCAAACAATAGGATAGTTGGGAAGTCATCGAAGTTCGCTTCGAATCCATGACATCCCATACCTTTCCCATCCTTTGGACTTTTAAAATAATTGTTCCTGATTTGATCTATTCCCTTTTGAATTTCCAATGTCCAATCTTGGAAACCTAAACTTTGAAATACTTGAAAGCAGAACCACTAATGTTAATCGAGAGTTTTCTTAAGTGACTCCCGTCATTTGAGATGTAATTAACTATAGGGGTTTGCCTCTATAGGGAACTATTGAACCCAGGTAATATAAACCCTATTTAATCTTTCACATTAAATATGAGAACTTGTCGACTTATAAAACTGGTTTCGCAGACTAAACAGATACCGTAGATTCTTTAGTTTATTTGGTTGAGTTTCACTATTCAAGTGATGTGTTTACCCATCGGGATAAATGCATTACTTGTAGTGTTACACTGGACTAATCCAAACTATTGAATGTACTGTATCTCTTTTCTTTTTTTTGAAATTGTATTACTATTTTTTCAAAAGTTATATCCTCCTATTTTAAATTAAACTATTTTAAATCTAAACCATATTTTAAAAATCATGCTTTCAAATTTAATGGCCGACAACACTATTTCATCTCTGTAAGATTACTACCTTCTTATCATCACAGTGAAGTCACTAGAGATAGAACAATTCTCAATTATTGTATTCAGACTATGAAACATATTAATATTGGTTCGATTATCTTCAAGAATATCCAGATTATTTCTTGAGGAGAAACCATTGATGGATTAGGACATCCTGCCCTGATTCATTATGTGCACATTATGGAGTTGAGTTTGATAGTTCTGAGGAGTTAGTCCGTCCACTGAGGCTTATTACCAAGACCATTATTCGTAAGTCTTATGTGGTTGAGAGAGGAGAAAGTAGGAGTACTGATATTCCTACTACCAACCAGGATATTCTATCTACTTCTGAGCCACCTACATTATCTGATGTTATGGAGCAGTTGAGGATTCAGAGTGCCAGTGTAGATCGACTCCATAGCAGGATGGATGACTTTGAGGCTAGAAGTGATGTGAATGAAAATTACATGAGGAGGAGAGTTGAGTATGATATTTCCTACCATGATGCTCAGGTCAGATTCATAAGGGGAGACTCTGGAGTGATATTTCCTACTTGGCCCATTTATGTTCCTTACCTACATGATCATGTAGAAGAAGCTGAAGAAGCTGGTGATGATGATTGTTAGTTTTGTGATTTTTGTTTTTCTTTGTGTTGTAGTACTTTATTGTGTTTGTTGTTTGTTTTTTTATATTAGTGTAGTTTGTTGATGTATCTGTGTTGAAAATGAAAATGTGATGAACTCTGTGTTAGTTTGTTTAGTGATTTGTATTGAGATTGTGATGTTATGTTGGATGTTTAATGTTTAAGTGTTTAATATTTTTTCACCCTTGCAAAATTTTAAATGTTATACATATCACTGTTTCTAACTATTTCATGCTTGTTAGCTTAATTTTTTGATGAATACCAGCATAGCTTCAGAAGATTTCAAAATCCCAGCACAAAAATGTTAGTTTTCTTTTACTCTCTACCTTTACAAATTTATATGTAATGAAAAACTTAAGTTTGTGGGAGGGTAAAATATTAACTCATATTTGTTCTCAATTAATATAATTTTAAAAATTATTAGCTTGACCTTTAGTGATTGAACCTAACTTTAGTTAACTAAAATTTTGATTTCATTTAAATATTATGGTAGATTTAAATGAAGGTTTTTAGTAATAAAGGTTAATTTTATAAGCTTAAGATATTTAGTATGAAATGATTGGACTATAGTTGACTATTTAAAGTAAAGAAAACTGTATTTTTGAAATGTTAAGAACTTAAAGAACTATGTGTGAAGAAATGATTGTGACTTTATGATGAATTATAAAGCTGATATATATTTATAAAGTAAGGAGGTGTTTCAAGTTTCAACTTTAGAAAGAGGAGAGTGAAGTTCAAAATTATTAAAGACTATCCAGATAGAGTAATCCTCACAATAAAAAAAAGAAGAGAAAGAAAAAGAGTGAAAGAAAAAAATAGAAAAAGAAAAGAAAATATGTGTAAGGAGAAGCTTGAGGAAATGCCTAATAAAAAATTGGCTTCACTTAAATCATCCTAAAGGGAGAACTTTGTTATATTTCTGAATTTATATTTAAAGTGTTAGCCTACTTTCTAATAGAGTTTGCATAAGCTTCTTTTTCATATAGTCTTTTTAGGCACCCTTAATGTGATAAATTATGGTTCATCTTGAAATGAATAGAAAACTATAACTCTTAGACTTGACTACTGAATGTTCTTATACCTGTAGAGTAATCCTCACAATAAAAAAAGAAGAGAAATAAAAAGGGAGAAAAAAATAGAAAAAGAAAAGAAAATATGTGTAAGGAGAAGCTTGAGGAAATGCCTAATCAAAAATTGGCTTCACTTAAATCATCCTAAAGGGAGAACTTTGTTATATTTCTGAATTTATGTTTAAAGTATTAGCCTACTTTCTAATAGAGTTTGCATGAGCTTCTTTTTCATATAGTCTTTTTAGGTACCCTTAATGTGACAAATTATGGTTCATCTTGAAATGAATAGAAAATTATAACTCTTATACTTGACTACTGAATGTTCTTTTATACCTGTAGTTTTAACCTGAGTTACGGAACTTCTTTCTAAAAATCTTACTATTATATTCATTTGAATAAAAAATCATACTATTCTATAAGTGAGAAGCTCACTACTTTGAGTTATATTTTTTTTATGTAGTAAAATGATTACTTGAGGACAAGTAATAGTTAAGTTTGAGGGTTTTGATGCACCAAAAGTATATTGGGTTTTTGCTATACAATTTGTACTCATTTTTGGTGATATTGCACTTTAGAGGAAGATATTCTTCATGTTTTGCTCCAAGTATGATTATTTTAGGTGATTGGAGCAAAAGAAAGCGAAAAGGAACAATTTTGGAGCAAAAAGAGGCAAATTAGAGAAAACAGACTTTTGGCACCGTCGGCACCAAATTCCAGAGAGTTCAGAATTAAATAGCAGCCAAAGGCGCCGGCACCTTATCGAGCGCCGCCGGCGCCCAATGTCGGTGGAAGTCAAAATTTAATGTATTTCGATGCTTTTTGAAGGGTTATTTAAAGAAACTCTTGGGAAATTCCTTTCTAAACTTTTATAGGCAGTTATGGACGCCCTTTAGAGAGGGGGAGAAGAGAAAATAGAGGGGGGGAGGAAGAGAAGTGAAGAGAGTGTGTTAGAGTTTGGAGAGAGTGTTTTATAAGGGATTCTTCTCTAAGGAGAGTGGGAGCAGGAGGAAAGTGATAGTTGCTTCTTCTTTACTATTCTAAAGAGAGAATTGAGTGTTGTAGAGAAGAGAGAAAAGGATTCAAAAGAATTTCAAGTGATTTGCTTGGGGAAGAAATTGAGATAAGTTGTATTTACTTTTGTGATTTGAATGACTTTGCTTTTATATATAAAATTCATATTTTGTTGTATCTTCCTCATGAATTCTGAGTAGATTTCTTAATCTTTCTTCTTGCAATATGATGCGGTGAAGTGTTGATGTAGATTTAAAGTGCAACAAAAATGTTAAAAAATTTTGATGGGTTTTCACTTTGAACTTCATTTACTTTTCGATCTGGCCAATTGAATTATTAAAACTTGTTGTGAAACATTCAATCCGAAAGGACTAAGTGTTCTACAACAATTGTAGATAATCCATTCAATGTCCATGAATGAGCTGCGCAGTTCATGGGAATTGAATGCAAATAAATAAGGAAATGTGGTTTGATGGGTGTCGAATTGAAGATTTTGGAGTGACAGACTGAAATCCCCAATTTGGTCCTAAAGTTTGGTAACTAAAATAAGAGTTAGCCTTCAGGTGAAGGGAAGCGGGAGCTCTAAAGTGAGAGCCAGTATCCTCTTAGCCTAACCTTGGATTTAGTGATTAAGCCTAGGATTTGCCAATGTTTTTTTCATACTTAGAAGAGGGGGTACTCTGACGAGGGTAAAGAATATAATTTCTCTTATTTGGCATAATAAAATTTTATTATCAATCTATATCAATCACTCATCACAGAATCATTGCAAGAGGAAAAATACTTTTCCATATTAGAACCTTTCAATACAAAACTTGGTGTGTGTTATTTAATTATGTTTAGAAATTTAGAAAGTAATTGTAGTTAACTTACCCGTAGTTCTCTTTGCACTAGTAACTTAAAAAGTACTTGAACTTACATTGTGAATTGAGTATAGAATTTCAAATATTTGTTATATTTTGATAAAGTTCCTACCTTTCTCATGGGATCGATAACTAGGACTCCACTAGAGCCTGTATTACTTGAATGATACGGGCGAGTCAGATCTTCAGGTCAGTTTTCTGATTCACAGACTGAGCTTTTGAATAAGATAAGAGATAATGTTAAATATAATGTGGATCGAGTGCATGATATAGAGGGGAAAGTAGATCATATTGGGGAATATCTTCAGAGACATAATGAGTATGAGGGGAATTATCACAGTTACATGGATAGATTAATTAGAGGTGACTTTAGTGATGTGATATCTATTCATCCACAATATAGCCCATATGTGCCTACTCCTACTTGGAACGAAGGGGATAATGAAGAGGAGGAAGAAGATGATTAGGATTGGTATTTCATTTGTGTTATGTTATGTTATGTGATGTTTGTGTGGACTTTTTATTTTTGCTATGTTATTTATTTTAATTTGTGGATGTTAAAGAGGACAACTCTATGTCTTTCATTTTGTTGTAATTGTTGTTGAAACACTCTAGATTGTGTTTATTTTAGTTGTGGATGTTTTGTGTTTGTGATATGTGATGTGAATGTTTGTGGCAGTAATGTGTTAGTGATTTGTAGTGTATTTTGTTTGTTAGTTTAGAACTCTTTCCATAATCTATTTAGGAAGGTTTTAAAATGCTATTAAAATCCACTAATTAAATTTCATACTTAACATTTCTGTTTACTGCCATATATATATGTTTTAGGTTTGGATTTCTATTTAAGTGTGTGAATTTGCTTTTATTTTCTCTACTACTTTAGATGTCTTTTGAATTATTTTTATAAAGTGTGAAGTTAAAATGTGATCTAGTTATTTTCATTCATGTTTTGAATATCTGCATATTTAGGATATTAAAAATTCCTGTAAGTTTAATATTTATAGTTTTTTTATTCCTACTTATATATTTTGTTACTGTGCTTAAAATGTTTCATTATAATGAAAATTTTAAAGTTGTGGGGGGGGGGATGAAAACAAGTTTCAAAAACTTAAAATTGTATTTGTTCTCAATTGTACTTAAAAATTAATTTTGATTGAAAATAATTATGTGTATTAGGGAAATAAAATTTTGAATATAGAAATGAGTAAGAAAATTTAGTTAAAATCTATAGTAAAGTTGAAAAATTTAAAGTTAAAAATTTCTTAATGAAGAAATGATGAAAATTTTGTAACTATCTTTAGTAAGAAAAGTTATATTTTTGGAAAGATAGAAACATTAGACTTTTATTTTTGATACTTAAGTTTTTTATTGAAAATAATTTTCAAAATTTTTATTATATTTCTAAGTTAAAGATATATATCTACCTTATGCTTTAGAAAAAGAAGGGTGGAATTCAAAATCATGAAAGACCTATCCAGATACAGTATTTCTTGCCATATAAAAAACAAGAAGAAAGAGAAAATAAAAGAAAAGAAAAGAAAAGAAAAGAAAAGAAAATTGAAAAAAAAATATGTGAAAAGGAAGGAGAAGCTTGAGGAGTTAAGGGCCTATTCAAAAATTGATTCCACACCTGATTTTTTTTAGAGTATAAAATTTGAGAAAATCTAGAAATTTATAAATATAATATAGTTATTATAATTATTTTAAGTAAAGATTTTTAAGTAAAGAAAATAAAATGTCTAAGTCGTATATCTTGAAGAATTTATAATAAGATAAAAACTATTATTTTTCATTAACCTTTACCTAAGAGATTTCTAAACTTTAAATTTGTCTTATTTACTAAAATTTTTCTAAATTGGACTACTATATTTCTAAAACAAAATTTTAAAAACTTCTAAAGAAACTCGTCACATAATTTACTTGTATGATTTTTATATGATTAAATTGTCACTTGAAGACAAGTAACATTTCAAGTTTGGGGGATTTTTATACACTGAAAATATAGTGTTATAATACATATTTTATACCTATTTTTGATGATATTTCACTTTAATGGATGATATTTTGTGTGTTTTTCTTACAGATATGATTAAATGGATTATTGTGATGAAAAGAGTGAAAAAGGATCAAACTTGGAGCAAAAAATGAAGAAAATTGAAAAGTGATGTGTTGGCTAAGTCCAGAACCAGCGTTACGCGACAATGCCCCGCAGCTATGCACCCAAATCTGGAGCTAACGTGCCAGCAGGCTCGCGACTAAGCGCCGGTACCCCGCGCTTACGCGCAACAATTATAAAAAAGGATTTTTTTTTATTTTAGGAGCCATTTTGAAGAGTTTTTCGAAGCACCACTTAGTGAGAACGTGGGTAACTTCCTATTGGCACCAAAATCAAGTCAAATTACTCTTGAATGGATGCATCTCTTGGAAGATACGTTGAATCTGGACACAATTTAAAGAGATACGAAAACACATTTTGAATAAATATAAAAAATAGGACTTGAAAATCAGAAATATGGTTGTTTTTGGTGGGTGTGGTTTGTGTTTAAGAGTGATGTTTATGTTAGAGAGTTATTTTAGAACACACCTCTCCACCTCACCATCTTTATTTTTACTTTTCTATAGTTTGTATTAGGATTAAAAGTGAGATTTGGAGTCTACAGAGTTAGGCGCTAACCTAAAAGAAGTATTGTAATTGGAAGCAAAGTTTTCAAAGGAACTTTAAGAGTTTAGTGAAGAGGATTTAAAGATAAGTCTTTATCTTTGTATTACATTTGGTTTTTAATTAAGACTCTTGTGTTTTCACTATGATTTCTGCTTTTAAATCAAATTGTGATTGTATTTTTTTCCATGAATTCTGAGTAGTTTTTTTTCCTTAATATAATGAAGTAATTAAGTTGTGGAAGTATGTTGTGTGAAGTATATGATTTCAATGTTGGAAGAAGTTGTGATGATTCAAAACCTTGTACTTTATTTACTTCTTGATTTGGACAATTAAGATGTTAAAGTTTGTTGTGAGAACATGTATGAACCGGAATGGTATTGTCTCAGTCAACAATTAGAAAGAATCACATGAGGTTGTATGGGTGAGAATGTAATCCATATGGTTGAGTGCAGATAAATAGGGAGATATACTTTGATGGGTGTAGAATTAGAGGATTTTAAAGTGACAGGCTAAAGCCCCCAATTTAGTTTATTATTTTATGTTTTGATACGAGATATTAGCTCCATGGTGGAGGGAATCGAGGAAACTCTAGAGTGAGAGCTAGTATTTTTCCTGCCTGACCCGTCTTCAATATTTTAAAATAGTAGATTAACCTATGTTCTTTATAGCATCTCTAGTAAGGGTAAAGAATATAATTGCCCCTATTTGGCACAACATATTTTATATACTTCCACAACAAATATTTTCCATAACTTGTTACTGATTCATAAAAAAGAAAAACATATTTCATTTGCATTTGCTTACATCTTACAAAAATTTAGTTAAAATAGTTGCTTAATTTCATTTTAAAACTATAAAAATTTAAAAAAAGAATTGAAATTTCTTTCCAAAAATATTATCTTTAGTTTGAGTAAGATCTTTTCTAAATGTAAAAAGTTAATTTTATGTTTTCTGAGTTAGAATATATTTTCTTTATTAATCACTTTCCCTGTGGGTTCAATATCTCGGGGTTTAATCAAAAATTCCTATATTACTTGATAAATGATACATATACTTGCGTAGTATCCACATTATAAAATCATTAAAAAGGAGTGTCAAATCATATATATATCGTAAGCATAAATATCAGTGGATCAGTCCTTCAGCCTCTGAAACCTATTACTAGTGCAAATGTGAAAACATATGCTAAGCACTCACTTTTTGGCTGGAGAGGAATTCTCTAAAGCATCCGGTGTATCTACTTATGCCGCATCTACATCTTATGCTTCCACATCTCAAGCATCTTTAGGTCTTTTTTGTTTCGCAGACTAAACTATTAAATAAAATGAAAGACAATATCAATTATGTTGTGGATCGAGTTCATGAAATAGAAGGGAAAGTAGATCATATTGGGGAATATCTTCAAAGACCAAATGAGTATGAGATGAATTGCCACGGTTTCATGGATAATTTGATCAGAGGTGATTTTAGTGTTGTGTTACATACTCATCCACAATTTACCCCATATGTGCCTACCCGTACCTGGAATGAAGGGGATAATGATGAGGAAGAAGATGATGATTATGATTGATATTTTATTTGTGTTATGTTATGTTATGTGATGTTTGTGTGAACCTTTTTTTTCTTTTATGTTGTTTATTTTCATTTGTGGTTGTTAAGAGGACTATATTGTGTCTTTCTGACTACTGTAATAATTGCTGAGCAACTTTAGTTTGATTTTATGTTAGTTATGGGTGTTATATGTTTGTGATATGTGATATGAATGTTTGTGGTAGTAATTGTGTTAGCGAATTTGTAGTGTATTTTATTTGTTAGTTTGGAATTTATTCCAGAATTTGTTTAAGAAGTTTAAGACACTATAAAAATCCACAATATAAATTTCATGCTTAACTTTTTAATTTACTATCATATGTTTTAGTTATGGATTTATGTTCAAGTTTGTGTGAATTTGCTTTTATTTCCTTCACTACTTATGAATTCTTTTGAATTTCTATAAAAATGAGTAGTTAAAAATTCAATATAGTTATTTTCATTCCTATTTTTAATTTTTATACTTGCTTATTTAGGATATAGAAATTCCTGCAGGCATGACACTTATAGTTTTCAATTCCTACCCATATATCTTTTTACTATGCTTAAATGTTTTATCATAATAAAAACTTCTTTTTGTCAGAGATTGACTTGCTGGGTTAATAATTGGTCATTAATTCAAAAATTGACTATTTTGATCAAAATTGACTTTTTGGTCAAAAGTTGACCTATTAGGCCACTTTTTGGTCAAAAGTTGACCTATTAGGCCAACGGGGAGGTCATTGGGTCAATGATTGATTATTTTGACCAAAGTTGACTTTTTGGTCAAAAGTTGACCTATTGGGTTAATGGGTTGGTCATTGGGTCAATGATTGACCATTTTGACCAAAGTTGACTTTTTAGTCAAAAGTTGACCTTTTGGGTTAATGGGTTTGTCATTGGGTCAAAAATTGATTATTTTGACCAAAGTTGACTTTTTGGTCAAAAGTTGACCTATTGGGTCAATGGTTTGTCATTAGGTCAAAAATTGACTATTTTGACCAAAATTGATTTTTTGGCTAAAAGTTGACCTATTGGGTCAATGAGTTTGTCATTAGGTCAAGGAATGATCATTTTGACGAAAGTTCACTTTTTGGTCACAGATTGTCTTATTGGGTCAATAATTGGTCATTAATTCAAAAATTGATTATTTTGACCAAAATTGACTTTTTGGTCAAAAGTTAACCCATTGGGTCAACGAGGTCACTGGGTCATTGATCAAAACTTGGCCTATTAGACCAACGGAGAGGTCATTGGTTCAAGGATTGATCATTTTGACCAAAGTTGATTTTTTGGTCAAAAGTTGACATATTGGGTCAATGGGTTGGTCATTGGGTCAAGAATTGACCATTTCAACCGAAGATGACTTTTTGGTCAAAAGTTGATCTATTGGGTTAATGGGTTGGTCATTAGGTCAAAAATTGATAATTTTAACCAAAGTTGACTTTTTGGTGAAAAGTTGACCTATTGAGTTAATGGGTGGTCATTAGGTTAAAAATTTACTATTTTGACTAAAGTTGACTTTTTGGTCAAAAGTTGACCAATTGGGTCAATGAGTTTGTCATTGGATCAAGGATTGACCAATTTGACCAAAGTTGACTTTTTGATCAGAGATTGACTTATTGGGTCTATAATTCATCTTTAGGTCAAAAATTGACTATCTTGACAAAAATTGAATTTTTGGTCAAACGTTAACCCATTGGGTCAACGAGGAGGTCATTGGGTCAGAAATTGATCATTTTAACCAAAGTTAACATTTTGGTCTAAAGATAACCTATATTGTTAATGAGTTGGTAATTAGGTCAAAAATTGATAATTTTGACCAAAGATGACTTTTTAGTCAAAAGTTGACCTATTGGGTCAATGGGTTGGTCTTTTAGTCAAAAATTGACCATTTTGACCTAAGTTTACTTTTTGGTCAAAAGTTAAACTATTAGGTCAATGGGTGGTCTTTAGGTCAAAAATTGACTATATTGACCAAAATTGACTTTTTGGTCAAAATTTGACCTATTGGGTCAATGGGTTTTTCTTTGGGTCAAGGATTGACCATTTTGACCAAAGTTGACTTTTTGGTCAGAGATTCACTTATTGGGTCAATAATAGGTCATTAATTCAAAAATTGTCTATTTTGACAAAAATTGACTTTTTGGTAAAAAATTCACATATTAGGCCCATGGTTTGGTCATTGGGTCAAGGATTGATTATTTTGACCAAAGTCGACTTTTTGGTCAAAAGTTGACCTATTGGGTCAATGGGTTGGTCATTGGGTAAATGATTAACAATTTTGACCAAAGTTAACTTTTTGGTTAGAGATTGACTTACAGGGGCAATAATTGGTCATTAGGTCAAAACTTAACTATTTTGACCAAAATTGTCTTTTTGGTCAAAAGTTGACCTATTCGGTCAATGGGTTGGTCATTGGGTCAAGGATTGACCATTTTGACCAAAGTTGACTTTTTGGTCAGTGATTGACTTTTTTTGTCAATAATTGGTCGTTAATTCAAAAATTGACTATTTTGGTCATTAGGTCAAAAATTAACTATTTTGACCAAAATTAAATTGTTTGTCAAAAGTTGACCCATTGGGTCAACGGGGTGGTCATTGGGTCAGAAATTGACCATTTTGACCAAAGTTGACTTTTTCGTGAAACGTTGACCTATTTGTTCAATGAGTTTGTAATTGCGTCAAGAATTAACCATTTTGACCAAAGAAGACTTTTTTGGTCAAAAGTTGATCTATTGGGTCAATGGGTTGGTTTTTGGGTCAAAATTTGATCAGTTTGACTAAAGTTGATTTTTTGGTCAAAAGTTGACTTATTGGATCAATGTGTGGTGAACAAGTTAAAAATTGATTATTTTGACCAAAATTGACTTTTTGGTCAAAACTTGACCTATTGGGTCAATCGGTTTGTCATTGGGTCAAGAATTGACTATTTTGATTAAAGTTGTCTTTTTGGTCAAGATTGACTTATTGGGTTAATAAATTGGTCAATAATTCAAAAATTGTCTAATTTGACGAAAATTGACTTTTTGGTCAAAAGTTGATTTATTAGGCCAACGGGGAGGTTATTGGGTCAAGAGTTGATTATTTTGATTAAAATTGTCTTTTGGGTCAAAATTTGACCTATATGGTCAATGGGTTTGTCATTTGGTCAAGGATTGACCATTTTGACAAAAGTTAACTTTTTGTCTGAGATTGACTTATTGGGTCAATAATTGGTCATTAGGTTAAAAATTGATTATTTTGACCAAAATTGAATTTTTTGCCAAAAGTTAACCTATTGGGTCAACGGGGCGGTCATTGGGTCAGAAATTGACCATTTTGACCAAAGTTGACTTTTTGGTCAAAAGTTGACCATTTGGTTAATGAGTTGGTAATTTATTTAAGAATTGACCATTTTAACCAGAGATGACTTTTTGGTCAAAAGTTGACCTATTGGGTCAATGAGTTGGTCATTGGATCAAAAATTGACCATTTTAATCAAAGTTGACTTTTTGGTTAAAAGTTGACATATTGGGTCAATGGGTGTTCATTAGGTCAAAATTTGACTATTTTGATCAAAATTTACCTTTTGGTCAAAAGATGACTTATTCGATCAATGGGTTTGTCATTGGGTAAAGGATCGATCATTTTGACCAATATTGACTTTTTGGTTAAAGATTGACTTATTAGGTCAATAATTGGTCATTAGGTCAAAAATTGACTATTTTGACCAAAATTAAATTTTTGGTCAAAAGTTAACCCATTGGGTCAACAAGGTGTTCATTGGGTCGGAAATTGACTTTTTGTTCAAAAGTTGACCTATTTAGTCAATGAGTTGGTTGTTGGGTCAAGAATTGACCTTTTTGACCAAAGATGACTTTTTGGTCAAAAGTTGATCTATTGGGTCAATGGGTTAGTCATTAGGTCAAAAATTGTCCATTTTGACCAAAGTTGAATTTTTTGTCAAAAGTTCACCTATTGGGTCAACGGGTGGTCATTAGGTCAAAAACTCACTCTTTTGATCAAAATTGATTTTTTTGTTAAAAGTTGACATATTGGGTAAATGGGTTTGTCATTGAGTCAAGGATTAACCATTTTGACCAAAGTTGTCTTTTTGGTTAGAGATTGACTTGCTGGGTTAATAATCGGTAATTAATTCAAAAATTGATTATTTTGATCAAAATTGACTTTTTGGTCAAAAGTTGACCTATTAGGCCAACGAGGAGGTCATTGGGTCAAGGGTTGGTCATTTTGACCAAAGTTGACTTTTTGGCCAAAAGTTGACCTATTAGGTCAATGGGTTGGTCATTGGGTCAAGGATTGTCCATTTTGACCAAAGTTGACTTTTAAGTCAAAAGTTGACCTATTGGGTTAATGCGTTTGTCATTGGGTCAAAAATTGATTATTTTGACCAAAGTTGACTTTTTGATCAAAAGTTGACCTATTGGGTCAAAGGGTGGTCATTAGGTCAAAAATTGACTATTTTGATCAAAATTGATTTTTTTGGCCAAAGGTTGACCAATTGGGTCAATGGGTTTGTCATTGGGTCAAGGAATAACCATTTTGACGAAAGTTCACTTTTTGGTCACAGATTGTCTTATTGGGTCAATAATTGGTCATTAATTCAAAAATTGATTATTTTAACCAAAATTGACTTTTTGGTTAAATGTTAACCCATTGGGTCAACGAGGAGGTCACTGGGTCAAAAATTGACCATTTGACCAATGTTGACTTTTTGGCTAAAAGTTGACCTATTGGGTCGATGGGTTGGTCATTGGGTCATTGGTCAAAAGTTGACCTATTAGGCCAACGGGGAGGTCATTGGTTCAAGGATTGATCATTTTGACTAAAGTTTACTTTTTGGTCAAAAGTTGACCTCTTGGGTCAATGGGTTGGTCATTGGGTCAAGAATTGACGATTTGGACTGAAGATGACTTTTTGGTCAAAATTTGATCTATTGGGTTAATGGGTTGGTCATTGGGTCAAAAATTGATTATTTTGACCAAAGTTGACTTTTTGGTGAAAAGTTGACCTATTGGGTCAATGGGTTTGTCATTGAGTCGAGGATTGACCATTTTGACCAAAGTTGTCTTTTTGGTCAAAGATTGACTTGTTGGGTTAATAATTGGTCATTAATTCAAAAATTGACTATTTTGGTCAAAATTGACTTTTTTGTTAAAAGATGACCTATTAGGCCAACAGGGAGGTCATTGGGTCAAGGATTAATCATTTTGACCAAAGCTGACTTTTTGATCAAAAGTTAACCTATTGGTTCAAGGGGATTGACATTGGGTCAAGGATTGACTATTTTGACCAAACTTGACTTTTTAGTCAAAAGTTGACCTATTGGGTTAATGTGTTTGTCATTGGGTCAAAAATTGATTATTTTGACCAAAGTTGACTTTTTGGTGAAAAGTTAACCTATTGGGTCAATGGGTGATCATTAGGTCAAAAATTGACTATTTTGACCAAAATTTATTTTTTGGCCAAAAGTTTACCTATTGGGTCAATGAGTTTGTCATTGGGTCACAGAATGACCATTTTAACGAAAGTTCACTTTTTGGTCACAGATTGTCTTATTAGGTCAATAATTGGTCATTAATTCAAAAATTGATTATTTTGACCAAAATTGACTTTTTGGTCAAAAGTTACCCATTGGGTCAACGAGGAGGTCACTGGGTAAAAAATTGACCATTTTTACCAAAGTTGACTTTTTGGCTAAAAGTTGACATATTGGTTCAATGGGTTGGTCATTGGATCATTGGTCAAAAGTTGACCTATTAGGCCAACGGGGAGGTCACTGGTTCAAGGATTGATCATTTTGACCAAAGTTTACTTTTTGGTCAAAAGTTGACCTATTGGGTCAATTGGTTGGTGATTGGGTCAAGAATTGACCATTTCGACCGAAGATGACTTTTTGGTCAAAAGTTGATCTATTGGGTTAATGGGTTGGTCATTGGGTTAAAAATTGACAATTTTGACCAAAGTTGACTTTTTGGTGAAAAGTTGACCTATTGGGTCAATGGGTGGTCATTAGGTTAAAAATTTACTATTTTGACCAAAGTTGACTTTTTGGTCAAAAGTTGACCTATTGGGTCAATGGGTTTGTCATTGGATCAATGATTGACCATTCTGACCAAAGTTGACTTTTTGGTCAAAGATTGACTTATTGGGTCTATAATTGATCTTTAGGTCAAAAATTGACTATCTTGACAAGAATTGAATTTTTGGTCAAAATTTAATCCATTGGGTCAATGAGGAGGTCATCGGGTCAGAAATTGACCATTTTGACCAAAGTTGACTTTTTTGTCTAAAGATGACATATATTGTTAATGAGTTGGTAATTAGGTCAAAAATAGACCATTTTGACCAACGATGACTTTTTAGTCAAAAGTTGACCTCTTGGGTCAATGGGTTGGTCTTTGCGTCAAAAATTGACCACTTTGACCAAAGTTTACTTTTTGGTCAAAAGTTGACCTATTGGGTCAATGGGTTGTCTTTAGGTCAAAAATTGACTATATTGATCAAAATTGACTTTTTGGTCAAAATTTGACATATTGGGTCAATGGGTTTTTCTTTAGGTCAAGGATTGACCATTTCGACTAAAGTTGACTTTTTAGTCAGAGATTCACTTATTGGGTCATTAATTGATCATTAATTTCAAAATTGACTATTTTGACAAAAATTAACTATTTAGTCAAAAGTTCACCTATTAGGCCCATTGGTTGGTCATTGGTTGATCATTTTGACCAAAGTTGACTTTTAGGTCAAAAGTTGACCTACTGGGTCATTGGGTTGGGTCAAGGATTAACCATTTTGACCAAAGTTGACTTTTTGGTTAGAGATTGACTTACTGGGTCAATAATTGGTCATTAGGTCAAAACTTGACTATTTTGACCAAAATTGTCTTTTTGGACAAAAGTTGACCTATTGGGTCAATGGGTTGGTCATTGGGTCAAGGATTGACCATTTTGACCAAAGTTAACTTTTTGGTCAAAAGTTGACATATTGGGTCAATGGGTTGGTCTTTGGGTCAAGGATTGACTATTTTGACAAAAGTTGACTTTTTGGTCAGAGATTGACTTATTGGGTCAATGATGGGTCATTAGGTCAAAAATTGATTATATTGACCAAAATTAAATTTTTTGTCAAAAGTTGATCCATTGGGTCAACGGGGAGGTCATTGGGTCACAAATTGACCATTTGACCAAAGTTAACTTTTTGGTCAAAAGTTGACCTATTTGGTCAACGAGTTGGTAATTGGGTCAAGAATTGACTATTTTGACCAAAGTTAACTTTTTTTGTCAAAAGTTGATCTATTGGGTCAATGGGTCGGTCATTGGGTCAAAAATTGACCATTTTGACAAAAGTTGACTTTTTGGTCAAAAGCTGAACTATTGGGTCAATGTGTTGTCATTAGGTCAAAAATTGACTATTTTGACCAAAATTGACTTTTTATCAAAAGTTGAACTATTGTGTCAATAGATTTGTCATTAGGTCAAGGATTGACCATTTTGACCAAAGTTGATCTTTTGGTCAGAGATTGACTCATTGGGTCAATAATTGGTGATTAGGTCAAAAATTGACTATTTTGACTAAAATTAATATTTTGGTCAAAAGTTAACCGACTGGGTCAAAGGGGTGGTCATTAGGTCAGAAATTGACCATTTTGACCAAAGTTGACTTTTTGGTCAAAAGTTGACCTCTTTGGTCAATGAGATGGTAATTGTGTCAATAATTGACAATTTTGACCAAAGATGACTTTTTTGGTCATAAGTTGACCTATTGGGTCGATAAGTTGGTCATTGGGTCAAAAATTGACCTTTTTGAGGAAACTTTACTTTATGGTCAAAAGTTGACCTATTGGGTGGTCATTAGGTCAAAAATTGACTATTTTGACCAAAATTGATTTTTAGGTCAAAAGTAGACCTATTGGGTTGATGGGTTTGCCATTGGGTCAACGATTGACCATTTTGACCAAAGTTGACTTTTTGGTCAAAGATTGACTTATTCGGTCAAATTAGTGATTAGGTCAAAAATTGACTATTTTGCCAAAATTGAATTTTTTGTCAAAAGTTATCCATTGGGTCAACAATGTGTTCATTAGGTCAGAAATTGGCCATTTTAACCAATGCTGACTTTTTGGGTCAGAGATTGACTTATTGGGTCAATAATTGGAGAGTAGGTCAAAAATTGACTATTTTGACCAAAGTTGAATTTTTGTCTAAAGTTAACCTTTGGGTCAACGGGGTGGTCATTAGCTCAGAAATTGACCATTTTGACCAAAGTTGACTTTTTGGTCAAAAGTTGACCTATTTGGTCAATGAGTTGGTAATTGGTTTAAGAATTGACTATTTTGAACAAAGATGACTTTTTGGTCAAAAGTTGACCTATTGGGTTAATGGGCCGGTCATTAAGTCAAAAATTGACTATTTTGACAAAAGTTGACTTTTTGGTCAAAAGTTGTGCTTTTGGGTCAATGGGTTTGTCATTAGGTCAAAAATTTACTATTTTGACCAAAATTGACTTTTTATCAAAAGTTGACCTATTTTGTCAATAGATTTGTCATTGGGTCAAGGATTGACCATTTTGACCAAAGTTGACCTTTTGGTCAGAGATTGACTTATTGGGTCAATAATTGGTGATTAGGTCAAAAATTGACTATTTTGACAACAATTGAATTTTTGGTCAAAAGTTAACCGACTGGGTCAAAGGGGTGGTCATTGGGTCAGAAATTGACCATTTTGACCAAAGTTGACTTTTTATTTAAAAGTTGTCCTCTTTGGTCAATGAGTTGGTAATTGGGTCAATAGTTGACAATTTTGACCAAAGATGACTTTTTTGGTCAAAAGCTGACCTATTGGGTCGATATGTTGGTTATTGGGTCAAAAATTGACCTTTTTGACCAAACTTTACTTTATGGTCAAAAGTTGACCTATTGGGTGGTCAATGGGTGGTCATTAGGTCAAAAATTAACTATTTTGACCAAATGTGATTTTTTGGTCAAAAGTTGTCCTATTGGGTCGATGTGTTTGTCATTGGGTCAAGGTTGACCATTTTGACCAAAGTTGACTTTTTGGTCAAAGATTGACTTATTCGGTCAATAATTAGTGATTAGGTCAAAAATTGACTATTTTGACCAAAATTAAATTTTTTGTCAAAAGTTAACCCATTGGGTCAACAATGTGGTCATTAGGTCAGAAATTAGCCATTTTCACCAATGTTGACTTTTTGGGTCAGAGATTGACTTATTGGGTCAATAATTGGTGATTAGGTAAAAAATTGACTATTTTGACCAAAGTTGAATTTTTTGTCAAAAGTTAACCCGTTGGGTAAACGGGGTGGTCATTGGCTCAGAAATTAACCATTTTGACCAAAGTTGACTTTTTGGTCAAAAGTTGACCTATTTGGTCAATGAGTTGGTCATTGGGTCAAGAATTGACCATTTTGACCAAAGTTGACTTTTTGCTCAAAAGTTGACCTATTGGGTCAATGGGTTGGTCATTGGGTTAAAAATTGACATTTTTACCAAAGTTGACTTTTTGGTCAAAAGTTTACCTATTGGGTCAATGGGTGGTCATTAGGTCAAAAATTGACTATTTTGACAAAATTTAACTATTTGGTCAAAAGTTGACCTATTTGTTGAATGGGTTTGTCATTGGGTCAAGGATTTACCATTTTGACCAAAGTCGACTTTTTGGATAGAGATTGACTTATTGGGCCAATAATTTGTCGTTATTCAAAAATTAATTATTTTGCTCATTAAGTCAAAAATTGACTATTTTGACTAAAATTAAATTGTTTGTCAAAAGTTGACCCATTGGGTCATCTGGGTGGTCATTGGGTTAAAAATTGACCATTTTGACCAAAGTTGGCTTTTTCGTGAAAAGTTGACTTATTTGGTCAATGAGTTTGTAATTGCGTCAAGAATTGACCATTTTGACCAAAGAAGACTTTTTAGTCAAAAGTTGATCTACTGGGTCAAAGAGTTGGTCATTGGGTCAAAATTTAACCATTTTGACTAAAGTTGACTTTTTTGGTCAAAAGTTGACCTATTGGATCAATGGGTGGTCAATAAGTCAAAAATTGATTATTTTGACCAAAATTGACTTTTTGGTCAAAACTTGACCTATTGGTTCGATGGGTTTGTCATTTGTTCAAGGAATGACCATTTTGATTAAAGTTGTCTTTTTGGTCAGAGATTGACTTATTGGGTCAATAATTGGTCATTAATTCAAAAATTGACTATTTTGACGAAAATTGACTTTTTGGTCAAAAGTTGACTTATTAGGCCGACGGGGAGGTTATTGGGTCAAGGATTGACTATTTTGACCAAATTTGAAATTTTGGTCAAATGTTGACCTATGGGTCAATGGGTTTATCACTTGGTCAAGGATTGACCATTTCGACCAAAGTTGACTTTTTGGTCAGAGGTTGACTTATTGGAGGAATAATTGATCATTATGTCAAAAATTGACTATTTTGACCTAACTTGATTTTTGGTCAAAAATTAACCCATTGGGTCAACGGGGTGGTCATTGGGTCGAATCGACCATTTCGACCAAAGTCGACTTTTGTCAAAAGTCGACCTATTTGGTCAATGAGTTGGAATCGGTCAAGAACTGACCATTTCGACCAAAGATGACTTTTTTGTCAAAAGTTGACCTATTGGGTCAATGGGTCGGTCATTGGGTCAATAATCGACCATTTCGACAAAAGTCGACTTTTGGTCAAAAGTCGAACTATTGGGTCAACGTGTCATCATTAGTCAAAAATCGATTATTTCGACTAAAATTGACTTTTATCAAAAGTCGACCTATCGGTCAATAGATTTGTCATTGGGTCAAGGATCGACTATTTTGACTAAAGTTGACCTTTCCGGTCGTAGATCGACATATCAATCAATAATTGGTGATTAGGTCAAAAATTGACTATTTTGACTAAAATTGAATTTTTGTTCAAAAGTTAACCGACTGGGTCAAAGGGGTGGTCATTGGGTCTGAAATTGACCATTTTGTCCAAAGTTGACTTTTGGTTTAAAAGTTGACCTCTTTGGTCAATGAGTTGGTATTGGGTCATTAATTGACAATTTTGATCAAAGATGACTTTTTTGGTCAAAAGTTGACCTATTGGGTCGATATGTTGGTCATTGCAAAAATTAAACTTTTTGACCAAACTTTACTTTATGGTCAAAAGTTGACCTATTGGGTGATCAATGGGTGCTCATTAAGTCAAAAATTGACTATTTAAACCAAAATTGATTTTTAGGTCAAAAGTTTACCTATTGGGTCATTGGGTTTGTTATTGGGTCAAGGATTTACCATTTTGACCAAAGTTGACTTTTTGGTCAAAGATTGACTTATTGGGTCAAGAATTAGTGATTAAGTCAATAATTGACTATTTTGACCAAAATTGAATTTTTTTGTTAAAAGTTAACCTGTTAGGTCAACGATGTGGTCATTGGGTCAGAAATTGACCATTTTCACCAATGTTGACTTTTTGGTCAGAGATTGACTTATTGGGTCACTAATTGGTGATTAGGTCAAAAATTGACTATTTTGAATAAAGTTAAATTTTTTGTCGAAAGTTAACTCTTTGGGTCAAAGGGGTGGTCATTGGGTCAGAAATTGACCATTTTGACCAAAGTTGACTTTTTGGTCAGAAGTAGACTAATTTGGTTAATGAGTTTGGATTGATCAAGATCGACCATTTCGACCAAAGTTGACTTTTTGGTCAAAAGTCACCCACTGCGTCAACGGGTTGGTCATTGGGTCAAAAATTGACCATTTTTACCGAAGTTGACTTTTTGGTAAAAAATTTACCTATTGGGTCAATGGGTGGTCATTAGGTCAAAAATTGATTATTTTGACCAAAATTAACTATTTGGTCAAAAGTTGACTTATTTGTTGAATGAGTTTGTCATTGGGTCAAGGATTGACCAATTTGAATAAAGTTGACTTTTTGGACAGAGATTGACTTATTGGGTCAATAACTGGTCATTAATTCAAAAATTGACTATTTTGACCAAAATTGACTTTTTGATGAAGTCGACCTATTAGGCCAATAAGTTGGTCATTGGGTCAAGGATCGATCATTTTGACCAAAGTTGACTTTTGGTCAAAAGTTAACTTATTGGGTCCATAGGTTAGTCATTGGGTCAAGGATCGACCATTTTGATCAAGTCGACTTTTGGTCAAAAGTCAATTATTCACCAAATTGACTTTTTTGTCAAATGTTGACATATTGAGTCAGTGGGTTTGTCATTGGGTTAAGGATTGACCATTTTGACCAAAGTTGACTTTCTGGGCAGTGATTGACTTATTGTGTCAATAATTGGTCATTATTTCAAAAATTAACTATTTTAACCAAATTGTCTTTTTAGTCAAAAGTTGACCTATTAGGCCAATGGGTTGGTCATTTGGTCAAAGATTGATCATTTTGACCAAAGTCGACTTTTTGGTCAAAAGATGACCTTATTGGGTCAATGGGTTGGTCATTGGGTCTAGGATCGACCATTTTAACTAAAGTCGACTTTTTGGTCGAGATTAGTCTACTTGGGTCAAAAATTGGTCATTAGGTCAAACATCTACTCATTTTGACCAAAATTGCTTTTTTGGTCAAAAGTTAACCTTTTCGTTAATGGGTTGGTCATTGGGTCAATGATTGACCATTTTGACCAAAGTCGACTTTTTAGTTGAAAGTCGACATATTCGGTCAATGGGTCGGTCATTGGGTCAATGATTAGCTATTTTGACCAAAGTTGATTTTTTGGTCGAGATCGACTTATTGGGTCAATGATGGGTCATTAGGTCAAAAATCGATTATATTGACCAAAATTAAATTTTTTGTCAAAAGTCGTTCCATTAGGTCAATCTGGGTGGTCATTGGGTCGAATCGACCATTTCGACCAAAGTTGATCTTTTGGTCAAAAGTCGACCTATTTGGTCCATGAGTCGGTAATTCGATCTAGAATTGACTATTTTGACCAAAGATGACTTTTTTGTCAAAAGTTGATCTATTGGTCAATGGGCCTGGCCATCGAGTTAAAATCGACCTTTTCGACAAAAGTCAATTTTGGTCAAAAGTCAACTATTGGGTCAATGGGTTGTATTAGGCCAAAATCGACTATTTTCGACAAAAATTGACTTTTTATCAAAAGTCGAACTATTGTGTCAATAGATTTGTCTTCAGCTATGGATCGACCATTTTGACCAAAGTCGACCTTTTGGTCGAGATCGACTTATTGGGTCCATAATTGGTGATTAGGTCAAAATCGACTATTTTGACTAAAATCAATTTTTGGTCAAAAGTTAACTGACCTGGGTCAAAGGAAGTCATCAGGTCGAAGTTGACCATTTTGACCAAAGTTGACTTTTTGGTCAAAAGTTGACCTCTTTGGTCAATGAGTTGGTAATTGGGTCAATAATTGACAATTTTGACCAAAGATGACTTTTTTGGTCAAGAGTCGACTCGACTAGGTCGATAAGTCAGTCATTGGGTCAAAATTGACCTTTTTGACTAAACTTTACTTTATGGTCAAAAGTTGACCTATTGGGTGGTCAATAGGTGGTCATTAGGTCAAAAATTGACTATTTTGACCAAAATTGATTTTTAGGTCAAAAGTTGACCTATTGGGTCAAGGATTGACCATTTTGACGAAAGTTGACTTTTTGGTCAAAGATTGACTTATTCGGTCAATAGTTTGTGATTAGGTCAAAAATTGACTATTTTGACTAAAATTGAATTTTTTGTCAAAAGTTAACCCATTGGGTCAACAATGTTAACATTTTGGGTCAGAGATTGACTTATTGGGTCAATAATTGGTGATTAGGTCAAAAATTGACTATTTTGACCAAAGTTGAATTTTTTGTCGAAAGTTAACTCTTTGGGTCAACGGGGTGGTCATTGGCTCAGAAATTGACCATTTTGACCAAAGTTGACTTTTTGGTTAAAAGTTGATCTATTTGGTCAATGAGTTGTTCAAATGGCCAAGAATTGACCATTTTGACCAAAGTTGACTTTTCGGTCAAAAGTTGACCTATTGGGTCAATAGGTTGGTCATTGGGTCAAAAATTAACCATTTTTACCAAAGTTGACTTTTTGGTCAAAAGTTTACCTATTGAGTGAATGGGTGGTCATTAGGTCAAAAATTAACTATTTTGACAAAATTTATTTATTTGGTCAAAAGTTGACTTATTTGTTTAATGGGTTTGTCGTTGGGTCTAGGATTTACCATTTTGACCAAAGTTGACCTTTTGGACAGAGATTGCCATATTGGGTCAATAATTGGTCGTTATTCAAAAATTAACTAATTTGGTCATTATGTCAAAAATTGACTATTTTGACCAAAATTAAATTGTTTGTCAAAAGTCGACGATCGGATCAATCTAGTGTCATCGGTCGAGAATCGACCATTTCGACCAAAGCCGACTTTTTCGTGAAAGTCGACCTATTTGTTCAATGAGCTTGTAATTCGAGTCAAGAATTAACCATTTTGATCAAAGATGACTTTTTGGTCAAAAGTCGATCTCATCGGGTCAATGGGTCGTCATCGGGTCAAAATTCGACCATTTTCGACTGAAGTCGACTTTTTGGTCAAAAGTTGACATATTGGATCAATGGGTAGTCAATAAGTCAAAAATTGATTATTTTGACCAAAATTGACTTTTTGCTCAAAACTTGACCTATTAGGTCAATGGGTTTGTCATGGGTCAAGGATTGACCATTTTGATTAAAGTCAGTCTTTTGGTCGAGATTGACTTATTGGGTCAATAATTGGTCATTAATTCAAAAATTGACTATTTTGACGAAAATTGGCTTTTTGGTCAAAACTTGACTTATTAGGCCGACGGGGAGGTTATTGGGTCAAGGTTTGACTATTTTGATCAAAATTGACTTTTTGGTCCAAAGTTGACCTATTGGGTCAATGAGTTTTTTATTGGGTCTAGGATTGAACATTTTGACCAAAGTTTACTTTTTGTCAGAGATTGACTTATTAGGTCAATAATTGGTCATTAGGTTAAAAATCGATTATTTCGACCGAAATTAATTTTTGGCCAAAAGTTAACTTATCGGATCAATCTGGTAATCATCGGGTCGAAAATGACCATTTTGACCAAAGTCGACTTTTTGGTCAAAAGTCGACTCATTTGGTCAATGAGTTGGAAATTTGTTTAAGAATTGACCATTTTAGCCAAAGTTGACTTTTTGGTCAAAAGTTGACCTATATGGTCAGTGGGTTAGTCATTGGATAAAAAATTGACCATTTTGACCAAAGTTGACTTTTTGGTCAAAAGTTGACCTTTTGGGCCAATGGGTGTTCACTAGGTCAAAAATTGACTATTTTGATCAAAATTGACCATTTTGTCAAAAGATAACTTATTGGATCAATGGGTTTGTCATTGGGTCAAGGATTGACCATTTTGACCAAAGTTGACTTTTTGGTCAAAGATTGACTTATTGGTCAAAGATTGACTTATTGGGTCAATGGGTTAGTCATTGGGTCAAAAATTGACCATTTTGACCAAAGTTGAATTTTTGGTCAAAAGTTCACCTATTGGGTCAACGGGTGGTCATTATGTCAAAAATTAAATAATTTTGATCAAAATTGATTTTTTGGTCAAAAGTTGACCTATTGGGTCATTAGGTTTATCATTGAGTCAAGGATTGATCATTTTGACCAAAGTTGTTTTTTTGGTCAGAGATTTACTTGCTGGGTTAATAATTGATCATTAATTTAAAAACTGACTATTTTGATCAAAATTGACTTTTTAGTCAAGGTGACCTATTAGGCCAACGGGAGGTCATTATCGGTCAAGATCGATCATTTTGACCAAAGTTGACTTTTTGGTTAAAAGTTGACCTATTGGGTCAATGGGTTGGTCATTAGGTCAAGGATTGACTATTTTGACCAAAATTGATTTTTTAGTCAAAAGTTGACCTATTGGGTTAATGCGTTTCTCATTGGGTCAAAAATTGATTATTTTGACCAAAGTTGACTTTTAGGTGAAATGTTGACCTATTGGGTCAATGGGTGGTAATTAGGTTAAAAATTGACTATTCTGACCAAAATTGATTTTTTGGCCAAAAGTCGACCTATTGGGTCAATGAGTTTGTCATTGGGTCAAGGAATGACCATTTTGACGAAAGTTCACTTTTTGTCACGTGATCGTCTTATCGGGTCAATAATTGGTCATTAATTCAAAAATTGATTATTTTGACCAAAATTGACTTTTTGGTCAAAAGTTAACCCATTGGGTCAAAGAGGAGGTCACTGGGTCAAAAATTAACCATTTTGACCAAAGTTGACTTTTTGGCTAAACGTTGACCTATTGGGTCAATGGGTCAATCATCGGTCATTTGATCAAAAGTCGACTTATTAGAGCAAACTGAGAGGTCATTGGTTCAATGGATCGATCATTTCGACCAAAGTCGACTTTTCGGTCAAAAGTTGACCTATTAGGTTAATGGGTCGGTCATCGGGTCAAGAATCGACCATTTCGACCGAAGATGACTTTTAGTCAAAAGCTCGATCTATCGGGTTAATGGGTCGGTCATTGGGTTAAAAATTGATTATTTCGACCAAAGTCGACTTTTTGGTGAGACGTTGACCTATTGGGTCAATGGGTGGTCATTAGGTTAAAAATTTACTATTTTGACCAAAGTCGACTTTTTGGTCAAAAGTCAATCTATCGGGTCAATGGGCTCATTATTAGATCAAGGATCGATCATTTCGATCAAAGTCGACTTTTGGGTCGGAGATCGAATTATTGGGTCTATAATCGATCTTAGGTCAAAAGTTGACTATTTCGAAGAAAAATGAATTTTTGGTCAAAAGTTAACCCATCGGAGTCAATGAGGAGGTCATTGGGGTCGAAATTGACCATTTTGACCAAAGTTGACTTTAGTCTAAAGATGACCTATATTGTTAATGAGTTAGTAATCAGCAAAAAATTGATCATTTTGACCAAAGATGACTTTTTAGTCAAAAGTTGACCTCATGGGTCAAAGTGTTGGTCTTTGGGTCAAAAATTGACCATTTTGACCTAAGTTTACTTTTTGGTCAAAAGTTGACCTATTGGGTCAATGAGAGGTCTTAAGGTTAAAAATTGATTATATTGACCAAAATTAACTTTTTTGTCAAAATTTGACCTATTGGGTCAATGGGTTTTTCTTTATGTCAAGGATTGACCATTTTGACCAAAGTTGAATTTTTGGTCAGAGATTCACTTATTGGGTCATTAATTCAAAATTTGACAATTTTGACCAAAATTGACTTTTTGGTCAAAAATTCACCTATTAGGCCAATGGGTTGGTCATTGGGTCAAGGATTGATCATTTTGACCAAAGTCGACTTTTTGGTCAAAAGTTGACCTATTCTGTCAATGGGTTGGTCATTGGGTCAAGGATTGACCATTTTGACTAAAGTTAAATTTTTGGTTATAGATTGGCTTAATGGGTCAATAATTGGTCATTAGGTCAAAACTTGACTATTTTGACCAAAATTGCCTTTTTGTTCAAATTTGACCTATTCGGTCAATGGGTTGGTCATTGGGTCAAGGATTGACCATTTTGACCAAATTTGACTTTTTGGTCAAAAGTTGACATATTGGGTCTATGGGATGGTCATTGGACCAAGGATTGACTATTTTGACCAAAGTTGACTTTTTGGTCAGATTTTGACTTATTAGGTCAATGATGGGTCATTAGGTCAAAAGGTGATTATTTTGACCAAAATTAAATTTTTTTTGTCAAAAGTTGATCCATTGGGTCAACGGGGTGGTCATTGGGTCAGAAATTGACCATTTTGACCAAAGTTGACTTTTTGGTCAAAAGTTGACCTATTTGGACAATGTGTTGGTATTTGGGTCAAGAATTGACCCTTTTGAATTAAGATGACTTTTTGGTTAAAAGTTGATTTATTGGATCAAAATTTGACCATTTTGACCAAAGTTGACTTTTTGGTCAAAAGTTGACCTAATGGGTCAATGGGTGGTCATTAGGTAAAAAATTGCGTATTTTGACTAAAATTGACTTTTTGGTTAAAAGCTGACATATTGGGTCAATGGGTTTGTCATTGGGTCAAGGATTGACCATTTCGGCCAAAGTTGACTTTTGGTCAGAAATTGACTTATTGGGTAAATAATTGGACATTAGCTCAAAAATTGACTATTTTGACCAAACTTGAATTTTTGGTCAAAAGTTAACCCATTCGGTCAACGGGGTGGTCATTGGGTTAGAAATTGACCATTTTGACCAAAGTTGACTTTTTGTCAAAAGTTGACATATTTGGTCAATGACTTCGTAATTGGGTCAAGAATTGACCATTTTGACCAAACATGACTTTTTTTTGTAAAAAGTTGACCTATTGGGTCAATGGGTCGGTCATTGGGTCAAAAATTGACCATTTTGACAAAAGTTGACTTTTTGGTCAAAAGTTAAACTAATGGGTCAATGGGTTGTCATTAGGTCAAAATTTGACTATTTTGACCAAAATTGATTTTTTATCAAAAGTTGACCTATTATGTCAATAGGTTTGTCATTGGGTTAAGGATTGACCTTTTTGACCAAAGTTGACCTTTTGGTCAGAGATTGACTTATTGGGGCAATAATTGGTGATTAGGTCAAAAATTGACTATTTTGACTAAAATTGAATTTTTGGACAAAAGTTAACCGATTGAGTCAAAGGGGTGGTCATTGGGTCAGAAATTGTCCTTTTTGACCAAAGTTGACTTTTTGGTCAAAAGTTGACCTCTTTGGTCAATGAGTTTGTAATTGGGTCAATAATTGACAATTTTGACCAAAGAAGTCTTTTTTGGTCAAAAATTGACCTATTGGGTCGATGAGTTGGTCATTGGGTCAAAAATTAACATTATTGACCAAAGTTTACTTTTTGGTCAAAAGTTGACCTATTAAGTCAATGGGTGCTCATTAGGTCAAAAATTGACAATTTTAACCAAAATTGATTTTTAGGTCAAAGGTTGACCTATTGAGTCGAAGGGTTGGGTCAAGGATTCATAATTTTGACCAAAGTAGACTTTTTGGTCAAAGATTGACTTATTGTGTCAAAAATTAGTGATTAGGTCAAAAATTGACTATTTTGACCAAAATTGATTTTTTTGTCAAAAGTTAACCCGTTGGGTCAACGATGTGGTCATTGGGTCATAAATTGGCCATTTTCATCAATGTTGACTTTTTGGTCAGAGATTGACTTATTGGGTCACTAATTGGTGATTAGGTCAAAAATTGACTATTTTGACTAAAGTTGAATTTTTTGTTGAAAGTTAACCCTTTGGGTCAACAGAGTGTTCATTGGGTCAGAAATTGACCATTTTGACCAAAGTTGACTTTTTGACCTATTTGGTTAATGAGTTGGTAATTGGGTCAAGAATTGACCATTTTGACCAAAGTTGACTTTTTGGTAAAAAGTTGATCTATTGGGTCAATGGTTTGGTCATAGGGTCAAAAATTAACCATTTTTACCAAAGTTGACTTTTTGGTCAAAAGTTTACCTATTGGGTCAATGGGTGGTCATTAGGTCAAAAATTGATTATTTTTACCAAAATTAACTATTTGGTCGAAAGTTGACTATTTGTTGAATGGGTTTGTTATTGGGTCAAGGATCGACCAATTTAAAAAAGTTGATTTTTTCGACGGAGATCGACTTATCGGGTCAATAACTCAGTCATTAATTCAAAATTAACTATTTTGACCAAAATTAACTTTTTGACAAAAGTTGACCTATTAGGCCATTGGGTTGGTCATTGGGTCAAGGATTGATCATTTTGACCAAAGTTGACTTTTTGGTCAAAAGTTAACTTATTGGGTCAATGGGTTGGTCATTAGGTCAAGGATTGATCATTTTGATCAAAGTTGACTTTTTGGTCAAAAGTTGACCTATTGGGTCAATGGGTGGTCCTTAGGTCAAAAATTGATTATTTTGAGCAAAATTGATTTTCTGTCAAATGTTGACATATTGAGTCAATGGGTTTGTCATTGGGTCAAGTATTGACTATTTTGACCAAAGTTGACTTTCTGGGCAGTGATTGTCTTATTGTGTTAATAATTGGCCATAAATTCAAAATATAACTATTTTGACCAAAATTGACTTTTTGGTTAAAAGTTGACCTATTAAGCCAATGGGTTGGTCATTGGGTCAAAGATTGATCATTTTGACCAAAGTTGACTTTTTAGTCAAAAGTTGACCTATTGGGTCAAGGATTGACCATTTTGACCAAAGTTGACTTTTTCTTCAGAGATTAGCATACTGGGTCAATAATTGGTCATTAGGTCAAAAATTGACTATTTTGACCAAAATTAACTTTTTGGTCAAAAGTTGACTTATTGGGTCAATGGGTTAGTCATTTGGTTAATGATTGACCATTTTGACCAAAGTTGACTTTTTGGTCGTAAAATGATCTTTTGGGTGAATGGGTTGGTATTTGGGTTAAGGATTGAGCATTTTGACCAAAATTAATTTTTTTGTCAGAGATTGACTTTTTGGGTCAATAATTGGTCAATAGGTAAAAAAATAATTATTTTGACCAAAATTAAATTTTTTGTCGAAAGTTGACCCTTTGGGTCAACGGGGTGATCGTTAGGTCAGAAATTGACCATTTTGACCAAAGTTGACTTTTTGGTCAAAAGTTGACCTATTTGGTCATTGAGTTGGTAATTAGGTCAAGAATTGACCATTTTGACCGAATATGATTTTTTTGGGGAAAAGTTGATTTATTGGGTTAAAGGGTTGGTCATTGGATCAAAAATTGACAATTTTGACCAAAGTTGACTTTTTGGTTAAAAGTTAACCTATTGGGTCAATGGTTGGTCAATAGCTGTAAAATTGATTATTTTGACCAAAATTGACTTTCTAGTCAAAAGTTGACCTATTGGGTCAATGGGTTTGTCATTAGATCAAGGATTGACCATTTTGACCAAAGTTGACTTTTTTGGTCAAAGATTAATTTATTGGGTCAACAATTGATCATTAGGTCAAAAATTAACTATTTGGACCAAAATTGAATTTTTTTTTCAAAAGTTAACCCATTGGGTCAACGAGTAGGTCATCGGGTCGAAATCGACCATTTTCGACCAAAGTTGACTTTTTGGTCAAAAGTTGACCTATTTGGTCAATGAGTTGGTAATTGGGTCAATAATTGACCATTTTGACCTAAGATGACTTTTTGGTTAAAAGTTGATCTATTAGGTCAACGAGTCGGTCATTGGGTCAAAAATTGACTTTTTGGTCAAAAGTTGACCTAATGGGGCAAGGGGTGGTCATTAGGTCAAAATTTGACTATTTTGACCAAATTTGAGTTTTTGGTCAAAAGTTGACATATTGGGTCAATGGGTTAGTCATTGGGGCAAGGATTGACCATTTTGACCAAAGTTGATTATTTGGTCAAAGATTCACTTATTGGATCAATAATTACTTATTAATTCAAAAATTGACTATTTTGACCAAAATTAACTTTTTCGTCAAAAGTTGACCTTTAAGCCAATAGGTTGGTCATTGGGTCAAGGATTGATTATTTTGACCAAAGTTGACTTTTTGGTCAAAAGTTAACCTATTGGGTCAATGGGTTGGTCATTGGGTCAAGGATTGACCATTTTGACCAAAGTTAACTTTTTGATCAGAGATTGACTTACTTGGTCAATAATTGGTCATCAGATTAAAACTCGACTATTTTGACCAAAATTGACTTTTTTGTCAAAAGTTGACCTATTTAGTCAATTGGTTGAGGATTGACCATTTTGACCAAAGTTAACTTTTTAGTGAAAATTTGACCTATTGGGTCAATGTGTTGGTCATTGTGTCAAGGATTGACTATTTTGACCAAAGTTGACTTTTTGGTCAGAGATTCACTTATTGGGTCAATAATTAGTCATTAGGACAAAAATTGATTATTTTGACCAAAATAAAATTTTTTTGTCAAAAATTGATCCATTGGGTCAACAGGGTCGTCATGGGGTCAGAAATTTACCATTTTGAACAAAGTTGACTTTTGATCAAAAGTTGACCTATTTTGTCAATGAGTTGATAATTGGGTCAAGAATTGACTATTTTGATCGAAGATGTCATTTTAATCAAAAGTTGACCTATTGGGTCAATGGGTTGATCATTGGGTCAAAAATTGACAATTTTGACCAAAGTTGACTTTTTTGGTCAAAAGATGGCATATTGGGTCAATGGATGGTAATTAGGTCAAAAATTGACTATTTTGACCAAAATTGACTTTTTGGTCAAAATTTGACGTATTGGTTCAATGGGTTTATCATTGGATCAAAGATTGACCATTTTGACCAAAGTTAACACATTGGTCAGAGATTGACTTATTGGGTCAATAATTGATCATTATTTCAAAAATCAACTATTTTGACCAAAATTGAGTTTTTGGTCAAAAGTTGAACTAGTGGATCAATGGGGTGGTCATTGTGTCAAAAATTAACCATTTTGACCTAAGTTGACTTTTTGGTCAAAAGTTGACCTATTGGGTCAATGGGTTGTCATTATGTCAAAAATTGACTTTTTTGACCAAAATTGACTTTTTGGTCAAAAGTTAACTTATTGGGTCAATGGGTTAGTCATTGGGTCAAGGATTGAATTTTTTGACCAAACTTGACTATTTGGTCAGAGATTGACTTATTGGGTTAATATTTTGTCATTAGGTCAAAAATTGATTATTTTGACCAAAATTAAATTTTTTTGTCAAAAGTTGATCCATTGGGTCAACGGGGTGGTCATTGGGTTAGAAATTGACGATTTTGACTGAAGTTGATTTTTAGGTGAAAAGTTGACCTGTTTGGTCAATGTGTTGGAAATTGGGTCGAGAATTGACCATTTTGACCTATGATGACTTTTTGATTAAAAGTTGATAAATTGGGTCAACGAGTTGGTCATTAGGTGGTCATTAGGTCAAAAATAGTCTTTTTTGACCAAAATTGACTTTTTGGTCAAAAGTTGACCTATCAGGTCAATGGGTTTGTCATTGGTTCAAGGATTGACCATTTTGACCAATGCTGACTTTTTGGTCAAAGATTGACTTATTAGGTCAATAATTGGTCATTAGGTCAAAATTATACTATTTTGACCAAATTTGAATTTTCTGTCAAAAGTTAGCCGATTAGGTCAAAAATTGACCATTTTGACCAAAGTTGACTTTTTGGTCAAAAGTTGGCCTATTTGGTCATTGAGTTTGTAATTGGGTCAAGAATTGACCATTTTAACCAAAGATGATTTTTTTGTCAAAAGTTGACCTATTGGGTCAATGTGTTGGTCAATGGGTCAAGGATTGACTATTTTGACCAAAGTTGACTTTCTGGTCAGAGATTGACTTATTGGGTCAATAATTGGTCATTTGGTCAAAAATTGATTATTTTAACCAAAATAAAATTTTTTTGTCAAAAGTTGATCCATTGAGTCAACGGGGTCGTTATTTGGTCAGAAATAGACCATCTTGACCAAAGTTGACTTTTTGGTCAAAAGTTGATCTATTTGGTCAATGAGTTGGAAGTTAGTCAAGATCGACCATTTTGACCGAAGATGACTTTTTGGTCAAAAGTTGATCTACTGGGTCAATGGGTTGGTCATAGGGTCAAAAATTAACAATTTTGACCAAAGTTTACTTTTTGGTCTTTAGCTCAAAAATTAACTATTTTGACCAAAATTAGCTTTTTGGTAAAAAGTTGACCTATTAGGTCAATAGGTTTGTCATTGGATCATGGATTGACCATTTTGACTAAAGTTGACTTTTTGGTCAGAGATTAACTTATTGGGTCAATAATTGATCATTAGGTCAAAAATTAACTATTTTGACCAAAATTAAATTTTTGGTCAAAAGTTAACCCATTGGGTCAACGAGTACGTCCCCGGCTCAAAAATTGACAATTTTGACCAAAGTTGACTTCTTGGTCAAAAGTTGATTTATTTGGTCAATGAGTAGGTAATTGCGTCAAAAATTGACCATTTTGACCAAAGATGACTTTTTGGTCAAAAGTTGATCTAAATGGGTCAATGGGTCAAGTTATTGGGTAAGAAATCAACACATTTTACGACTTAAATTTTTGGTCAAAAGTTGACCTATTGGGTCAATAGGTGGTCATTAGGTCAAAAATTGACTATTTTGACTAAAATTGACTTTTTGGTCAAAAGTTAACTTATCGGGTCAATGGGTTAGTCATTGGGTTAAGGATTGACTATTTTGACAAAAGTTGACTTTTTGGTCAGAGATTGACTTATTGGGTTAATAATTGGTCATTAGGTCAAAAATTAATTATTTTGACCAAAATTAAATGTTTTTTTGTCAAAAGTTGATCCATTTGGTCAACGGGTGGTCATTGGTCGAAATCGACCATTTCGACTATGTTGATTTTTTTATGAAAAGTTGACGATCGGTCAATGAGTCGTAATCAGATCAGAATCGACCATTTTGACTAAAGATGACTTTTTGGTTAAAAGTTGATCTATTAGGTCAACGGGATTGGTCATTGAGTTAAAAATTGACCATTTTGACCGAAAGTCAACTTTTTGGTCAAAAGTTGACCTATTTAGTTAATGAGTTGGTAATTGGGTCAAGAATTGACCATTTTGATCGAAGATTGACTTTTGGTCAAAAGTTTATCTATTGGGTCAATGGGTTGGTCATTGGGTCAAAAATTAACAATTTTAACCAAAGTTGACTTTTTGATCAAAAGTTGACATATTGGGTCGGTGGTCAATAGGTCAAAAATTGATTATTTTGACCAAAATTGACTTTTTAGTAAAAAGTTGACCTATTGAGTCAACTGGTTTGTCATTGGATCAAGGATTGACTATTTTGACTAAAGTTGACTTTTTGGTCAGAGATTAACTTATTGGGTCAATAATTGATCATTAGGTCAAAAATTATCTATTTTGACCAAAATTAAATTTTTGGTCAAAAGTTAACCCATTGGGTCAACGAGTAGGTCCTTGGCTCAGAAATTGACCATTTTGACCAAAGTTGACTTTTTGGTCAAAAGTTGACCTATTTGGTCAATGAGTAGGTAATTGCGTCAAGAATTGATCATTTTGACCAAAGATGACTTTTTGGTCAAAAGTTGATCTAGTGGTCAATGGGTTGGTTGTTGGGTCAAAAATTGACCATTTTGACTTAACTTTTTTGGTCAAAAATTGACCTATTAGGTCAATGGGTAGTCATTAAGACAAAAATTAACTATTTTGACCAAATTTGACTTTTTGGTCAAAAGTTAACTTATCGGGTCAATGGGTTAGTCATTGGGTCAAGGATTGACTATTTTGATAAAAGTTGACTTTTTGGTCAGAGATTGACTTATTGGGTTAATAATTGGTCATTAGGTCAAAAATTGATTATTTTGACCAAAATTAAATTTTTTGTCAAAAGTTGATCCATTAGGTCAACGGGGTGGTCATTGGGTCAGAAATTGACCATTTTGACTTAAGTTGATTTTTTGGTGAAAAGTTGACCTGATTGGTCAATGAGTTGGTAATTTGGTCTAGAATTGACCATTTTGACATAAGATGACTTTTTGGTTAAAAGTTGATCTATTAGGTTAATCGGGATGATCATTAGGTAAAAAATTAACCATTTTTGACCAAAGTTGACTTTTTGGTCAAATGTTGACCTAATGGGTCAATGGGTGGTCATTAGGTCAAAAATTGACTATTTTGACCAAAATTGACTTTTTTGTCAAAAGTTGACCTATCGGGTCAATGAGTTTGTCATTGGGTCAAGAATTAACCATTTTGACCAAAGTTGACTTTTTAGCAGAGATTGACTTATTAGGTCAATAATTGGTCATTAGGTCAAAAATATACTATTTTGACCAAACTTGAATTTTCAGTCAAAATTTAGACCATTGGGTCAAAAATTAACCATTTTGACTAAAGATGACTTTTTGGTCAAAAGTTGGCCTATTTGGTCAATGAGTTGGTAATTGGGTCAAAATTGACCATTTTGACCAAAGATGACTTTTTGTCAAAAGTTTACCATTGGGTCAATGGGTCGGGCATTGGGTCAAAAATTGACCATTTTTACCAAAGTTGACTTTTTGGTCGACAATTGACCTATTGGGTCAATGGGTGGTCATTAGGAAGATAATTTATAAGTTTGACCAAAATTGACTTTTTGGTCAAAAGTTAACCTATTTGGTCAATAGGTTTGTCATTGGGTCAATGATTGACCTTTTTGACCAAAGTTGACTTTTTGGTCAGAGATTGACTTATTGAGTCAATAATTGGTGATTAGGTCGAAAATTGACTATTTTGACGAAAATTGAAATTTTGGTCAAAAGTTAACTCATTGGGTTACAGGGTGGTCATTGGGTCAAAAATTGACCATTTTAACCAAAGTTGACTTTTTGGTCAAAAGTTGACCTATTTGGTCAACGAGTTGGTAATTGGGTCAACAATTGACAATTTTGACCAAACATAATTTTTTTGGTCAAAAGATGACCTATTAGGTCAATGGGTTGGTCTTCGGGCAAAAATTGACCAATTTGACTAAAGTTGACTTTCTGGTCAAATGTTGACCTATTGGGTCAATGGGTGGTCATTAGGTTAAAAATTGACAATTTTGACCAAAATTGTTTTTTGGTCAAAAGTCGACCTATTAGGCCAATGGGTTGGTCATTGGGTCAAGGATTGATCATTTTGATCGAAGTTGACCATTTTGACCAAAGTTGACTTTTTAGTCGAAGAATGACCCATCGAGTCAATAATTGACTCATTAGGTCAAAACATGACTATTTTGACCAAAATTAACTTTTTGGTCAAAAGTTGATCCCTTGGGTCAACGGGGTAGTCATTGGGTCAGAAATTGACCATTTTGACCAAAGTTGACTTTTTGCTCAAAAGTTAACCTAATTGGTCAACGAGTTGGTAATTGGGTCAAAAATTGACCATTTTGACGAAAGTTGACTTTTTGGTCAAAAGTTGACCTAATGGGTCAATGGGTGGTCATTAGGTCAAAAATTGACTATTTTGACAAAAATTGATTTTTTTGTCAAAAGTTGACTCGATTAGAGTCAATGGGTTTATCATTGGGTCAAAGATTGACCATTTTGACCAAAGTTGACTTTTTGGTCAGAGATTTGTTTACTGGGTCAATAATTGGTCGTTAGGTCAAAAATTGATTATTTTTACCAAAATTGACTTTTTGGTCAAAAGTTGACCTATTGGATCGATGGTTAGCCATTGGTCAAGGATGTGTACTATTTGACCAAAGTTGACTTTTTGATCAAAAGTTGACCTATTGGGTCGATGGGTTGGTCATCGGGTCAAGGATTAACCGTTTTGACCAAAATCAACTTTTTTGTCAAAAGTTGACCTAATGGGTTAATGGGTTGGTCATTGGGTCAAGGATTGACTATTTTGACTAAAGTTGACTTTTTGGTCAAAGATTGACTTACTGGGTCATTAAGTCAAAAATTGATTATTTTGATAAAAAATAAATTTTTTGTTAAAAGTTGATCCATTGGGTCAACGAGGTGGTCATTGGGTCAGAAATTGTCCATTTTGACTAAAATTGACTTTTTGGTCAAAAATTGACCTATTTGGTCAATGAGTTGGTAATTGGGTCAAGAATTGACAATTTTGACCAAAGATGACTTTTTTGTCAAAAGTTGACCTATTAGGTCAATGGGTTGGTCATTGGGTCGAAAATTGACCATTTTGACCAAAGTTGACTTTTTTGTCAAAAGTTGACCTATTGGGTCAATGGTTGGTCATTAGGTCAAAAATTGACTATTTTGAACAAAATTAATTTTTTTGGTCTAAATTTGACTTATTGGGTCAATGGGTTGGTCATTGGGTCAAGGATTGATCATTTTGACCAAAGTTGACTTTTTGGTCAAAAGTTGACACATTGGGCTCAATGGCTGGTCATTAGTTCGATGAGTGCTATTTTGACCGAAGTCGACTTTGATTCGAAGATTGGCTTATTAGGTCATCGGTTGGTCATTAGGTCTAAAATTGACTATTTTGATGAAAATTGACTTTTAAGTCAAAAGTTGACATATTGGGTTAATGAGTTGGTTATTGGGTCAAAAATTGACCATTTTGACGAAAGTTGACTTTTTTGTCAAAAATTGACGTATTGGGTCAATTGGTGGTCATTAAGTCAAAAATTGACTATTTTGACCAAAATTTACTTTTTTGTCAAAAGTTGACCTATTGGATGATGGATTTGGTCATTAGGTCAAGATTAACTATTTTGACCAAAGTTGACTTTATTTATCGAGATTCACTTATTGGGCCAATGGGTTGGTCATTAGGTCAAGGATTGACCATTTTGACTGAAGTTAGCTGTTTGATCGAAAGTCGACCTATTAGGTCAATGGGTCGATCATAGCTAATGATTGACCATTTTGACCAAAGTTGACTTTTTGGTTAGTGATTGGCTCATTGGGTTAATAATTGGTCATTAGGTCAAAACATGACTATTTTTACCAAAATTGATTTTTTGGTCGAAAGTTGACATATTGGGTCAATAGGTTGGTCATTTGGTCAAGGATTGACCATTTTGACCAAAGTCAACTTTTTGGTCAAAAGATAACCTATTTGGTCAATGAGTTGGTAATTGGGTCAACCATTAACCATTTTGACCTAAGATGACTTTTTTGGTTAAAAGTTGATCTATTTGGTCAATGGGTTGGTCATTGGGTCAAAAATTGACCATTTTGACCAAAGTTGACTTTTTGATCAAAAGTTGACCAAATGGGTCAATATGTGGTCATTAGGTCAAAAACTGACTATTTTGACCAAAATTAATTTTTTGGTCAAAAGTTGACCATTAATGTCAATGGTTTTTCATCGTTAGATGATTGACTATTTTGAGCATAAATTGACTTTTTAGGTCGACGATTGGCTCATCAGTGTCAATAATTGGTCATTAGGTCAAAACTTGACTATTTTGACCAAAATTGATTTTCTGGTCAAAAGTTGACCTATTTGGTCAATGGGTTGGTCATTGGGTCAAGGACTGACTATTTTGACAAAAGTTGACTTTTTGGTCAAAAGTTGACCTATTGCATCAATGTGTTGGTCATTGGGTCAAGGATTGACTATTTTGACTAAAGTTGACCTTTTGGTCACAGATTGACTTTTTGGGTCAATAATTGGTCATTAGGTCAAAAATTGATTATTTTGACCAAAATAAAATTTTTTTGTCAAAAGTTGATCCATTTGGTCGACGGGGTCGTCATTGGGTCAGAAATTAACCATTTTGACCAAAGTTGACTTTTTGGTCAAAAGTTGACCTATTAGGTCAATGAGTTGTAATCGGTCAAGAATTGACCATTTTGATCGAAGATTGACTTTTGTCGAAAAGTTGATTTATTGGGTAAATGGGTTGTCATTGGGTTAAAATCGACAATTTTGACCAAGATTGACTTTTTGAGTCAAATGTTGACATATTAGATCGATGGGTAGTCATTAGGTTGAAGATCGATTATTTTGACCAAAATCGACTTTTGATCAAAAGTTAACCTATTGGATCAATGGTTTTCACATTGGAGTCAAGGATTGACCATTTTGACTAAAGTTGACTTTTTGGTCAGGAGATTGATTTATTGGGTCAATAATCGATCATTATGTCGAAAATTAACTATTTTGACCAAAATTGAATTTTGGTCAAAAGTTAACCCATTAGGTCAACGAGGCTGGTCATTAGGCTCGTAAATTGACCATTTTGACCAAAGTTGATTTTTGATCGAAAAGTTGACTCTATTCGGTCGATGAGTTATGTAATTGGTCAAGACTTACCATTTTGACCTAAGATGACTTTTTGGTCAAAAGTTGATCTATCGAATTAATGGGTTGGTCATTGAGTAAAAAATTGACCATTTTGACCAAAGTTGACTTTTTGGTGAAAAGTTGACTTCATTAGATTGATGGGTGGTCATTAGGTCAAAAATTGACCATTTTGACTTTATCGGAGGTTGACAATTCGGGTTAGTCATTGGGTCAAGGATTTACAATTTTGACCAAAGTTGACTTTTGGTCAGAGATTGACTTATTGGGTTAATAATTGGTCATTAGGTCCAAATTGATTATTTTGACCAAAATTATATTTTTTTATTAAAAGTTGATCCATTGGGTCAACGGGGCGGTAAGATCATTAAGTGAAATTGACAATTTTGACTAAAGTTAATTTTAGTGAAAAGTTCACCTATTGGGTCCAATCGTGTTAGTCATTGGGTGAAGGATTGACCATTTTGACAAAAGTTGACTTATTGGTCGATTGTATCGGTCTATTGGGTCATAGGATTTGACCATTTTCACCAAAATTGACTTTTGTTCGTAGATTGACTCGATGTATTGAATAATTGGTCATTATGTCAAAAATCGACTATTTTGACCAAAATTACATTTCGTCAAAAAGTTGACCCATAATAACGAGGTTGGTCAATGGGTCAAAAATCGACCATTTTGACTAAAGTTAATTTTTTGGTCGAGATTGATTTATTGGGTCAATAATCGGTCATTAGATGTACCAATTCTGTTAATCTAACTTGAATTTTTGGTCAAAAGTTAGCCCATTGGGTCAAAAATTGACCATTTTCACTATTGTTGACTTTCTGGTCAAAAGTTGGCCTATTTGGTCAATGAGTTGGTAATTGGGTCAAGAATTGACCATTTTGACCAAAGATAACTTTTTTGTCAAAGTTGACTGTGCAATCGATAATTGGTCATTGTATTATATCGAATAGATCGATTTTGACCGAAGTTGACTTTTTGGTCAACAATTGACCTATTAGGTCAATTGGTGGTCATTAGGAAAAAAATGATTAGTTTGACCAAAATTTACTTTTTGGTCAAAAATTAATCTATTTGGTCAATAGGTTTGTCATTGGCTCAACGATTGACCTTTTTGGCCAAAGTTGACTTTTGGTCAAAGATTGACTTATTGGTGATAAATAATCAGTGATTATGTCGAACAATCAACTATTTTGACCAAAGATGAATTTTTGGTCAAATGTTAACTCATCAGGTTAAAGGGGTGATCATTGGATTAGAAATTAACCATTTTGACGAAGTTGACTTTTTAGTCGAAAAGTCGACTCTATTCGGGTCAACGGTAGTGGTAATTAGGTCAACAATCGATAATTTTGACCAAACATAACTTCTTTGGTCAAAAGATTGACCTATTCGAGTCGATGGGTTTGTCTTTGGGCGAAAATTGATCATTTTGACCAAAAGTTTACTTTTTGATCAAGAGATTGATTTATGGGTCAATGATGGTCATTAGGTTAAAAAATTGACAATTTTGACCAAATTTGATTTTTGGTCAAAAGTTAACCTATTCGACTGATGGGTCAGTCATTAAGTCAAGGATTGACTCATTTTGAACCGAAGTTGACTTTTTGGTTAAAGTTGACATATGAGTCAACGGGTTGATCATTGGATCGAATGATTGACCATTTTGACCAAAGTCGACTTTTTGGTCGAGAAATGGCTTAGTTGGTCAATCACAAGTCATTAGGTCGAAACATTTGATTATTTTAACCAAAATTGACTATTTTGTCGAAGGTTGATCAATTGGGTCGAAAATTGACCATTTTGACCAAAGTTGACTTTTTTGGTCGAAAGTTAACCTATTTGGTCAATAAGTTGGTAATTGGGTCGAAGAATTAACCATTTCGACCAAAGATGACTTTTGGTCGAAAGTTGACTCGATTGGATTGATGGGTGGTCATTGGGTAAAAAATTGACCATATTTCGATCGAAGTTGACTTTTGTTGAATAGTTGACTAATGGGTTAATGGGTGGTCATTAAGTCAAAAATTGATATTTTGACCAAAATTGATTTTTTGGTCAAAAGTTGACCTATTGGGTCAATGTGTTTGTTAATGGGTCAAGGATTGACCATTTTGACCAAAGTTTACTTTTTGGTCAAAAGTTGACCTATTGGGTCAATGTAACGTCTTTGGGTCAAGGATTGACCATTTTCACCAAAATTAACTTTTTCGTCAAAAGTTGACCTATTGGGTTAATGGGTTGGTCATTGGGTCAAGGATTGACTATTTTGACCAAAGTTGACTTTTTGGTCAAAGATTGACTTATTGGGTCAATAATTGGTCATTAGGTCAAAAATTGACTATTTTGACCAAAATTGAATTTTTGGTCAAAAGTTGATCTATTGGATCAACGGGTTGGTCATTGGGTCAAAATTGACCATTTTGACTAAAGTTGACTTTTTGATCAAAGTTGACCATATTTGGTCGATGAGTTGGTAATTGGGTCGAGAATTGACATTTTGACCAAAGATGACTTTTTGGTCGAAAGTTGACTATTGGGTCAATGGGTTGATCATTAGTGTCAGAAAATTGATCATTTTGACTAAAGTTTACTTTTTGGTCAAAAGTTGACCTATTAGATTCGATGGGTGGTCATTAGGTCGAAAATTGACTAATTCTTAACAAAATTGACTTTTTGGTTAAAGTTGACTTATTAGGTCGATGGGTTTGTCATTAGGTCGAAAGATTGATCATTTTGACCAAAGTTGACTTTTTGGTCAAAAGTTGACATATTGGTCGATGGGTTGGTCATTGGGTCAAGGATTTGACCATTTTGACCAAAGTTGACTTTTTGGTCGAAAGTTGATCTATCTGAGGTCGATAGAGATTGGTCATTAGGTTCTAAAATTGACTATTTTGATGAAAATTGACTTTTTAGGTCGAAAGTTGATCTATTGGGTCGATGGGTTAGTCATTAGGTCAAAAATTGACCATTTTGACCAAAGTTGACTTTTGGTGAAAAATTGACTTATTGGGTCGATTGGTGGTCATTAGGTCGAAAATTGAGCTATTTTGGTCCAAAATTGACTTTTTGATCAAAAGTTGACCTATTGGGTCAATGGGTTTGTCATTGGGTCAAGGATTGACCATTTTGACCAAAGTTGACTTTTTGATCAGAGATTCACTTATTAGGTCAATAATTGGTCATTAATTCAAAAATTGACTATTTTGACCAAAATTGACTTTTGGTCGAAATGTTGACTTTATCAGTGCCAATGGGTTGGTCATTAGATCAAGCATTGATCATTTTGACCAAAGTTGACTTTTTGGTCAAAAGTTGACTTATTGGGTCAATGGGTTGGTCATTGGGTCAATGATTGTCCATTTTGACCAAAGTTGACTTTTTGGTTAGAGATTGACTTATTGGGTTAATAATTAGTCATTAGGTCAAAAATTGACTATTTTTACCAAAATTGACTTTTTGGTCAATAGGTTGGTAATTGGGTCAATGGGTTGGTAATTGGGTCAAGGATTGACAATTTTGACCAAAGTTGACTTTTTGGTCAAAAGTTAACCTATTTGGTCAATGAGTTGGTAATTGGGTCAACAATTGACCATTTTGACCTAAGATGACTTTTTGGTTAAAAGTTGATCTATTGGGTCAACGGGTTGGTCATTGGGTCAAAAAATTGACCATTTTGACCAAAGTCGACTTTTTAGGTCGAAAGTTGACTTTATGGATCAATGTGTGGTCATTAGGTCAAAAATTAATTATTTTGACCAAAATTGATTTTTTGGTCAAAAGTTGACCTATTGTGATCGATGGGTTTTTCATTGGGTTAAGGATTACCATTTTGACTAAAGTTGACTTTTTGGTCGGAGATCGACTTATTGGGTCGATAATTGGTCGATTAGGTCAAAAATTATTATTTTGACCAAAATCGACTTTTTGGTCAAAAGTTGACTATTGGGTCAATGGGTTAGTCATTAGGTCGAGGATTGACCATTTTGACCAAAGTTGACTTTTTGGTCGAGATTGACTTTATTGGATCAATTAGTCGGTCATTAGGTCAAAAATTGATTATTTTGACCAAAAATAAAATTTTTTAGTCAAGATTGATACATTATAATTGACGGGGATTGATCATTGGTCGGACATTGACCATTTTGACCAAAGTTGCCTTTTTGGTACAAAGTTGATCAATTTGGTCAATGAGTTGGTAATTGGGTCAAGAATTGACCATTTTGACCGAAGATGACTTTTTGGTCAAAAGTTGATCTATTTGGTCAATGGCTTGGTCATTGGGTCAAAAATTGATAATTTTGACCAAAGTTGACTTTTTGGTCAAATGTTGACATATTGGGTCAATGGGTGGTCATTAGGTCAAAAATTGACTATTTTGACCAAAATTGACTTTTTGGTCAAAAGTTGACCTATTGGGTCTATGGGTTTGTCATTGGATTAAGGATTGACCATTTTGAACAAAGTTGACTTTTTAGTCGGAGATTGATCTTATTGGATCGATAATTGATCATTAGGTCGAAAATTAATTATTTTGACCAAAATTGAATTTTTAGTCAAAAGTTAACCTATTAGGTCAACGGTAGGTCGTCATTGGCTCGAAAGTTCACCATTTTGATCTAAAGTTGACTTTTCGGTCGAAAGTTGACTTATTTGGTTAATGAGTTAGTAATCGCGGTCGAGGATTGACCATTTTGACCTAAGATGACTTTTTAGTCGAAAAGTTGATCTATTGGGTCAATGGTTGGTCATTGGGTCAAAAATTGACCATTTTGACCAAAGTTGACTTTTGGTCAAAAGTTAACCTATTGGGTCAATGAGTGGTCATTAGGTCAAAAATTGATTATTTTGACCAAAATTAACTTTTTGGTCAAAAGTTAACTTATTGGGTCAATGGTTTATCTTTGGGTCAAGGATTGACCATTTTGACCAATGTTGGTCATTTGATCAAAAGTCGACCTTTTGGGTCGATAGTTAGTCTTTAGGTCAAAGATTGACCATTTTGACCAAAATTAACTTTTTCGTCAAAAGTTGACCTATTGGATGAATGGATTGGTCATCGGGTCAAGGATCGACTATTTTGACCAAGCTGGCTTTTTGGTCGAGATCGATTGGTCAAATCAGCCTATCGATCAATGGGTTTGTCATTGGGTCAAGGATTCGACGCATTTTGACCAAAGTTGATTTTTAGTTCAGAGATTGACTTATAAGGTCAATAATTGGTCATTAGGTCAAAAATATACTATTTTGACCAAATTTGAATTTTTGGTCAAAAGATAGCCCATTGGGTCAAAAATTGACCATTTTGACTAAAGTTGACTTTTTGGTCAAAAGTTGGCCTATTTGGTCATTGAGTTGATAATTGGGTCAATAATTGACCATTTTAACCAAAGATGACTTTTTGTGTCGAAAAGTTGATCGATTGAGTCGATGTGTTGGTCATGGGTCGAGGATTGATCATTTTGACCAAAGTTGACTTTTTGGTCGAAGATTGACTTATTGGGTCGATATAATTGGTCATAAGGTCAAAAATTGAATATTTTGACCAAAATAAAATTTTATTGTCAAAAGTTGATCCATTAGATCAACTAGGTGTAGATCATTTGGTCGATAAATTGACCATTTTGACCGAAAATTGACTTTTTGGTCAAAAGTTGACTTATTTTGTCGATGAGTTAGTAATTAGGTCAAATTGTCCATTTTGACCAAAGGTGACTTTTTAGTCAAAAGTTGATCTATTAGATCAATCGATTTATCATTGGATCGTAAAAATTAATACTTTGACCAAAGTTGACTTTTGGTCGAAAGTTGACATATTGAGTCGATGGAGTGGTCATTAGGTCAACAATTGACTATTTTGACAAAATTGACTTTTTGGTAAAAGGTTGACCTATTAGGTCAATGGGTTTGTCATTGGATCAAGGATTGACCATTTTGACCAAAGTTGACTTTTTGGTCAGAGATTGACTTATTGGGTCAATAATTGATCATTAGGTCAAAAATTAACTATTTTGACCAAAATTGAATTTTTGGTCAAAAGTTAACCCATTGGGTCAACGAGTAGGTCACTAGGTCAAAAATTGACCATTTTGACCAAAGTTGACTTTTTGGTCAAAAGTTTACCTATTTCGCCAATGAGTAGGAAATTTCATCAAGAATTGACCATTTTGACCAAAGATAACTTTTTGTTCAAAAGTTGATCTAGTGGGTCAATGGGTTGGTTATTGGGTAAAATTGATCAATTTTGACTTAAGTTGACTTTTTGGTCGAAAGTTGACCTATTAGGTTAATGGGTGGTCATTAGGTCGAAATTGACTATTTTGACTAAAATTAACTTTCAGTCGAAAGTTAACTGTACGGTCAATGGGTTAGTCATCGGGTCGAATGATCGCCATTTTGATAAAAGTTGTCTTTTGGTCAGAGATTGACTTATTGGGTTAATAATTGGTCATTAGGTCAAAAATTAATTATTTTGACTAAAATTAATTCTTTTGTCAAAAGTTGATCCATTGGGTCAACGGGTTGGTCATTGGGTCAGAAATTGACCATTTTGACTTAAGTTGATTTTTTAGTGAAAAGTTGACCTGATTGGTCAATGTTTTGGTAATTGGGTCGAGAATTGACCATTTTGACCAAAGATGACTTTTTGGTTAAAAGTTGATCTATTGGGTCAAAATTGTCATTTTGACCAAAGTTGACTTTTTGGTCAAAAGTTGACCTAATGGGTCGATGGGTGGTCATTAGGTCAAAAATTGACTATTTTGACCAAAATTTACTTTTTGATCAAAAGTTGACCTATCGGGTCAATGGGTTTGTCATTGGGTCAAGGATTGACTATTTTGACTAAAGTTGACTTTTTAGTCAGAGATTGATTTGTTAGGTCAATAATTGATCATTAGATCAAAAATATATTATTTTGACCAAACTTGAATTTTTGGTCAAAAGTTAGCCCATTGGGTCAAAAATTGACCATTTTGACCAAAGTTGACTTTTTGGTCAAAAGTTGGCCTATTTGGTCAATGAGTTGGTAATTGGGTCAAGAATTGACCATTTGACCAAAGATGACTTTTTTGTCAAAAGTTGACCTATTGGGTCAATGGGTCGGGCATTGGGTCAAAAATTGATCATTATAACCAAAGTTGACTTTTTGGTCAACAATTGACCTATTGGGTCAATGGGTGGTCATTAGGAAGATAATTTATTAGTTTGACCAAAATTGATTTTTTGGTCAAAAGTTAACCTATTTGGTCAATAGGTTTGTCATTGGGTCAAGGATTGAGCTTTTTGACCAAAGTTGACTTTTTGGTCAGAGATTGACTTATTGAGTCAATAATTGGTCAAAAATTGAATATTTGGTCGAAAATTGAATATTTTGACCAAAATTGAATTTTTGGTCAAAAGTTAACTCATTGGGTTAAAGGGAGGTCGTTGGATCAGAAATTGATCATTTTGACTAAAGTTGACTTTTTAGTCAAAAGTTGACCTATTCGGTCAACGAGTTGGTAATTGGGTTAACAATTGACAATTTTGACCAAACATAATTTTTTTGGTCAAAAGATGGACCTATTCGGTCAATGGGTTGGTCTTTGGACAAAAATTAACCATTTTGACCAAAGTTTACAGTCTGGTCAAATGTTGACCTATTGGGTCAATGGGTGGTCATAAGGTTAAAAATTGACAATTTTGACCAAAATTGATTTTTTGGTCAAAAGTCGACCAATTAGGCCGATGGGTTGGTCATTAGATTCAGGATTGATCATTTTGACCAGAAGTTGACTTTTTAGTCGAAAGTTGACATATTGGGTCTCATTGGATTGACCATTCTGCAGCCTAAGTCGACTTTTTGGTCGAAGAATTGACTCAGGTCGATAATTAGTCATTAGGTCAAAGACATGACTATTTTGACCAAAATTAACTTTTAGTCAAAAGTTGATCCATTGGTCAATCGGGAAGTCATTAGGTCAAGATCGACCATATCGACTAAAGTTAATTTTTGCTCAAAAGTTAACTTAATTGGTCAACGAGTTGGTAATTAGATCAAAATTGATCATTTTGACGAAAGTTGACTTTTCGATCGAAAAGTTGACCTATAGGGTCAATGGGTGGTCATTAGATCAAAATTAACTATTTTGACAAAAGTCGATTTTTGGTAAAAGTTGATCTATTAGGTCAATGGGTTTAGTAATTGGTCGAGGATTGACCATTTTGACTAAAGTTGACTTTTTAGTCGAAGATTGATTTCTTGGATCGATAATTGGTCGTTAGGTCAAAATTGACTATTTTGACCAAAATTGACTTTTTGATCGAAAGTTGACCTATCGGGTTAGATCATTAGGTCGAAGATTGATCTATTTTGACCAAATTTGACTTTTTGGTCAAAAGTTGACCTATTGGGTCAATGGGTTGGTCTTCGGGTTAAGGATTGACCATTTTAACCAAAATTAACTTTTTCGTTTAAAGTTGACCTATTGGGTTAATGGGTTGGTCATTGGGTCATGGATTGACTATTTTGACCAAAGTTGACTTTTTGGTCAAAGATTGACTTACTGGTTCAATAATTGGTCATTAGGTCAAAAATTGATTATTTTGACCAAAAATAATTTTCTTGTCAAAAGTTGATCCATTGGGTTAACGGGGTGGTCATTGGGTCAGAAATTGTCCATTTTGACTAAAATTGACTTTTTGGTGACAAATTGACCTATTTGGTCAATGAGTTTGTAATTGGGTCAAGAATTGACAATTTTGACCAAAGATGACTTTTTTGTCAAAAAGTTATCTATTGGGTCAACAAGTTGGTCATTGGGTCAAAAATTAATCATTTTGACCAAAGTTTACTTTTAGGTCAAAAGTTGACCTATTAGGTCAATGGGTTGTCATTAGGTTAAAAATTGGCTATTTTGAACAAAATTCATTTTTTGGTCAAAAGTGGACTTATTGGGTCAATGGTTGGTCATTGGGTCAAGGATTGATCATTTTGACTAAAGTTGACTTTTTTGTCAAAAGTTGACATATTGGCCAATGGGTTGGTCATTGGTTCGGAGATGACCATTTTGACCAAAGTTGACTTTTTGGTCGAGATTGGCTTATTGGGTCGATGACTGGTCATTAGGTCTAAAATTGACTATTTTAATCAAAATTGACTTTTAGGACAAAAGTTGACATATTGGGTTAATGGGTTGGTCATTGGGTCAAAAATTGACCATATTGACGAAAGTTGACTTTTTTGTCAAAAATTGACGTATTGGGTCAATCGGTGGTCATTTGGTCAAAAATTGACTATTTTGACCAAAATTTACTTATTGGGTCAATCGGTGGTCATTTGGTCAAAAATTGACTATTTTGACCAAAACTTACTTTTTTGTCAAAAGTTGATCTATTGGGTCAATGGGTTTGTCATTGGGTCAAGGATTAACAATTTTGACCAAAGTTGACTTTTTTATCACAGATTCACTTATTAGGTCATTGGGTTGGTCATTGGGTCAAGGATTGATCATTTTGACCAAAGTTGACTTTTTGGTCAAAAGTTGACTCATTAGAGTCGATGAGTTGGTCATCGGGTCAATGATTGATCATTTTGACCAAAGATGACATTTTGGTCAGAGATTGGCTCACTCTGGTTAATAATCGGTCATTGGATCCAAAATCGACTATTTTTACCAAAATTGACTTTTTGGTCAAAAGTTGATCTATTGGGTCAATGGGTTGGTCATTGGGTCAATGATTGACCATTTTGATCAAAGTTGACTTTTTGGTCAAAAGTTAACTTATTTAGTCAATGAGTTGGTAATTGGGTCAACAATTGACCATTTTGACCTAAGATGACTTTTTTGTTAAAAGTTGATCTACTCGGTCAACGGATTGGTCATTGGCTCAGAAATTGACCATTTTGACCAAAGTTGACTTTTTGGTCAAAAGTTGACCAAATGGGAAAAGTGTGCTCATTAGATCAAAAATTAACTATTTTGACCAAAATTGATTTTTTGGTCAAAAGTTGACCTATTGTGTCAAGGGGCTTTTCATTGGGTCAAGGATTGACCATTTTGAGCAAAGTTGACTTTTTGGTCGAAGATCTGGCCTATTGGATCAATAATTGATCATTAGATCAAAACTTCGATTATTTTGACTAAAATTGACTTTTTGGTCAAAAGTTGACTTATTTGGTCAATGGGTTGGTCATTGGGTCAAGGATTGACTATTTTGACCAAAATTGACTTTTTTTGTCAAAAGTTGACCTATTGGTCAATGTGTTGGTCATTGGGTCGAATTGACTATTTTGTCCAAAGATGACATATTGGGTAAATAATTGGTCATTAGGTTAAAAATTGATTATTTTGACCAAAATAAAATTTTTTGTTAAAAGTTGATCCATTGGGTCAACGGGGTAGTCATTGGGTCAGAAATTGACTATTTTGACCAAAATTGACTTTTTGGTCAAAAGTTGATCTATTTGGTCAATGAGTTTGTAATTGGGTCAAGAATTGACCATTTTAACCGAAGATGACTTTTTGGTCAAAAGTTGACCTATTGGGTCAATGGGTTGGTCATTGGGTCAAAAATTATCAATTTTGACCAAAGGTGACTTTTTGGTCAAATGTTGACATATAGGTTCAATGGGTGGTCATTAGGTCAAAAATTGAGTATTTTAACCAAAATTGACTTTTTGGTCAAAAGTTAACCTATTGGGTCAATGGGTTTGTCATTGGATCAAGGATTGACTATTTTGACCAAAGTTGACTTTTTGGTCAGAGATTGACTTATTGGGTCAATAATTGATCATTAGGTCAAAAATTAATTATTTTGACCAAACTTGAATTTATTGTTAAAAGTTAACCCATTGGGTGAACGAGTAGGTCGCTAGCTCAGAAATTGACCATTTTGACCAAAGTTGACTTTTTGGTCAAAAGTTGACCTGTTTGGTCAAGAGTAGGTAATTGCGTCAAGAATTGACCATTTTGACCTAAGATGACTTTTTGGTCAAAAGTTGATCTACTAGATTAATGAGTTGGTCATTGGGTCTAAAATTGACTATTTTGAATTAAACTGACTTTTTGGTCAAAAGTTAACTTATTGGGTCAATGGGTTAGTCATTGGGTCAAGGATTGACAATTTTGACCAAAGTTGACTTTTTGGTCAGAGATTGACTTATTGGGTTAATAATTGGTCATTAGGTCAAAAATTGATTATTTTGAACAAAATTAAATTTTTTTGTCAAAAGTTGATCCATTGGGTCAACATGGTGGTCATTGTGTGAGAAATTGACCATTTTAACTAAAGATGATTTTTTGGTGAAAAGTTGACATATTGGGTCAACGGGTTGGTCATTGAGTCAATGATTGACCATTTTGACAAAAGTTGACCTATTGGGTCAATGGGTTGGTCATTGGGTCAAGGATTGACCATTTTGACCAAAATTTACTTTTTGGTCAGAGATTGACTTATTGGGTCAATAATTGGTCATTAGGTCAAAAATTGATTATTTTGACCAAAATTACATTTTTTGTCAAAAGTTGACCCATTGGGTCAACGAGTTGGTCATTTGGTCAGAAATTGACCATTTTTTACCAAAGTTGACTTTTTGGTTAGAGATTAACTTATTAGGTCAATAATTGGTCATTAGGTCAAAAATTTACTAATTTAACCAAACTTGAATTTTTTGTCAAAAGTTAGCCATTGGGTCAAAAAGTGACCATTTTGACCAAAGTTGACTTTTTTGTCAAAAGTCAGCTCTATTTGGTCGATTAGTTGTCATCAGGTCGAATTGACCATTTTGACCAAAGATGACATTTTGGTCAAAGAGTTACTTGAGTCGAATGATGGTCGGGCATTGGTCAAATTGACCATTTTGACCAAAGTTGACTTTTTGGTCAACAATTGACTTATTGGGTCAATGGGTGGTCATTAGGGAAAAAGTTGATTAGTTTGACCAAAATAAACTTTTGGGTCAAAAGTTAACCTTTTTGGTCAATAGGTTTGTCATTGGGTCAAGGATTGACCATTTTGACCAAAGTTGACTTTTTGGTCAGAGATTGACTTATTGAGTCAATAATTGGTGATTAGGTCGAAAACTAACTATTTTGACCAAAATTGAATTTTTGGTATAAATTTAACTCATTGGATTAAAGGGTGATCATTGAGTCGAATCGACCATTTTGACCAAATGTCGACTTTTGGTCAAAAGTCGACCTATTTGAGTCAACGGAGCTGGTAATCGGGTCAACAATTGACAATTTTGACCAAAGCATAACTTTTTGAGTCGAAAGATGACTTATTAGATTCGATCGATTTAGTCTTTGGGTCGAAAATTAATCATTTTGAATCAAAGTTTGGACTTCTGGTCAAAGTTAATTCTATTGGGTCAACGAGGTGGTCGCTAGGTTAAAATTGACAATTTTGACAAAATTGACTTTTTGGTCAAAAGTTGACCTATTGGCCAATGGGTTTGTTATTAGGTCGATGATCAATCATTTTGACCAAAGTTGACTTTTTGATCAAAAGTTGACATATTGGGTCAACGGGTTGGTCATTGGGTCAAATATTGACCATTTTTTACCAAAGTTGACTTTTTGGTCAGAGAATGACTTACTTGGTCAATAATAGGTCATTAGGTCAAAAATTGATTATTTTGACCAAAATTAATTTTTTTGTCAAAAGTTGATCCATTGGGTCAACGAGGTGGTCATTGGGTCAGAAATTGACCATTTTGACTAAAATTGACTTTTTGCTCAAAAATTGACCTATTTGGTCAATGAGTTGGTAATTGGGTCAAGAATTGACAATTTTGACCAAAGATGACTTTTTTGTCAAAAGTTGACCTATTGGGTCAATGAGGTTGGTCATTGGGTCAAGAATTGAACATTTTGACCAAAGTTGACTTTTTGGTCAAAAGTTGACCTATTGGGTCAATGGGTGGTCATTAGGTCAAAAATTGACTACTTTGAACAAAATTGATTTTTTGGTCTAAAGTTGACCTATTGGGTCAATGGGTTGTTCATTGGGTCAAGGATTGATCATTTTGACCAAAGTTGACTTTTTGGTCAAAAGTTGACATATTGGGTCAATGGGTTGGTCATTGGTTCAAGGATTGACCATTTTGACCAAAGTTGACTTTTTGGTTGAGAGTTGACTTATGGGTCAAAGTAATTGGTCATTAGATTAAAATTGACTATTTTGACTGAAAATTGACTTTTAGGTCAAAAGTTGACATATTGGGTCGATGGGTTGGTCATTATGTCGAAAATTGACCATTTTGACCAAAGTTGACTTTTGGTCAAAAATTGACCTATTGGGTCAATTGGTGATCATTAGGTCAAAATTAAACTATTTTGACCAAAATTTACTTTTTTGTCAAAAGTTGACCTATTGGTTTTATGGGTTAGTCATTGGGTCAAAGATTAACTATTTTGACCAAAGTTGACTTTTTGATCAGAGATTCACTTACTGGGTCAATAATTGGTCATTAATTCAAAAAGTGACTATTTTGACCAAAATTGACTTTTTGGTCAAAAGTTGACCTAGTAGGCCAATGGGTTGGTCATTGGGTCATAGATTGATCATTTTGACCAAAGTTAATTTTTTGGTCAAAAGTTGACCTATTAAGTTAATGGGTTGGTCATTGGGTCAATGATTGACCATTTTGACCAAAGTTGACTTTTTGGTTAGTGATTGGCTTACTGGGTTAATAATTGGTCATTAGGTCAAAACATAACTATTTTTACCAAAATTGACTTTTTGGTCAAAAGTTGACCTATTCTGTCAATGGGTTGGTAATTGGGTCAAGGATTGACAATTTTGACCAAAGTTGACTTTTTGGTCAAAAGTTAACATATTTGGTCAATGAGTTGGTAATTGGGTCAACAATTGACCATTTTGACCTAAGATGACTTTTTGGTTAAAAGTTGATCTATTGGGTCAACGGGTTGGTCATTAGGTCAAAAATTGACCATTTTGACCAAAGTTGACTTTTTGGTCAAAAGTTGACCTAATGGGTCAATGTGTGGTCATTAGGTCAAAAATTGACTATTTTGACCAAAATTGATTTTTTGGTCAAAAGTTGACCTATTGTGTCAATGGGTTTTTCATTGGTTAAGGATTGACCATTTTGACCAAAGTTGACTTTTTGGTCAGAGATTGACTTATTGGGTCAATAATTGGTCGTTAGGTCAAAAATTGACTATTTTGACCAAAATTGACTTTTTAGTCAAAAGTTGACCTATTGGGTCAATGGGTTAGTCATTGGGTCAAGATTGACCATTTTGACCAAAGTTGACTTTTTGGTCAAAAGTTGACCTATTGGTTCAATGGGTTGGTCTTTGGGTCAAGGATTGGCCATTTCGACCAAAATTAACTTTTTCGTCAAAAGTTGACCTATTGGGATAATGGATTGGTCATTGGGTCAAGGATTGAATATTTTGACCAAAGTTGACTTTTTGGTCAAAGATTGACTTATTGGGTCAATAATTGGTCATTAGGTCAAAAATTGATTATTTTGACTAAAAAAATGTTTTTTGTCAAAAGTTGATCCATTGGGTCAACGGGGACGTCATTGGGTCAGAAATTGACCATTTTGACCAAAAGTTTTGAACTTTTTGGTCGAAAGTTGACTTTGGTCAAATTGATGAATTGGTAATTGGTGATCGAAGAATTGACCATTTTGATCGAAGATTACTTTTTGGTCAAAAGTTGATTTATCAATGGCTTGGTCAATGGGTCAAAAATTGACAATTTTGACCAAAGTTGACTTTTTGGTCAAATGTTGACATATTGGGTCAATGGGTGGTCATTAGGTAAAAAATTGACTATTTTGACCAAAATTGACTTTTTGGTCAAATGTTAACCTATTGGGTCAATGGGTTTGTCATTGGATCAAGGATTGACCATTTTGACCAAAGTTGACTTTTGAGTCGAGAGATTGACTTATTAGGTCAATAATTGATCATTAGGTCGAAAAATTAAATTTTTGATCAAAAGTTAACTTGTAGGTCAAAAGTTAACCGAGTAGGTCGATTGGTCTTAGTCAAGATTGACCATTTTGACCATAAGTTGACTTTTTGGTCAAAAGTTGACCTATTTGGTCAATAAGTAGGTAATTACGTCACGAATTGACCATTTTGACCTAAGATGATTTTTGGTCAAAAGTTAATCTAGTGGGTCAATAGTTGGTCATTGGGTCAAAAATTGACCATTTTGACCAAAGTTGACTTTTTGGTCAAAAGTTGACCTATTGGGTCAATGGGTTGTCATTAGGTAAAAAATTAACTATTTTGACCAAAATTGATTTTTTGGACAAAGTTAACTTATTGGGTCAATGGGTTAGTCATTGGCTCAAGGATTGACCATTTTGACCAATATTGACTTTTTGGTCAAAAGTTGACCTATTGGGTCAATGGGTTGGTCTTTGGGTTAAGGATTGGCCATTTTGACCAAAATTAACTTTTTCGTCAAAAGTTGACCTATTGGGATAATGGATTCGTCATTGGGTCAATGATTGACTATTTTGACCAAAGTTGACTTTTTGGTCAGAGATTGACTTATTGGGTCAATAATTGGTCAGTAGGTCAAAAATTAAACTTTTTGGTCAAAAGTTAACTCCGTTGAGTCAACTCTGAGTAGATTGTCGTTGGATTGAAATTTACCATTTTGACCATAATTGACTTTTTGGTCAAAAGTTGACTTATTGATTGATAAGTTGGTCATTAGGTCAAGAATTGACCATTTTGACCAAGATGATTTTTGGTCGAAAGTTAATCTATTGGGTCAATAGGCGGTCATTAGGTCGAAATTGACCATTTTGACCAAAGTTGACTTTTTGGTCGAAGTTGACTGTTAGGTCAATGGTTGTCATTAGGTAAAAAATTAACTATTTTGACTCAACATTGATTTTTGGTCGAAGTTAACTTATTGAGTCAATAGGTTAGTCATTGGATCGAAGGATTGAACCATTTTGACCAATATTGACTTTTTAGTCAAAAGTTGATCTGTTAGGTCAATGGGTTGGTCATTTGCGTCGAAGGATTGGCCATTTTGACCAAAATTAACTTTTTCGTCAAAAGTTGACCTATTGGGATAATGGATTCGTCATTGGGTCAATGATTGACTATTTTGACCAAAGTTGACTTTTTGGCTTGAGATTGACTTATTGGGTCAATAATTGGTCATTAGGACAAAAATTGATTGTTTTGACCAAAATAAAATTTATTTGTCAAAAGTTGATCCATTGGGTCAGAAATCGATTATTTTGACCATAGTTGACCTATTTGGTCAATGCGTTGGTAATTGGGTCAAGAATTGACCATTTTGATCGAAGATGACTTTTTGGTCAAAAGTTGATCTATTGGGTCATAGGTTGGTCATTAGATGAAATTGATAATTTTGACCAAAGTTAAACTTTTGGTCAAAAGTTGACATATTGATTGATATGTCATTGGTAGAAAATTGACTATTTTGACCAAAATTGACTTTTTGGTCGAAAGTTGACCTATTGGGTCGATGTGTTTGTCATCGGATCAGGATTGACCATTTTGACCAAAGTTGACTTTTTGGTCGGAGATTGACTTATTGGGTCGATAATTGATCATTAGGTCGAAAATTGACTATTTTGACCAAAATTGAATTTTTTGTTGAAAAGTTAACCTGTTAGTCAATGAGTGGTCGTCATTTGGATCAATTAGCATTTTGACAAAGTTGACTTTTTGGTCGAAAGTTGACCTGTTGGATCAATGAGTATGTAATTGAGTCAAGAAATGATCATTTTGACCAAAGATGACTTTTTGGTTAAAAGTTGAACTAGCGGGTCAATGGGGTGGTCATGAGGTCAAAAATTGATCATTTTGGCCTAAGTTGACTTTTTGGTCAAAAGTTGACCTATTGGGTCGATGAGTTAGTCATTGGGTCGAAAATTGACCATTTTGACCAAAGTTATTTTGGTCACAAGTTGACTTATTGGGTCGATGGGTTAGTCATTAGAATGGGTTGAGAGATTCAGATTACTATTTTGACCAAAGTCGACTTTTTGGTCAGAGATTGACTTATTGGGTTAATAATTGGTCATTAGGTCAAAAATTGATTATTTTTACCAAAATTAAATTTTTTGGTCAAAAATTGATCCATTGGGTCAAGAATTGACCATTTTAACCAAAGATGACTTTTTTTTTCATAAGTTGACCTATTGGGTCAATGTGTTGATCAATGGGTCAAGGATTGACTATTTTGACCAAAGTTGACTTTTTGGTCGAGAGTTGACTTATTGGGTCGATAAGTGGTCATTAGGTCGAAAATTGATTATTTCGACCAAAATTAAAATTTTTTTGTCGAAAAGTTGATCCATTGAGTCAATCAGGTTCGTCATTGGGTCGAGAATTGACCATTTTCACCAAAGTTGACTTTTGGTCAAAGTTGACTATTTGGTCAATGAGGTTGGTAATCTAGGTCAAGATTTAACTTGAAAATGACTTTTTGGTCGAAGTTGACAATTAGATCGAATGGGTGGTCATTGGGTCAAAAATTGACCATTTTGACCAATATTGACTTTTGGTCGAAAGTTAATCTATTAGGTCAATGGGTTTGTCATTCGATCGAAGATTGATCATTTTGACCAAAGTTGACTTTTTGTCAAGAGATTGACTTATTGGGTCGATAATTGATCATTAGGTCGAAAATTAACTATATTGACCAAAATTTGAATTTTTGGTCAAAAGTTAACTAATTAGGTCAATCGAGTAGGTCATTGCTCGAAATTGACCATTTTAACCAAAAGTTGACATTTTGGTCGAAAAGTTTACCTATTTGGTCAATGAGTAGTAATTGCGTCGAAGAATTGACCATTTTGATCAAAGTTGACTTTTTGATCAGAAGTCGACCTAATGGGTCAATGGGTTTGTTATTAGTCAAAAATTGATCATTTTGACTTAAGTTGACTTTTCGATCGAAAGTTGACTCGTGGGTCAATGGGTGGTCATTAGGTCAAAAATTGACTATTTTGACCAAAATTGACTTTTTGGTCAATAGTTAACTTATGGGTCAATGGGTTAGTCATTGGGTCAAGGATTGACTATTTTGACAAAAGTTGACTTTTTGGTCAGAGATTGACTTATTGGGTTAATAATTGGTCATTAGGTCAAAAATTGATTATTTTGACCAAAATTAATTTTTTGGTCAAAAGTTGATCCATTGGGTCGATGGATTGGTCATTAGGTTAAAAATTGACCATTTTGACCTAAAGTTGACTTTTTGGTCGAAAAGTTGACCTATTGGGTCGATGAGTTGGTAATTGGGTCGAGAATTGACCATTTTGACAAAAGTTGACTTTTGGTCAGAAGTTGATCTATTGGGTCAATGAGTTGGTCATTAGGTCAAAAATTGACTATTTTGACCAAAGTTGACTTTTTGGTCAAATGTTGACCTATTAGGTCAATGGGTGGTCATTAGGTCAAAAATTGACTATTTTGACCAAAATTGACTTTTTGATCAAAAGTTGACCTATTGGGTCAATGGGTTTGTCATTGGGTCAAGATTGACCATTTTGACCAAAGTTGACTTTTTGGTCAGAGATTGACTTATTAGGTCAATAATTGGTCATTAGGTCAAAAATATACTATTTTGACCAAACTAGAATTTTTGGTCAAAAAGTTAACCGTATCGGGTTGCAAAAGTTAGACTAAAGATTGACTTTTTGTCAAAAAGTCGACATATCGGGTCAATGGTCGGTCATTGGGTCAAAAATTGACCCTTTTGACCAAAGTTGACTTTTTGGTCAACAATTGACCTATTAGGTCAATGGGTGGTCATTAGGAAGATAATTTATTAGTTTGACCAAAATTAACTTTTTGGTCAAAAGTTAACCTATTTGGTCAATAGGTTTGTCATTGGGTCAAGGATTGACCTTTTTTTACCAAAGTTTACTTTTTGGTCAGAGATTGACTTATTGAGTCGAAAATTGGTGATTAGGTCGAAAATTGACTATTTTCACCAAAATTGAATTTTTCGTCAAAAGTTAACTCATTGGGTTAAAGGGTGGTCATTGGGCCAGAAATTGACCATTTTGACCAAAGTTGACTTTTTGGTTAAAAGTTGACCTATTTGGTCAACGAGTTGGTAATTGGGTCAACAATTAATAATTTTGACCAAACATAACTTTTTTTGTCAGAAGATGACCTATTGGGTCATGGGTTGGTCTTTGGGCAAAAATTGACCATTTTGACCAAAGTTTACTTTCTGGTCAAATGTTGACCTATTGGGTCAATGGGTGGGTGGTCATTAGGTTAAAAATTGACAATTTTGACCAAAATTGATTTCTTGGTCAAAAGTCGACCTATTAGGCCAATGGGTTAGTCATTGGGTCAAGGATTGATCATTTTGACCAAGGTTGACTTTTTGGTCAAAAGTTGACATATTGGGTCAATGGGTTGGTCATTGGATCAATGATTGACCATTTTGACCAAAGTTGACTTTTTGGTCAGAGAATGGCTTACTGGGTCAATAATTAGTCATTAGGTCAAAACATGACTATTTTGACCAAAATTAACTTTGGTCGAAAAGTTGATCCTTAGTTCAATGAGGTAGTCATAGAGTGGAAAATGACCATTTTGACAAAAGTGACTTTTTGCTCGAAAAGTTAACCTAATTGGTCGACGAGTTGGTAATTGGGTCAAAAATTAACCATTTTGATGAAAGTTGACTTTTTGGTCAAAAGTTGACTAATCGGTGTCGTTAGTCATTCGATCGAAAAATTGGCTTATTTTGACAAAAATTGATTTTTTGGTGAAAGTTAACTTATTAGGTCATGGCTTTGTCATTCGGTCGAAGATTAGCCATTTTGATCAAAGTTGACTTTTTGGTGAGAGATTGGTTTACTAGGTTAATATTTGGTCATTAGGTCGAAATTGATTATTTTGCCAAAGTTTACCATTTTGACAAAAGTTGACTTTTTTGTCAAAAGTTGAACTATTGGGTCAATGGGTTGTCATTAGGTCAAAAATTGGCTATTTTGACTAAAATTGACCTTTTATCAAAAGTTGACCTATTGTTTCAATAGATTTGTCATTGGGTCAAGGATTGACCATTTTGACCAAAGTTGACCTTTTGGTCAAAGATTGACTTATTGGGTCAATAATTGGTAACTAGGTAAAAAATTGATTATTTTGAATAAAATTGAATTTTTGGTCAAAAGTTAACAGTAATTCGATAAGGGGTAGCTCATTAGGTCAGAAATTGACCATTTTGACTAAAGTTGACTTTTTGGTCAAAAGTTGACCTCCTTGGTATATGAGTTGGTAATCGGGTCAATAATTGACAATTTTGACCAAAGATGACTTTTTTGGTCAAAAGTTGACCTATTGGGTTGATGAGTTGGTCATTAGATCGAAAATTGACCTTTTTGACCAAGCTTGACTTTTATGGTCGAAAGTTGACCTATTGAGGTCGATGGTGGTCATTAGGTCGAAAAATTGGTAATTTTGACCAAAATTGACTTTTGGTCGAAGTTAACTCTATTGGGTCGATGGGTTTTTCATTGGGTCAGGATTGACCATTTTGACAAAGTTAACTTTTTGATCGAGATTGACTTATTCGGTCAATAATTAGTGATTAGGTCAAAAATTGACTATTTTGACCAAAATTGAATTTTTTGTCAAAAGTTAACCCATTGGGTCAACAATGTGGTCATTGGGTCAGAAATTGGTCATGTTCACTAATGTTGACTTTTTGGGTCAGAGATTGACTTATTGGGTCAATAATTGGTGATTAGGTAAAAAATTGACTATTTTGACCAAAGTTGAATTTTTTGTCGAAAGTTAACCATTTGGGACAATGGGTTGGTCATTAGCTCGAAAATTGACCATTTTGACCAAAGTTGACTTTTTGGTGAAGTTGACCTATTTGGTCGATGGGTTGGTCATTGGTCGAGAATTGACCAATTTGACCAAAGTTGACTTTTTGCTGAAAGTTGACTATAGATCGATGGGTTGGTCATTGGGTCGAAAATTGACCATTTTTACCAAAGTTGACTTTTTGGTCGAATGTTACTGTTGGGTCAATGGGTGGTCATTAGGTCAAAAATTGACTATTTTGACAAAATTTAACTATTTGGTCAAAAGTTGACCTATTTTTTGAATGCGTTTGTCATTGGGTCAAGGATTTACCATTTTGACCAAAGTTGACTTTTTGGACAGAGATTGACATATTGGGTCAATAATTGGTCGTTATTCAAAAATTGATTATTTTAGTCATTAAGTCAAAAATTGACTATTTTGACCAAAATTAAATTGTTTGTCAAAGTTGACCAATTGGGTCAACTAGGTGGTCATTTGGTCATAAATTGACCATTTTGACCAAAGTTGACTTTTTCGTGAAAAAATGACCTATTTGGTCAATGAGTTTGTAATTGCGTCAAGAATTGACCAGTTGGACCAAAGATGACTTTTTGGTTAAAAGTTTATCTACTAGGTCAATGGGTTGGTCATTGGGTCAAAATTTGACCATTTTGACTAAAGTTAAATTTTTGGTCAAAAGTTGACCTATTAGTCAATG
>CM040436.1:46014184-46218953 GCA_022702705.1 Papilionanthe hookeriana x Papilionanthe teres | reverse complement strand
TGGGGTTACGTATTGCTTAAATCTTTTTTTGGTCAAAAGTTAACTTATTGGGTCAATAGGTTAGCTCATTGGGTCAAAGGATTGACTTCGACCAAAGTCAATTTTCGGTCGAGAGATCGAATTTATCGGGGGTTAATAATTGGTCATTAGGTCATAAATTGATTATTTTGACCAAAATTAAATTTTTTGTCAAAAGTTGATCTATTGAGTCAACAGGGTGGTCATTGGGTGAGAAATTAACCATTTTGACTAAAGTTGATTTTTTGGTGAAAGTCATTACATTTGGTCAACGGTTTCATTACTGAGTCAATGATCGACCATTTCGACAAAAGTTGACCTACTGGGTCAATGGGTTGGTCTTTGTGTCAAGGATTGACCATTTTGACCAAAGTTGACTTTTAGTCAAAGATTGACTTGCTGGGTCAATAATCAGTCATTCGTAAAATCGATTATTTCACTAAAATTACATTTTTTGTCAAAAGCTGACCCATTAGGTCAACGAGTTGGTCATTTGGTCAAAAATTGACCATTTTTACCAAAGTTGACTTTTTGGTTAGAGATTAACTTATTAGGTCAATAATTGGTCATTAGGTCAAAAATTTACTAATTCAATCAAACTTCAATTTTTGGTCAAAAGCTAAATTTTATCGAAGTCAAAAAATTAACCATTTCGACCAAAGTCAATTTTTTGGTCAAAAAGTTGGCTTATTGGTCAATGAGTTGGTTATTGGGTCAAGAATTGACAATTTTGTCCAAAGATGACATTTTTGTCAAATGTTGCATGTCGGTCAATGAAGTCAAAGGCTGTGGTCAAATCGATAATTTTGACAAAGTCGACTCGGTTAACACCGACATATTGGGTCAATGGGTGGTCATTAGGAAAAAAAATTGATTAGATTGTCCAAAATAAACTTTTTTGTCAAAAGTTAACCTTTTTGGTCAATAAGCTCATTATCAAATGGGTGATCGACCATTTCACCAAAGTTGACTTTTTGGTCAGAGATTGACTTATTGAGTCAATAATTGGTGATTAGGTCGAAAACTAACTATTTTGACCAAAATTGAATTTTTGGTATAAATTAACTCGTTGGGTTAAAGGGGTGGTCATCGTTCGTAAATCACCATTTTCAATTGGGGGGAAGTCACTTGGGTCAAAAGTGCCGACTTATTTGGTCAACGAGCGCCGATAATCAGTCAAACACCGACAATTTCGACTCAAACATAACTTTTTTAGTCAAAAGATGACCTATTGGGTCAATCGATTGGTTCAAGGCACCGATCATTTCAATTAAAGTTTAGCTTTGTCAAAACACCTAGGGTCAATTGGTGATCATTAGGTTAAAGATTGACAATTTTGAACAAAATTGATTTTTTGGTTAAAAGTTGACCTATTAGGCCAATGGGTTTATCATTGGGTCAAGGTTTGATCATTTTGACCAAAGTCAATTTTTCGATCAAAAGTCGACATCATCGGCCTTCTTCTCTCCTCCGACCTGCCGGGTCATCGTGGCCGAAGGATCGACCATTTCGACCAAAGTCAGGACTTTTTGGCCGCAGGGTCGCTACTTCGGGACAATAATCGGACATTAGTGCCAAAAATTGATTATTTCACCAAGATTAATTATTTTTGGCCAAAAGTCGATCCATCGGGTCACCGAGGGCGGTCATCGGGGTCAGAAATCGACCATTTCGACCGAAGTACCGATCATTCGCTCAAAAAATCGACCTATTTGGTCAATGAGTTGGTAATTAGGTCAAGAATTGACAATTTTGACCAAAGATGATTTTTTGTCAAAGTCGACCTATCGTCAACAGTCAATAATAAAATGTTACTTCGACCAAAGTTTACTTTTTGGTCAAAAGTTGACCTATTGGGTCAATGGGTGGTCATTAGGTCAAAAATCGACTACTTTGAACAAAATTGATTTTGATTCAAAGTCAATTTATCGTCAACGGGTTACTATAAGTCAAGAATTGATCATTTCGACCAAAGCTGACTTATTAATGTTAACATACTGCCACGCGTGACCATTGGCTCAAGGATCAACCATTTTGAACAAAAGTTGACTTTTGGTCAGAGATTACCATTCGGTCGTAAGAATCGCCATTACGTCTAAAATCGACTATTTCGATGAAAATCGACTTTTAGTGTCAAAGGTCGATCTATTCGGTCAATGGGCCAACATCGGTATGAATTGACCATTTTGACCAAAGTTGACTCTTTGGTCAAAAATCGACCTATTGGGTCAATCGGTGGTCATTAAAGGATCAAAAATCAACCATTTCGACAAAAAATTTACTTTTTTGTCAAAAAGTCGACCTATCGGGTCAATGGGTTCGGCTAGTCGGTCAATAGGATTAACTATTTTGACCAAAGTCGACTTTTTGATCGTAGATTCACTGTATTTGGGTCAATAATTGGTCATTAATTCAAAAAGCGACAATTTCGAACCAAAATCGAATTTTCTGCCGTATCAAATGTCAACTCTATTATGCCAATGGGCCGGTCATCGGGCTCGGTCGATCGATCATTTTGGACCAGAGTCAACTTTTCGGTCAAAAAGTCGAACCTATCAAGCTAACGGGCTCGGTCATCGGTCAATGATTCGCCCATTCTGACCGAAGTTGACTTTTTAGTTAGAGATTAGCGTACTGGTTAATAATCGGTCATTAGGTCCAAACATTGACTATTATTTACCAAAATCGGACTTTTCAGTCAAAAGTCGACCTATTCGAGTCAATGGGTTGGCACTCGGGGTCAAAGATCGACAATTTTGGCCAAAGTTGACTTTTTGGTCAAAAGTTAACTCATTTGGTCAATGAGTCGGGTAATCGGGGTCAACAATTCGACCACTTTCATATCGACCTATCGCTCTTTGGCTACAAGGTGCCGATCTATCGCGTCAACAAAGCTGGTCTCCTCGGGTCAAAATCGACCATTTTGACCAAAGTTGACTTTTTGGTCAAAAGTTGACCTAATGGGTCAATGTGTGGTCATTAAGTCAAAAATTGACTATTTTGACCAAAATTGATTTTTTGGTCAAAAGTTAACCTATTGTGTCAATGGGTTTTTCAATGGGTTAAGGATTGACCATTTTGACCAAAGTTGACTTTTTGGTCAGAGATTGGCTTACTGGGTCAATAATTGGTCGTTAGGTCAAAAATTGACTATTTTGACCAAAATCGACTTTTTGGTCAAAAGTCATCCTATCGGGTCAATGGATTAGTCATGGGTCAAGGATCGACCATTTTGATCTAAAGTTGACTCTTTGGTCAAAAGTTGACCTATCAGTCATACCAGTTTTCGCAGTCGCAGGATCGGCCATTTTGACTCAAAATTAACTTTTTCTTCAAAAGTCGACTTATCGGGATAACGGATTCGTCATCGGTCAAGGATTGAACTATTTTCACCAAAGTCGATTTTTTGGTCGAGATCGATTTATTGGGTCAATAATCGTGTCATTAGGTCAAAAATCGATTATTTGACCAAAAATTTTTTTTCTGTCAAAAGTTAGATCCATCGGGTCACCTGCGACGGCCATTAGGGTCGAAATCGACTATTTCGACCAAAGTCGACTTTTCGTCAAAAGTCGACTCAATTTGGTCAATGAGTTAGTAATTGGGTCAAGAATCGACCATTTTGACCAAAGATGACTTTTCGGTCAAAAGTTGATCTATCGGGTCAATGAGTCTGTCATCGGTCAAAATTGACCATTTTGACCAAAGTTGACTTTTTGGTCAAAAGTTAACTTATTGGGTCAATGGGTGGTCATTAGGTCAAAAATTGACTATTTTGACCAAAATTGACTTTTTGGTCAAAAGTTGACCTATTGGGTCAATGGGTTTGTCATCGGATTAAGGATTGACCATTTTAACCAAAGTCGATTTTTAGTCGAGATCGACTTATTGTGGTCAATAATTGGTCATTAGGTCAAAATTGACTATTTCGACCAAAATTGAATTTTTGGTCAAAAGTTAATCCTATCGGTCAATGAGGTAGTCATTGGCTCGAGAATCAATCATTTTGATCAAAGTTGACTTTTTGGTCAAAAGTCGACCTATTCGGTCAATGCAGCTAGTAATTAGTCAAGAATCGACCATTTTCACCAAAGATGACTTTTTGGTCAAAAGTTAATCCAGTGGGTCAATGGTCGGTCATTAGGTCAAATATCGACCATTTTGATCTAAGTCGACTTTTTGGTCAAAAGTCAATCCTATTGGGTCAATGGGCGGTCATTAGGTCAAAAATTGACTATTTTGATCAAAATCGACTTTTTGGTCAAAAGTTAATTTATCAGGTCAATGGGTTAGTCATCTGGTCAAGGATCGACCATTTCGACCAATGTCGATTTCGGACAAAAGTCGACCTTATCGGGTCAATGGGTCGGTCTTCGGTCAAGGATTCGCCATTTCGACCAAAGTTAAACTTTTGTCACAAAAGTCGACCTAATGCAGATAATGGATTCGCGTCAATGGGTCAAGGATCGACCATTTCAACCAAAGTCAACTTTTCGGGTCGTGAGATCGACTTATCAGGGTCAATAATCGGGTCATTGAGGTCGAGCACTGGCTATTTCGACCAAAATGTAAATTTTTTTGTCAAAAGTTGATCCATCGATCTAACAGCGGTACGCCATTTGGCCGAATCGATTTCATTTGCACCTCAAAGTCGACTTTTCGTCAAAAGTCAACTCCATTCGTCAATGAGTTGCATCAATAAGATTTAAACCGAAATGACTTTTGGTTAATAGTCAATAATTGGGTCACGGTGCATCATTATCAAAAATTGACTATTTTGACTAAAATTGACTTTTTGGTGTTGACTCATTTGGTTATTGGGTTTTTCATTCTCTCGATGAAGGATTGATCTATTTGACTAAATCAATTTTCGCTCGTAGGATCGACCAATGGTCAATAACTGATCATTGTGTCAAAATTAACTATTTCACCAAAATTTAATTTTGTCAAAGGATAACTCATTAGGTCAACGAGTAGGTCCCCGGCCTTCGTAATCACCATTTTCACTAAAGCTTCGACTTTGCCTACGAAGCCGACCAAATGGGCAAATGTGTTCTAATAGTCAAAAATTATCTATTTTTGAAAGTAAAATTAATTTTTTGGTCAAAAGTTGACCTATTATGTCAAGGGTTTTTCATTAGTCAAGGATTGACTATTTCGAGCAAAGTCAATTTTCGGGTCGAGACGGGCTTACTAGGTCAATAATCATTATTAGACAACTTCAATTTATTTTAATTGTACCGACTTTTTGGTCAAAGTCAATTTATTTTGGTTAATGGGCTACTGGGTCAAGGATTGACTATTTTGACCAAAATTGACTTTTGTCAAAATACCTATTTCACAACGGGTTTGGCTGATTGGGTCAAGGATCGACTATTTTAATTTCAAAATCAATTTTTTTCGTCAAAAGCCGCTTACGGGTCAATGTGTCGTCATCACAAGAATCGACTATTTTGTCCAAAGATGATTTTTTGGTCAAAGATTGACATATTGCAAATAATTGGTCATTAGGGTCAAAAATCGATTGTCAATTAAAATAAAATTTTTTTTAAAAGTCGATCCATCGGGTCAATCTAGGTCGTCATTGAGTCGAATCACCCATTTCGACCAAAGTTGATTTTTTGGTCAAAAGTTGATCTTTGGTCAATGATTTTGCACTGGGTCAAGAATCGACCATTTTGATCGAAATGACTCTTGGTCAAAAGTTAACCTATCAGACAATGCGTCGTCATCGGATTGGAAAATTAAATAATTTCGACCAAAGGTGACTTTTTGGTCAAATGTTGACATATGGGTTCAATGGGTGGTTATTAGGTCAAAAATTGAGTATTTTGGCCAAAATTGACTTTTTGGTCAAAAGTTAACATATTGGGTCAATGGGTTTGTCATTGATCAAGGATCGACCATTTCACCAAAGTCGACTTCTTTTTTGGTCGCATCAATTTATCAATAATAATTGATCATTAGTAAAAAATTAATTTATTTTGACTAAACTTGAATTTTGGTTAAAAGTTAACCCATTGGGTGAACGAGGTCGCCGGCCTTAAATCGACTATTTTCAAAAGTCGACTTTCGTCAAAAGTCGACTCCGTTTATCAATGAGTAGGTAATTGTGTTAAGAATTGACCATTTTGACCTAAGATGACTTTTTGGTCAAAAGTTGATCTACTAGGTCAAGGGGTTGGTCATTGGGTCAAAAATTGACCATTTTGAACTAAATTGACTTTTTGGTCAAAAGTTAACTTATCAAGTCAATTGTTACTATCGGGTCAAGGATCGACAATTTTGATCAAAGTTGACTTTTTTGTCGAGATTGACTTATTGGGTTAATAATCGGGTCATTAGGTCATAAATTGGGACATTTTGACCAAAATTAAATTTTTTTTGTCAAAAGTTGATCCCTAAATAACAAGGTGGTCATTGAAGTAGAAATTAACCATTTTTACCAAAGTCGATTTTTTGGTGAAAGTTTGTTGCGCTTGACAACGGGTCATTGTGTCAATGATCGACCATTTTTGACAAAAGTTGATCTATTGGGCCAATGGGTTGGTCTTTCGTCAAGGATTATCCATTTTGACCAAAATCGATTTTTCGTCGAGATTGATCATGCGTCTAATAATCGTCATTAAGTCTAAAATCGATTATTTTAACCAAAATTACTTTTTTCGCTGCGCCTGGACGACGTACAATTTATTTATTATTCGTTAAATCGGACCATTTCACCAAAAGCGATTTTTTTGCTAATATCGACTTGCTGAAATACATCAATAATAGTCAAAATTTACCACCACCAAAATCCCATTTTTCGTCAAAGCTGCTTCATCGGTCAAAAATTGGACTATTTTACCAAAGTTGATTTTTGGTCAAAAGTTGTTTATTCACCAATGAGCTGTAATCGTCAGTTAATCGATAATTTCGACCAAAGATGACTTTTTTCACGTGCCGACTTATTAGTCATCAGTTGATCATTGGGTCAAAATCGAGCATTTTGGACTAAAGTTTACTTTTATCAAAGTTGATCGCCCGTCAATGGTGGTCATTAGGTCAAAAATCACTAGCTCAACAAAATCGATTTTCGCCTAAAGTCAATCGGTCAATAACGGGTTTTTCATGTGGTCAAGGATCAACATTTCACCAAAGCTAATCCGTCAAAAGTCGATATATTTGCCAATGGGTCGTCATTGGTTCAAGGATTTGATTATTTTGACCAAAGTTGATTTTTTTGGCCAGAGATCGGCCATCGGCTGCAGACCGTCATTAGGTCTAAAATCGGACGATTACGAAAAATCGACTTTTAGGTCAAAAAGTCGACCTATCGTCAATTCGTCGCACATTATGTCAAAAATTGACCATTTTGACCAAAGTTGACTTTTTTGGTCAAAAATCAATTTATCAAGTTAATTATACTATTAAAGCCAAGATTTAACTATTTTGACCAAAATTTACTTTTTTTGTCAAAAGTCAATTCTTATTGGTTTAATCGTTAGTCATTTGGCTCAGGATTAACTATTTCACCAAAGTCGACTTTGATTAGAGATTCACTTATTGGGTCAATAACGGTCATTAATTCAAAAGTAACTATTTTGACCAAAATGGGGATTTTGTCAAATAATTTGTTTAAAATAATGCTTTTGGTCAGATTGGTCATGGATCGATCATTTCGACTAAAGTTAATTTTTTTGGTCAAAAGTCAATCTATTAAGTTAATGGCTGCCACGGTCAAAGATCACTATCTGACCAAAGCCGACTTTTCGTTAGCTGACGCATCACAATACCACACAGTCAAAACACGACTATTTTTACCAAAATCGACTTTTGGTCAAAAGTCGAATTCCATTCTGTCACTGGGTTGGTAATTGGGTCAAGGATCACAATTGACCAAAGTCGACTTTATCAAAAGTCAACATATTCGGTCAATGAGTCAGTAATCGGGTCAAGCACCGACCATTTTCGACCTAAGATGACTTTTCGGTCAAAAGATCGACCTATCGTGTCAACGGGTCGGCCACGGTCAAAATTGACTCATTTCGGACTGAAATCGACTTTTTAATAAAAAGTCAATTCACGGCTCAATGAGCAAGCCCATTAGGTCAAAAATTGATCGATTGCGACCAAAATCGACTATTTCGGGTCGAAAGTCGACTCATTGTGTTCAATGGGCTTGGCTATCAGCTCAAGGATCACCATTTTGACCAAACGTCGACTTTTGGTCGAGATCGGCTTATCGTCATTAATTAATGTCGTGCATCGTATCAAAATTGACTTTCTTGACCAAAATCGATATTTTTAGGATCAAGTCAAATCAATGGGTCAACGGGTGGCCATCGTGGTCGTATGATCGACTATTTCTACCGAAGTTGATCTTTGGTCAAAAGTCGATCTATTGGCTCAATGGGTTGTCATCGGGTCAAGAATCGACTATTTTGTCCAAAGATGATTTTTCATAAAGGTTGACCTATCGGGTCAATGGTTTGCTTCATTATCATTAATAATCGACCATTTTCGACCAAAGTTCGACTTTTCAATAGCTCGACACATCATATCGCTTAATTCAGCGTCATTAAAGTCAAAAATCGACTATTTTGACTCAAAACACTTTTTGGTCAAAAGTTCATCCTATCGCGCTAACTAGACGCATTATTCGTCGAAACGTGACTATTTTGACCAAAAGTCAACTTTTCGTCAAAAGTCGACCAATCGGGTCAATCAGTTCGCTGAATCGGTCAAGGATGGCCTGACTATCGACCAAGAGTCACTGCTGGTCGAGAGCTGATCTTATCGGGTCAATGGCTCGGGTCAATGGCTCAAAAGTCGATCAATTTCACCGAAAGTCCGACTTTTGTGTCAAAAGTCGACGATCAGCCACCTGGCGTTGGCTCATCGGGCAACAAATGCTGACCATTTTCGACCAAAGCTGAATTTATCGGTCAAAATGGATTAACGTGTTGGCCAACGGGATGGGTCATCGGGTCAGCGGACGGACCATTTCGACCAAAGCCGATCTTTACCAAGAGATCGACTTACCGGGTCAATAATCGGCCATCAGGTCAAAAATTAACTATTTTCGACCGAAATCGACATTTTCGTCCAACGTCGACCTAACAGGTCAACGTACTGGTCGTCAATTATTAACGATCAATTCATTTCGGACTACAGCTTGATCTTCGGGTCGAGAGGTCGATCTATCATTGGTCAATAAGTAGGTAATCACGCCAAGGACCGACCATTTTCACCTAAGAGTCGATCTTTGGTCAAAAGTTAATCTAACGGGGTCACCGTCATCGGGTCAAAAATCGACCATTTCGAATTAAAGTCGACCTTTAGTCAAAAGTCAATTCTATCGTCAATGGTTGGTCATTGAGTAAAAAATCGACCATTTCGACCAAAATCGATTTTTCGGTCAAAGTTAACTCATCAATGGGCTTAGCCATTGTGCGTCAAGGATCGACCATTTTCGACTCAATATCGACTTTTCGGTCAAAAGTCGACCTATCGGGTCAATGGTTGGTCTCGGTTAAGGATCGTCATTTTCACTAAAATTAACTTTTTCGCCAAAAGTCGACTTATCGATAATGGGTCTCGTCATCGTCAATGATCGATCATTTTGACCAAAGTCATTTTGGTCGCCGATTAATTTATCAAGTCAATAACGTCCATCAGATAAAATTGCTTGTTGACGAATAAATTTTTTCGTCGAAAGTTGATCCAGGGTCGACTAGGTCATCGGTAGAATCACTATTTCACCATAAGTCGCACTATATTGTGTCAATGAGCTGGTAATCGGGTCAAGAATCAACCATTTCGACCAAAGATCGACTTTTTGCTCAAAAGTTGATCTATCGATCAATTAGTCAATATCAGTCAAAATCGACAATTTCACTAAAGTTAATCATTTGGTCAAAGGTCGACCTATCGGGTCAATGGGTGGTCATTAGGTCAGAAAATTGACTATTTCGATCAAAATCGCATTTTTGGTCAATAGTCGACCTATCGGTCAATGTGTTTGTCATCGGATCAAGGATTGACCATTTTGACCAAAGTTGACTTTTTTGGTCAGAGATTGACTTATTGGGTCAATAATTGATCATTAGGTCAAAAATTAATTATTTTGACCAAACTCGAATTTATTGTGAAAAGTTAACCCATTGGTCAACTGCAGGTCGGTCATCGTGTCAAATCGACCATTTTGACAATGTCAACTTTTTAGTCAAAAGTCGACCTATTCGTGTCAATGAGTAGTTAATTGCAGTCAAGAATTGATCATTTCGACCAAAGATGACTTTTTGGTCAAAAGTCAATCTAGTGCGGTCAACGTGAAGCTAGTCATGAGGTCAAAATCGATCATTTCGCCTAAGTTGACTTTATGGTAAAAAGTTAACCTATTGGATCAATGGGTTGTCATTGGGTCAAAAGTTAACTATTTTGACCAAAATTTACTTTTTGGTCACAAGTTAACTTATCGGTCAATGGGTTAGATCATTGGGTCAAGGATCGATCATTTTGACCAAACTGAATTTTGGTCGAGATCGACTTATTGGGTTAATAACTGGTCATTATGATCAAAAATTGATTATTTTGACCAAAATTAATTTTTTGGTCAAAAGTTGATCCATTGGGTCAAGAATCGATCCATTTTAACCAAAGATGACTTTTCTTTCAAAAGTCAATTTATTGGGTCAATGTGTCGAACAATGGGTCAAGGATTGACTATTTTGACCAAAGTTGACTTTTTGGTCAGAGATTAACTTATCGGGTCAATAATCGGTCATTAGGTCGAAAATCGATTATTTCGACAAAAATAAATTTTTTGTCAAAAAGTCGATCCATCGAGTCAACGAGAGTCGTCATGTTGAGTCGAAATCGACCATTTTGACCAAAGTTGACTTTGGTCCAAAGTCGACCTATTTGGTCAATCGAGCTGTTAATCGGGTCAAGATTTAACTCGAAGACCAAAAGGTCGACAATCGGGTCAATCGAGTGGTCATTAGGTCAAAAATCGACTATTTTCACCAAAATCGACATTTTGCGTCAAAAGTTAACCTTTGGGTCAATGGGTTCTTTCATTCGATGAAGGATTGACAATTTTGACCTAAGTTGACTTTTTTTGTCAGAGATTGACTTGTTGGGTTAATAATTGGTCATTAGGTCAAAATTGACTATTTAACCAAAATTTAACTTTTGGTCAAAAGTTAACCTATTAGGTCAACGAGTAGGTCCTTGGCTCGTAGAATTGACCATTTTGACCAAAGTTGTACATTTTGGTCAAAAGTTTACCATATTCGCCAATGAGTGCAATCGCGTCAAGAGATCGACCATTTCACCAAAGATGACTTTTTCGTCAAAAGCTCGATCTAATGGGTCAATGGGTTCGTTATCTAGTCAAAAATTGATCATTTTGACTTCAAGTCGACTTTTCGTCAAAAGTCGACATATTAGTCAATGGCGGCATTACAGTCAAAAATCGACTATTTTGCACACAAAATCGACTTTTCGTCAATAAGCGACCTACCGGTCAATGGGTTATGTCATTGGTCAAGGATCGACTATTTTGACTAAAAGTTGACTTTGGTCGAGATCGACTTATTGGGTCAATAATTGGTCATTAGAGTCAAAAATTTAATTATTTCGACTAAAATTAATTCTTTGGTCAAAAGTTGATCCATATGGGTCAACGAGGTCCGGCTCATCGGGTCAAGAATCGTACTCATTTCGACAATTAAATTGTCACATTTTTCGGTGAAAAGTTGATACTGATTGGTCAATGAGATTAGGTCAATTTGGGTCAAGAATCGATCACTTTCGATCAAAGACGACTTTTTGTTAAAAGTCGATCTATTGGGTCAATGTTGGTCAGTATCAAGTCAAAAATCGACCATTCTCGACCAAAGTCGACTTTTTGGATCAAAAGTCGACTATAACAGTCAATGAGGCGTCATTTAGGTCAAAAATTGACTATTTTGACCAAAATTGACTTTGATCAAAAGTCGATCTATTCGAGTCAATGGTTTGCCATATCGGGTCAAGGATTGACCATTTCGACCAAAGTCGACTTTTAGTCGTAGATCGACTTATCGTGCAACGATCGGTACACTAGTCAAAAATATACTATTTTCGACCAAACTAGAATTTTTGGTCAAAAGTTACCTCATCGGTCAAAAGTTAGACACAAAGATGACTTTTTTCGATCAAAAGTCACGAGCATAACGGGTCACTGGCTCGCATCGCGTGTCAAAATCGGTTCAATTTTCGACCAAAGTCGATTTTTAGGTCAACAATCGACGACAGTCAAATAATCTATGGGCCATTAGGAAGATAATTTATTGGGCTGACTCAAATTAAACTTTCGTCAAAAGTTAACCTATTTCGTCAATAGATTTGTCATCGCGGGTCAAGGATCGACCTTTTCGACTCAAAGTTAACTTTTTCGTCACAAGATCGGACTTCATCGAGTCAATAATTGCGCATAAGGTCTGGTAATCGACTATTTTGACCAAAATCGAATTTTTCGTCAAAAAGTTAACTCATTCGAGTTGTATAGGGTGTGTCATTGGGTCGACTCACCATTCGACCAAAGTCGACTTTGCTAAAGAGTCCCATTTTGTTCGTCAACGAAGTCGGGTAATCGGGTCAACAATCGACAATTCTCAACCAAACATAACTTTTTTTTTTTAGTCAAAAGACGACCTATCGGGTCAACGGGTCGTGTCTATGGGCAAAACCGACCATTTCGACCAAAGTTTACTGGTCAAATGTCAATTCTTACTCGGGTCACCGTGAAGGCGGCCATCGTGTTAAAATTCGACACTTTCACCAGCATCCGATTTTCGTCAAAAGTCACCTATTGTGTGCCACTTCAAGTCGTCAAATATCGGGTCAAGGATTAGATCATTTTGACCAAGGTCGACTTTGCGTCAAAAAAGTCGACATATCGGGTCAATGGGTCGGGCTCATCGATCAATGATCGACTCACTTCGACTCAAAGTACGACTTTTCGTCGAGAATTGCTTTACCGGGTCAATAATTAGTCATTAGCGTCAAAACACTTGACTATTTTCACCAAAAAATTAACTTTTTGGTCAAAAGTTGATCCCTCGGGTCAACCGGGAAGTACATTGGGTCGAAATGACCATTTTCGACCAAAGTCAATTTTTTTGCTCAAAAAGTTAACTCTTAATCGGTCAACGGGTTTGGTCGCGCCAAAAATTGACCATTTTCGATGTAAAGTCGACTTTTGGTCAAAAGTTGACCTAATGGGTCAATGGGAGGTCATTAGGTCAAAAATCGGGACTGATTTTGGATAAAAATCGCATTTTGTCTAAAAAAGTCAACTCTAATGCAATGGGTCACTGGCTTTCGCTCATCGGTCGGCAAGGATCGCCATTTTGACCAGAGCTCACTTCTTTGGTGAGAGAATCGTTTACTGGGTCAATACTTCTACGATTAATTTGGCTGCAAGGTCGACAATTGATTTTTTACCAAAGCTTGACCATTTCGGACAAAAGTCGACTTTTTGGTCAAAAGTCGAACTATTCGGGTCAACGGCCGTCATTAGGCCAAAAATCGGCCATTTTGATAAAATCGACTTTTTATCAAAAGCTGACCTATCATTGCTCTCAATAAGATCATGTCATCGGGTCAAGGATCGACCATTTTCACCAAAGTCGACCTTTCGGGTCGCAGATCGACTTATCGGGTCAATAATCGGGTCGACTAGGTCAAAACCGACTATTGCACCAAAATCGAATTTTCGTCAAAAAGTCAACTACTCCGTGTTGGGCAAGCTGCTCACTGGGTCAGTAAATCGACCCATTTTGACTAAAGTCGACTTTTTTGGTCAAAAGTCAACCTCCTTCGTCAATGAGTTGGTTAATCGTGTCGACAATCGACAATTTCACCAAAGATGACTTTTCGACAAAGGCTTCGACCTCATCGGGTCGCATAAGTCGATCATCGGGTCAAAAATTCACCTTTTCGTCCAACTTTACTTTATGGTCTAAAAGTCGATATATCATGGTCAAGTGTCATTAGGTCAAAAACATCGATTATATCAGACCTAAATTTAATTTTTCGTCAAACGTTAATTCGCTCGTCGGCGGGTTTTTCTATCGGGTCGATGGGTTTTTCATTTAAACCAAAGTTAACTTTTTGTCAAAGATCGACTTATTTAGTCAATAATTAGTGATTAGTCAAAATCGACTATTTCACCAAAATCAATTCTTTGTCAAAAGTTAATCCACGTTCAATAATGTGGTCATTGTGTTTAAATCGACCATTTTCACTAATGTTGACTTTTTGGGTCGAGATCGACTTATTGGGTCAATAATTGGTGATTAGGTAAAATCGACTATTTTGACCAAAGTCAATTTTTTGTCGAAAGTTAACCACTGGGACAAGTCAGCGGTTATCGTCTCATAATTGCACTCATTTCACCAAAGTCGACTTTTGGTCAAAAGTTGACCTATTCGATCAATGAGCTTGGTTATCGAGTCAAGAATCGACTCATTTCGACCATAATCGAATTTTTGCTCAAAAGTCGATCTCTCAGTCAATGGTCGGTCTATCGGTCAAAAATCGACCATTTTTACTAAAGCCGATTTTGGTCAAATGTTTACCTATCGGGTCAATGGGTGGTCATTAGGTTAAAAATCGACTATTTTGACAAAATTTAACTATTTGGTCAAAAGTTGATCTCATTTGTTGAATGCGCTTGATTATCGTCAACGATTTACTATTTTGACCAAAGTCGATTTTTCGGGATGAGATCGATTTATCGGGTCAATAACCGGTCGCTATTCAAAAATTGATTATTTTGGCCATTAAGTCAAAAATTGACTATTTTGACCACAATTAAATTGGTTGTCAAAGTCGATCCAAAAAGTTGAACCATCGGGTCAATAGGTCATCGGGTCAAATCGACCATTTCGACCAAAGTCAATTTTCTCAGAAGAATCGACTCTATTTGTTCAATGAGTTCAGAATTCGCGCAAGAATCGACCATTCGGACCAAGGATGACTTTTGGTTAAAAGTTGATCTTACCGGATCAATGGTCAATCATCGACTAAAATTTGATCATTTTGACTAAAGTTAACTTTTTGGTCAAAAGTGGACCTATTGGATCAATGGGCGATCAATAAGTCAAAAATTGATTATTTTGGACCAAAACTAACTTTTTGGTCAAAACTTGACCTTTTGGGTCAATGGGTTTGTCATTATGATCAAGGATCGACCATTTCGATCAAAGTTGTCGCCTTTTGGTCGAGATCGACTTATCAGATCAATAATTGGTCATTAATTCAAAAATTGAGTATTTTGACGAAAAATGACTTTTTGGTCAAAATTCGACTTATTAGGCCGACAGGGAGGTTAATGGGTCAAGGATTGACTATTTTGACCAAAATTGAGTTTTTATAAAAGTTAACCTATTGTGTCAATAGATTTGTCATTGGGTCAAGGATTGACCATTTTGACCAATGTTGGCCTTTTGGTCAGAGATTGACTTATTGGGTCAATAGTTGGCGATTATGTCAAAAATTGCCTATTTTGGCAAAAATTGATCTTTTGGTCAAAAGTTAACCGATTGAATCAAAGGGGTGGTCATTCTGGTCGTAATCGACCATTTCGACCAAAGTCGACCTTTTGGTCAAAAGTTACTTCTTTAACCAATGAGTCGTAATCGGGTCAATAATTGACAAGTTTGACCAAAGATGACTGTTTGTTAAAAGTTGACCTATTAGTCGATGAGTCAGCTCATCGGGTCAAAAATTGACCTTTTCGACCAAACTTACTTTTAGGTCAAAAGTCGACCTATCGGGTCGATGCGTGCTGCATGGTCAAAAATTTATTTCGAGTAAAATCTATTTTAGGCCAAAAGTCGACTATCGGTTCGATGGGTTTGACGATTAGTCGGATCGGCATTTCGACAGACGTCGATTTTTGGTCAAAGATCGACTTATCGGGTCAATAATTACTGATTAGGTCAAAATCGATTCATTTTGATCAAAATCGAATTTTTGTCAAAAGTTGACCCATCGGGTCAACCATGTGGTCATTGGGCAAGAATTGACCATTTTCACCAATGTTGACCTTTTGGGTCGCAGATCGACTTATTGGGTCAAATAATGCGTGATTGTGTCAAAATTATACTATTTTGGCCAAAGTCAATTTTTGTCGAAAGTTAACCCTTCGGTAAACGGGGTGTCATCCGTCTAGAATTGTCATTAGTTTTAGCAAAGTTAACTTTTTGGTCAAAAGTCAGTTTATTTCGTCAATGTGTTTACATACGGTCAAGAAACGACCATTTTGACCAAAGTCAATTTTGGCTCAAAAGTTGACCTATCGGTCAATACAGCTTGGTCATCGGGTCAAAAATCGGACCTTTTACCAATGTCGACTTGTTAATCGAAGGTTGACTCTATTAGATCAATGGGTGTCATTAGAATAAAAATCGATCAATTTAATAAAATTGATTTTTTCGCAAAAGTCGGCGCATTGGCGATAGTTCATCGTCGCGTCAAGGAATGACCATTTTGATGAAAGTTCACTTTTTGGTCAAAGATTGTCTTATCGGGTCAAATAATCGGTCATTAATTCAAAATTGATTATTTTCGACCAAAAATCGATTTCGCGTCAAAAGTTAACCCATCGAGTCAACGAGGTCACTGAGTCAGTAATCGACCTATTTTCGACCAATGCTCGATCTTTTGCCAAAAGCTTCTGATTTTATCGGCGTCAATGGGTCTGTCAATCGGGTCATCGGTCGAAAGATCACCTATTAGCACCACCGGAGAGGTCATCGTTCAAGGATCGCTCATTTCGACCAAAGCCGACTTGGTCACCAGTCGACCGATCGCGTCAATGGAGTCCACGTCATCGGGCCAAGAATCGACGATTTCGACCGAAGATGTACTTTTCGGGGTCAAAAGTTGATCTATTGGGTTAACGGGTCGGTCATCGGGTCAAGAATCGATGATTTCAGACCAAAGTCGACTTTTGGTGGAAAAGTCGATCTATCGATAATCGGTCGGTCATCGAGTCAAGGATCGACTATTTCGACCAAAGTCTGTCTTTTGGTCGAGATCGACTTGTCGGGGTTAATAATCGTGGTCATTAATTTAAAAATTGACTATTTTGATCAAAATCGACTTTTTGTTAAAAGTCGACTCTATTAAGTCAATCAGGGAGGTCATTAGGTCAAGGATCGATCATTTTGACTAAAATTGACTTTTTGGTCAAAAGTCGAACTTCATTGGTCAATGGGTTGTCATTGGGTCAAGGATTGACCATTTTGACCAAAGCATGACTTTTGTCAAAAGTCGAACTATCGGGTTAATGTGTTCATCATCAGGTCAAAAATTGATTATTTCGACCAAAGTCGACTTTTTGGTTAAAAGTTAACCTATTGGTCAATGGGCTCGTCATCGGGTCAAGGAAAGACCATTTCACCAAAGTTCACTTTTTGGTCATGAATTGTACTTATTGGGTCAATAATTGGTCATTAATACAAAAATTGATTATTTTCACCAAAATTGATTTTTTGATCAAAAGTTAACCTATTAGGTTCAACGAGGTGGTCATCAGGTAAAATTGACCATTTTGACCAAAGTCGACTTTTTAGGTCAAATTACTATTGGGTCAACGTGTTAGTCATTGGTCATATGATAGTTGATCTATTGAATAACGGAAGTCAATGGTCAATGATTGATCATTTTGACCAAAGTCGACTTTTTGGTCAAAAGTTGACCTGTTAGGTCAATGGGTCGGTCATTGGTCAAGAATCGACCATTTTAAATCAAAGATCGACTTTTTGGTCAAAAGTTGACCTATTGGGTTTATGGGTTGCTCATTAGGTTAAAAATTGACCATTTTGACCAAAGTTGACTTTTTGGCGAAAAGTCGACTCTATTGGTCAATGGGTCGGTCATTAGGTATAAACAATTTCGACTAAATTGACTTTTCGATCAAAAGTCGATCCAATCGGGTCAATGAGTTTGTCATCGGATCAATGATTGACCATTTCGACCAAAGTCGACTTTTTGGTCGAGATCGACTTATCTGGGTCATAATTGGTTTTTAGTTCAAAATTGACTATCTTGACAAAATTGAATTTTGGTCAAAAGTTAACCCATTGGTTAACGAGGAGGTCATCAGGTCGAGAATCGACCATTTTCACCAAAGTCGACTTTTTGGTCTAAAGATGACCTATATTGGTCAATGAGTCGGTCATTAGGTCAAAAATCGACTATTTTGATTAACGATGACTTTTTGGTCAAAAGTTGACCTTTCGGGTCAATAGGTTGTCATTAGGTCAAAAATCAACTATTTTGATCATGAAGTATTACAAAATCGACCATTTTGACGTAAGTTGACTTTTTGGTCAAAAGTCGACCTATTAGGTCAATGGGTGGTCATTTAGGTCAAAAATCGATTATATTCGACCAAAATTGACTTTTTGGTCAAAATTTGACCTACTCGGTCAATGGGTTTTTCTTTGGGTCAAGGATTGACCATTTTGACCAAAGTTGACTTTTTGGTCAGAGACTCACTTATTAGGTCAACAATTGGTCATTAATTCAAAATTTGACTATTTTGATAAAAATTAACTTTTTGGTCAAAAATTCACCTATTAGGCCCATGGGTTGGTCATTTGGTCAAGGTTTGATCATTTTAACTAAAGTCAACTTTTTGGTCAAAAGTTAACCTATTCGGTCAATGGGTTGGTCATTGGGTCATGGATTGATCATTTTGACCAAAGTTGACTTTTTGGTTAGAGATTGGCTTACGTAGTCAATAATTGGTCATTAGGTCAAAACTTGACTATTTTGACCAAAATTGTCTTTTTGGTCAAAAGTTCACCTATTCGGTCAATGGGTTGTTCATTGGGTTAAGGATTGACCATTTTGACCAAAGTTGACTTTTTGGTCAAAAGTTGACATATTGGGTCAATTAGTTTGTTATCGGGTCAAGGATTGATCATTTTAATTAAAGTTGACTTTTTGGTCTAGATTGACTTATTGGGTCAATAATTGGTCATTAGGTCAAATTGATTATTTTGACCAAAATTAATTTTTTTGGGTCAAAAGTTGATCCATTAGGTCAACGGGGTGATCATTGGGTTAGAAATTGACCATTTTGACCAAAGTTGACTTTTTGGTCAAAGGTCGACCTATCGTCAATCGGTCGTCAATGTGTCATGTCGATCATTTTGACCGAATTGACTATTTTAAATTAAGATCGACTTTTTGGTCAATAAGTTGATCTATTGGGTCGAAATATCGACCATTTTGACCAAAGTTGACTTTTTGATCAAAAGTTGATCTTAATGGGTCAATAAGCGTTCATTAGGTCAAAAATTGACTATTTTGACTAAAATTGACTTTTTCGTCAAAAGTTACCTATTAGGTTAATGGGTCTATCATTGGGTCAAGGATTGACCATTTTGACCAAAGTTGACTTTTTGTCAAAGATTGATTTATTGGGTAAATAATTAGTCATTAGGTCAAAAATTGACTATTTTGACTAAAATTAATTTTTGGTCAAAAGTCGATCTATCGGGTCAAAGTGTGGTCATCGGTCGAAATTGATCATTTTGACCAAAGTTGACTTTTTGGTCAAAAGTTGACCTATTCGGTCAATGAGTCAGTAATTGGTCAAGAATCGACCATTTTGACTAAAGATGACTTTTTGGTCAAAAGTCGACCTATTGGGTCAATGGGTCGGTCTATCGGGTCAAAAATCGACCATTTTGACCAAAGTCGACTTTTTGGTCAAAAGTCGAACTAATCGGGTCAATGGCATGGTCATTAGGTCAAAAATTAACTATTTTGACCAAAATTGACTTTTTGTCAAAAGTCGACCTATTGGGTCAATGAGTTTGTCATCGGGTCAAGGATCGACCATTTCGACCAAAGTCGATCTTTTGGTCGAGATTGACTTATTGGGTCAATAATTGGTCATTAGGTCATAAATCGACTATTTTGACCAAAATCGAATTTTTGGTCAAAAGTTAACTCGATTGGGTCAATCGGGTGTCATCGGGTCAGAAATTGATCATTTCGACCAAAGTCGACTTTTTGGTCAAAAGTTGACCTCTTTGGTCAATGAGTCGGTAATTCGGTCAATAATCGATAATTTCGACCAATGAAGCTTTTTGGTCAAAAGTCGACTTATCGTCGATGAGTTGGTCATCGGGTCAAACATTGACCATTTTAACCAAAGTCTACTTTTGGTCAAAAGTCGACTCATTTCGGTCAATGAGTGCTCATTAGGTCAAAATTCGATTATTTTGACCAAAATCGATTTTGGTCAAAAGTCGAATCTATCGAGTCAATGGGTTTGTCATTGGGTCAAGGATTCGACCATTTTGACCAAAGTCGACTTTTGGTCAAATATTGACTTAACGGTTCAATCAATTAGTATTGGTCAAATAACTATTTCGATCAAAATTAAATTCGTCGTCAACGAGTTCATCGGATCGATATCGATCATTTTCACCAATGTCGATTTTTGGTCGCAGATCGACTTATCGAGTCAATAATCGGTAATTAGGTCAAAAATTGACTATTTTGACTAAAATTGAATTTTTGGTCAAAAGTTAACCCATTGAGTCAACGGGTGGTCATTAGGTCAGAAATTGACCATTTTGACCAAAGTTGACTTTTTGGTCAAAAGTCGATTCATTTGGTCAATGAGTCGCAATCGGGTCAAGAATCGACCATTTCGACCAAAGTTGACTTTTTGGTCAAAAGTTAATCTATCAGGGTTAATGGTCTGGTCATTGAAGTCAAAAATCAACCATTTTTACCAAAGTCGACTTTTTGGTCAAAAGTTTACCTAAGTCAATGATGGTCATCAGTCAAAAATCGATTATTTTGACCAAAATTAACTTATTTGGTCAAAAGTTAATTATCAGTCAATGGGTTTATCATCGGGTCAAGGATCGACCATTTTAATCAAAGTTGACTTTTGGTCGAGATTAATTTATTGGGTCAATAATCGGTCATTAATTCAAAAATCGACTATTTTCGACCAAAAATCAACTTTTTGATCAAAAGTTGACCTATTGGGCCAATGAGTCGGACATTAGTCAAGGATTGATCATTTTGACCAAAGTTGACTTTTCGGTCAAAAGTCAACTTATCGGGTCAATGGGTTGGTCATCGGGTCAAGGATCGATCATTTCGATCAAAGTTGACTTTTTGGTCAAAAGTCGACTCATTGAGTCAATATGGTCAGTCTTAGTCAAAATCGACTATTTCGACCAAAATCGACTTTTTGTCAAATAGTCGACCTATTGAGTCAATGGGCTTGTCATTGGGTCAAGGATCGACCATTTTGACCAAAGTCGACTTTTTGGTCACAGTCGACTTATTGTGTCAATAATCGGTCATTAATGTCAAAATTAACTATTTTGACCAAAATTGACTTTTCGGTCAAAAGTTGATCTATTAGTGCCAATGGGTCAGTCATCGGGTCAAAGATCGATCATTTTCGACCAAAGTCGACTTTTTGTCAAAGTCGACTCTATCGAGTCAATGATTTGACTAATTCGACCAAAGTCACTTTTGGTCAAAGATTACCTATTGTCAATAATCGGGTCATCAGTCAAAATTGACTATTTTGACCAAAATTAACTTTTGGTCAAAAGTTGACTTATCGGGTCAATGGGTTAGTCATTACGTTAATGATTTGACCATTTCGACCAAAGTCGACTTTTTCGTCAAAAATCGATCTTATTCGGGTCAATGGGTTGGTATTCGGGTCAAGGATCGACCATTTCGACCAAAGTCGACTTTTTCGGTCGCGAGATTAACTTGATTGGGTCAATAATTGGTCATTAGGTAAAAATTCGAATTATATTTCGACCAAAATTGAATTTTTGTCAAAAGTTAACTCTTCGAGTCAATCGAGCTTCAGTAATTGGGTCAAGAATCGACCATTTTGACCAAAGTATGACTTTTTGGTCAAAAGTTTATTTATTAGGTCAATAGGGTCGGTCATTGGATCAAAAATCGACAATTTTGACCAAAGTGACTTTTTGTTCAAAAGTTAGCCTATCGAGGTCAATGGTTGGTCATTATTCGTCAAAATTCGACTATTTTGACCAAAATCGACTTTATTCAATCGAAAGTCGACCTATTGGGTCAATGGGTTTGTCATTGGGTCAAGGATTGACCATTTTGACCAAAGTTGACTTTTTGGTAAGAGAATCGACTTATCGAGTCAACAATCGATCATTAGGTCGAAAATTGATTATTTCGACCAAAATTGAATTTTTGTTCAAAAGTTCGATCCATTGGGTCAACGAGTAGGTCATTGGGTCAGAAATTGACCATTTTGACTAAAGTTGACTTTTTGGTCAAAAATCGATCTATTTGGTCAATGAGTCGGTGATTAGGTCGACGATCGACCATTTTGACCTAAGATGACTTTTAGTCAAAAGTTGATCTATTGGTCAACGGGTTCGAAGTCAAGTTCGAATTGACTATTTTGGTCAAAAGTTGACCTATTAAGGCAATGGTGGTCATTAAGTCAAAATTGACTATTTTGACCAAAATTGACTTTTTAGTCAAAAGTCGACCTATTAGGTCAATGGGTTAGTCATTGGTCAAGGATCGACCATTTTAACCAAAGTCGACTATTTGGTCAGAGATTCGACTTATTGGGTCAATAATTGGTCATTAGTTCAAAAATTGATACTATTTTGACCAAAATTAACTTTTTGGTCAAAAGTTGACCTTTAGCGATGCGGTTGAGTCGTTCAGTCAAAAGATCGACCATTTTGACCAAAGTTGACTTTTTAGTCGAGAGTCGACTTATTGGGTCAATAATTAGTTATTATATCAAAAATTGATTATTTTGACCAAAATTGACTTTTTGGTCAAAAGTTGACCTATTGGGTCAATGGGTTGGTCATTGGGTCAAGAATTGACCATTTTGACCAAAGTTGACTTTTTTGTCAAAAGTTGACCTATTGGGTCAATGTGTTGGTCATTGGGTCAAGGATCATCATTTTGACCAAAGTTAACTTTTTGGTCAGAGATTGACTTATCGGGTCAATAATTGGTCATTAGATCAAAAATTGATTATTTTGAACCAAAATAAAATTTTTTGGTTAAAAGTCGATCCATTGGGTCAACAGGGTCTTCAATGGGTCAGAAATTGACCATTTTGACCAAAGTTGACTTTTGGTCGAAAGTCGACCTATCTGGTCAATGAGTTGGTAATTCGATCAAGAATTGACCATTTTGATCAAAGATGACATTGGGTCGAAAATTGACGATTTTGACAAAGTTGATTTTAGGTCAAAAGTTAGCATATTGGGTCAATGGATCGTCATTTGGTAAAAAATTGACTATTTGATCAAAAGTCGACATATTCGGTCAATAGGCTTGATCATTGGATCGATGATTGACCATTTTGACCAAAGTTGATATTTGTGGTCAAGAGATCGACTTATTGGGTCAATAATCGATCATTAGGTCAAAAATTGATTATTCGACCAAAGTCAACTTTTGGTTAAAAAGAAGCCATTGGCCGACGAGTCACTAGCTCGAAATTGACCATTTTGACCAAAGTCGACTTTTTGATCAAAATTGACCTATTGGGTCAATGAGTAAGTAATTGCGTCAAAAATCGATCATTTTGACCAATGATTGACTTTTTGGTCAAAAGTTGAATTAGTTGGTCAATGCGGTGGTCATTAGTCGAAATCGACTATTTTGACCTAAAGTCGACTTTTTGGTCAAAAGTCGATCTATTGGGTCAATGGGTCGGTCTATTAAGTCGAAATTTACTTTTTTGACCAAAATCGACTTTTTGGTCAAATGTTGACTCATTGGATCAATGGGTTAGTCATCGGGTCAGTATGATCGACATTTTCGACCAAAGTTTACTATTTGGTCGGAGATCGACTTATTGGGTTAATAATTTCTCATTAGGTCAATATTGATTATTTTGATCAAAAGTTAATTTTTTGGTCAAAGTTGATCCATCGGGTCAACGGTCATCGGGCTGAATCGACTATTTTAACTGAAGTTAATTTTTCGGTGAAAAGTTGACTTATTTGGTCAATGAGCTTGGTCATTGGGTCAAGAATCGACTATTTTGACTAAAGATGGCATTTTGATTAAAAGTTGACTATATCGCGTCAACGTGGTTGGTCATCGGGGTCAAAGATCGACCATTTTGACCAAAGTTGACTTTTTGGTCAAAAGTCGACTTATTGGGTCAATGGGTGAGTCATTAGGTCAAAAATCGATCATTTTTGACCAAAATCGACTTTTTTGGTCAAAAGTTTACCAATCGAGTCAATGGGTTTTTCATTCGGGTCGAAGGATCGGATCATTTCGACCAAAGTCGACTTTTTGGTCGGAGGATTAACTTATTAAGTCATAATTGGTCATTAGGTCAAAATCGACTATTTTGACCAAAATTGAATTTTTTGTCAAAAGTTAATCCATTGGTCAATGGCGGTCATTGGTCAAAATCGACCATTTTGACCAAAGTTGACTTTTTGGTCAAAAGTTGACCTATTGGTCAATCAGCTTGGTAATCGTGTCAAGAATCGACCATTTTAACCAAAGATGATTTTTGTCAAAAGTCGACTTATCTGGTCAATGTGTCGGTCAATCGGGTCAATGATCGACTATTTCGACCAAAGTCAACTTTTTGGTCGTAGATCGACTTATCGGGTCAATAATTGGTCATTAGGTCAAAAATCGATTATTTTGACCAAAATCAAATTTTTGTCAAAAGTTGATCCATCGAGATCAATCGGGTCGTTATTTGGTCAAAATCGACCATTTTCAACCAAAGTCGATTTTCGTCAAGAGTCAACGATGGGTCAATGGTAGGATCGGGTCAATAATTGACCATTTTCGACCAAAGATGACTTTTTGGTCAAAAGTCGATGTATTGGGTCAATGGGTTTGTCATCGGGTCAAAAATCGACAATTTTGACTCAAAGTTGACTTTTTGGTCAAAAGTTGACATATCAGGTAATATGTGGTCATTAGGTCAAAAATCGACTATTTTGACCAAAATCGATTTTTTGTCAAAAAGTCGACTCTATCGGGTCAATGGGTTATGATCAGGTCAAGGATCGACCATTTCGACTAAAGTCGACTTTTTCGTCAGAGATTGACTTATTGGGTCAATAATTGGTCATTAGGTCAAAAATTGACTATTTCGACCAAAATTAAATTTTTGGTCAAAAGTTAACCCATTGGGTAAACGTGATGGTCATTGGGTCAGAAATTGACCATTTTGACCAAATTCGACTTTTTAGTCAAAAGTCGATTCTATTCGGTCAATGAGTCGGTAATCATAGGTCAAGAATCGACCATTTCGACCAAAGATGACTTTTTGGTCAAAAGTCGATCTAATGGGTCAATGGGTTCGTCATCGGGTCAAAATCGATCCATTTCGACTTAACTTTTTAGTCAAAAGTCGACCTATCGGGTCAATGGTGGTCACTAGGTCAAAAATCGACTTTTTTGACCAAAATCGACTTTTCGGTCAAAAGTTAACTTATCGGTTAATGGGTTAGTCATCGGGTCAAGGATCGATCATTTACGACAAAAGTCGACTTTTCGGTCGCAGATCGACTTATTGGGTTAATAATTGATCATTAGGTCAAAAAGTCGACTATTTTGACCAAAATTAAATTTTTGTTTTGTCAAAAGTCGATCCATTGGTCAACGAGGAGGTCATTGAGTCGAAATTGAATCAATTTTGACTTCAAGATTTTTTGGTCAAAAGTTCGACTGATCGGTCAATGAGTTGCAATAGGTCGAGTACCACCATTTTGACCAAGATGCATCTTGTTAAAGTGTCGATCTTGGTCAACTGATGGTCATCGGGGTAAAATCGAGCATTTTGACCAAAGTTGACTTTTTGGTCAAAATTTGACTTATTTTGTCAATGATGTTGGGTAATTGATGGTTAAGAATTCGACCATTTTCGACCAAATTGAATTTTGGTCAAAAGTCGATCTATCGGGTCAATACGGCTGGTCATCAGGTCAAAATCGACAATTTTGACCAAAGTTGACTTTTTGGTCAAAAGTCGACATATTGGGTCAATGGGTGGTCATTAGGTCAAGAAATGACCATTTTGACCAAAATTGACTTTTTGCGTAAAGAGTCGACTCTATTAGGTCAATGGGTCTATCATCAGATCAAGGATTAATCCATTTTGACTAAAGTTGACTTTTTGGTCGGAGATTCGATTTATTGGGTCAATAATTGATCATTAGGTCAAAAATCAACTATTTTGACCAAAATTGAATTTTTGGTCAAAAGTTAACCCATTGGGTCAACGAGTAGCGTCATCGGCTCGTAAATCGACCATTTTGACCAAAGTTGACTTTTTGGTCAAAAGTTGACTATTTGGCCAATGTGTAGGTAATTGCGTCAAGAATTGACCATTTTGACCAAAGATAACTTTTTGTTCAAAAGTTGATCTAGTGGTCAATGAGTTGGTTATTGGGTCAAAAATGGACCATTTTCACTTAACTTTTTGTTCAAAAGTTGACCTATTGGTCAATGGGTGGTCATTAGGTCAAAAATTGATTATTTTGACCAAAATTGACTTTTTTGTCAAAAGTTAACTTATCGGGTCAATGGGTTAGTCATTGGGTCAACGATTGACTATTTTGAGAAAAGTTGACTTTTTGGTTGAAGATCGACTTATCGGGTCATTAATTGGTCATTAGGTCAAAAATGATTATTTTGAGGAAAATTAAATTTTTTGTCAAAAGTCGATCCATCGGGTCAACGGGTGGTCATTAGGTCGAAAATTGACCATTTCGACTTAAGTCGATTTTTGTTCGAAAAGTCGACTCGATTGGTCAATGAGCCGGTAATCGGGTCGAGAATTGACCATTTTGACCTAAGATGACTTTTTGGTTAAAAGTTGATCTATTGGGTCAACGGGATGATCAATGGGTAAAAAATTGACCATTTTGACCAAAGTTGAGTTTTTGGTCAAATGTTGACCTAATGGGTCAATGGGTGTTCATTAGGTCAAAAATTGACTATTTTGACCAAAATTGACTTTTTTTGTCAAAAGTTGACATATCGGGTCAATCGGTTTGTTATTGGGTCAATGATTGACCATTTTGATCAAAGTTGACTTTTTAGCAGAGATTGACTTATTAGGTCAATAATTGATCATTATGTCAAAAAAATACTATTTTGACCAAACTTGAACTTTTGGTCAAAAGTTAGCCCATTGGGTCAAAAATTGACAATTATGACCAAAGTTGAATTTTTGGTCAAAAGTTGGCCTATTTGGTCAATGAGTTGGTAATTGGGTCAAGAATTGATCATTTTGACCAAAGATGACTTTTTTGTCAAAAGTTGACCTATTGGGTCAATGGGTCAGGCATTGGGTCAAAAATTGACCATTATGACCAAAGTTGACTTTTTGGTCAACAATTGACCTATTGGGTCAATGGGTGGTCATTATGAAGATAATTTATTAGTTTGACCAAAATTGACTTTTTGGTCAAAAGTTAACCTATTTGGTCAATAGGTTTGTCATTGGGTCAAGGATTGACCTTTTTTACCAAAGTTTACTTTTTGGTCAGAGATTGACTTATTGAGTCAATAATTGGTGATTAGGTTGAAAACTAACTATTTTGACCAAAATTGAATTTTTTGTATAATGTTAATTCATTGGGTTAAAGGGTGGTCATTGGGTCAGAAATTAACTATTTTGACCAAAGTTGACTTTTTGGTCAAAAGTTGACCTATTTGGTCAACGAGCTGGTAATTGGGTCAACAATTGACAATTTTGACCAAACATAACTTTTTTGGTCAAAAGATGACCTATTGGGTCAATGGGTTGGTCTTTGGGCAAAAATTGATCATTTTGACCAAAGTTTACTTTTTGGTCAAAAGTTGACATATTAGGTCAATGAGTGGTCATTAGGTTAAAAATTGACAATTTTGAACAAAATTAATTTTTTGGTCAAAAGTTGACCTATTAGGCCAATGGGTTGGTCATCGGTCAAGGATCGATCCATTTCGACCAAAGTCGACTTTTCGTCAAAAGTCGACATATCGGGTCAACGGGTTGGTCATCGTGTCAATGATTGACCATTTTGACCGAAGTTGACTTTTTGGTCAGAGAATGGCCTAGTTGGTCAATAATAGGTCATTAAGTCAAAACATGACTATTTTGACAAAAATTAACTTTTTGGTCAAAAGTTGATCCATTGGGTCAACGGGGTAGTCATTGGGTCAGAAATTGACCATTTTGACCAAAGTTGACTTTTTTGGTCAAAAGTTAACCTATTTGGTTAACGAGTTGGTAATTGGGTCAAGAATTAACCATTTTGACCAAAATGACTTTTTTGTCAAAAGTTGATCTATTGGGTCAACGGGTTGGTCATTAGGTAAAAAATTGACCATTTTGACCAAAGTTCTTTTAAGTCAAAAGTTGACCTAATGGGTCAAAGGTTGGTCATTAGGTCAAAAATTGACTATTTTCGACCAAAATCGATTTTTGGTCAAAAGTCGATCTATCGGGTCAATGTGTTCGTCAATGGGTCAAAGATTCACTATTTTGACCAAAGTTGACTTTTTGGTCAAAAGTTGAACTATTGGGTCAAAGGGTTGGTCTTCGGGTCAAGGATTGACCATTTTCACCAAAATTAACTTTTTTGTCAAAAGTTGACCTATTGGGTTAATGGGTTGGTCATTCGGTCAAGGATTAACTATTTTGACCAAAGTTGATTTTTTGGTCAAAGATTGACTTATTGGGTCAACAATTGGTCATTAGGTAAAAAATTATTTATTTTGACCAAAATTAAATTTTTTGTCAAAAGTTGATCCATTGGGTCAACAGGGTGGTCATTGGGTCAAAAATTGACCATTTTGACTAAAATTGACTTTTTGGTCAAAAATTGACATATTTGGTTAATGAGTTGGTAATTGGGTCAAGAATTGACAATTTTGACCAAAGATGACTTTTTTTGTCAAAAGTTAACCTATTGGGTCAACGGGTTGTTCATTGGGTCAAAAATTGACAATTTTGACAAATGTTTACTTTTTGGTCAAAAGTTGACCTATTGGGTCAATGGGTGGTCATTAGGTCAAAAATTGACTATTTTGAACAAAATTGATTTTTGAGTCAAAAGTCGACTTATCGGGTCAATGGGTTGGTCATTGGGTCAAGGATCGATCATTTTGACCTAAGTCGACTTTTGATCAAAAGTCGACATATCGGCCAATGGGTTCGTCATTGGTTCAAGGATTCGACCATTTCGACAAAAGTCGACTTTTTGGTCGGAGATCGCTTCATCGGGTCGATGACTGGTCATTAGGTCTAAAATTGACTATTTTGATGAAAATTGACTTTTAGGTCAAAAGTTGACATATTGGGTCAATGGGTTGGTCATTGGGTCAAAAATTGACCATTTTGACCAAAGTTGACTTTTTGGTCAAAAATTGACCTATTGGGTCCATTGGTGGTCATTAGGTCAAAAATTGACTATTTTGACAAAAAATTACTTTTTTGTCAAGAGTTGACCTATTGGGACAATGGGTTTGTCATGGGTCAAGGATTAACTATTTTGACCAAAGTTGACTTTTTTATCAGAGTTTCACTTATTGGGTCAATAATTGGTCATTAATTCAAAAAGTGACTATTTTGACCAAAATTGACTTTTTGGTCAAATGTTGACCTATCATGCCAATGGGTTGGTCATTGGGTCAAGGATTGTTCATTTTGACCAAAGTTGACTTTTTAGTCAAAAGTTGACCTATTGGGTTAATGGGTTGGTCATTGGGTCAATGATTGACCATTTTGACAAAAGTTGACTTTTTGGTTACAGATTGGCTTACTTGGTTAATTATTGGTCATTGGCTCAAAACATGACTATTTTTACCAAAATTGACTTTTTGGTCAAAGGTTGACCTATTGGGTCAATGTGTCTGTAATTGGGTCAAGGATTGATAATTTTGACCAAAGTTGACTTTTAGGTCAAAAGTTAACCTACTTGGTCAATAAGTTGGTAATTGGGTCAACAATTGATCATTTTGACCTAAGATGACTTTTTGGTTAAAAGTTGATCTATAAGGTCAACGGGTTGTGCATTTTGTAAAAAATTGACCATTTTGACCAAAGTTGACTTTTTGGTCAAAAGTTGACCTAATGGGTCAATGTGTGGTCATTAGTTCAAAAATTTACTATTTTGACCAACATTGATTTTTTTGTCAAAAGTTGACCTATTGTGTCAATGGGTTTTTCATTGAGATAAGCATTGACCATTTTGACCAAAGTTGACTTTTAGTCACAAATTGCTCTTAGGTCTAATAATTTGTCATTAGGTCAAGAATCGACTATTTTGACCAAAATTCGATTTTTTGTCTAAAGTTAACCTATTTGGTCAATGGGTTAGTCATTGGGTCAAGGATTGACTATTTTGACCAAAGTTGAATTTTTGGTCAAAAGTTGACCTATTGGGTCATTGGGTTGGTCTTTGGGTCAAGGATTGGCCATTTCAACCAAAATTAACTTTTTTTTCAAAAGTTGACTTCTTGGAATAATTGATTGGTCATGGGGTCAAGGATTGACTATTTTGACCAAAGTTGACTTTTTGGTCAAAGATTGAATTATTCAGTCAATAATTGGTCATTAGGTCAAAAATTGATTATTTTAACGAAATTTTTTTTTTGTCAAAAGTTGATCCATTGGGTCAACGTGGTCGTCATTGGGTCAGACATTGACCATTTTGACCAAAGTTGACTTTTTGGTCCAAAGTTGATCAATTTGGTCAATGAGTTGGTAATTGGGTCAAGAATTGACCATTTTGACCGAAGATGACTTTTTGGTCAAAAGTTGATCTATTGGTCAATGATTGGTCATTGGGTCAAAAATTAATCATTTTCGACCAAAATCGACTTTTTGGTCAAAATGTCGACATATTGGGTTAATGTGGTCATTACGGTCAAAAATTGATTATTTTGACCAAAATTGACTTTTGGTCAAAAGTTAACCTTATCGGGTCAATGGGTCTGTCATTGGATTAAATATTAACCATTTTGACCATAGTTCACTTTTTGGTCAGAGATTAACTTTTTGGGTCAATAATTGATCATCAGGTCAAAAATTAACTATTTTGACCAAAATTGAATTTTAAGTCAAAAGTTAACCCATTGGGTCAACGAGTAGGTCATCAGTCGAAATTGATCATTTTGACCAAAGTTGACTTGTTGTTCAAAAGTTGACCTATTTGGTCAATGAGTACGTAATTGCATCAAGTATTGACCATTTTGACCTAAGATGACTTTTTGGTCAAAAGTTGATCTAGTGGGTCAATGGTTGGTCATTGGGTAAAAAATTGACCATTTTGACCTAACTTGACTTTTTAGTCAAAACTTGACCTATTGGGTCAATATGTGGTCATTAGGTCAAAAATTGACTATTTTGACCAAAATTGAGTTTTGGGTCATAAGTGAACCTATTAGGTCAAGAGTTGGTAATTGAGTCAAGAATTGACCATTTTGATCGAAGATTACTTTTTGGTCAAAAGTTAATCTATCGGGTCAATACGGTAAAATCGACTATTTCGACTAAAGTTAACTTTTTGGTCAAATGTTGACCTATCAGGTCAATGCATTAGAGTCAAAAATCGATCATTTCGACCAAAATCGACTTTCTGGTCAAAAGTTGATCTATCGGGTCAATGAGTCGTGTCATTGGATCAAGGATTGACCATTTCGACCAAAATTAACTTTTTGATCAAAGATTGACTTATTGGGTCAATAGATCGGTCATTAGGTCAAAGATTGATCTATTTCGACCAAAGTCGACTTTTTGGTCGAAAAGTTAACCTCATTCGGTCAACGAGTGGGTCATTCGCATCAAATTAACCCTTTCGACCAAAGTCGACTTTTTAGTCAAAAAGTTGACTCAATTTGGTTAATGAGTAGGTAATTGCGTCAAGAATCGACCATTTTGACCAAAGATGACTTTTTGGTCAAAAGTTTAACTATGTGGGTCAATGGGTTGGTCATTGGGTCAAAGATCGACCATTTTGACCAAAGTCGACTTTTGGTCAAAAGTCGACCTATCAGTGACGTTTTCATTAGGTAAAAAATTGACTATTTTTACCTAAATCGACTTTTTGGTCAAAAGTTAACTTATTGGGTCAATAGGTCAGTCATCGGGTCAAGGATTGACTATTTCGACCAAAGCTCGACTTTTAGTCGCAGATCGACTTATTAAGTCAATAATTGGTCATTAGGTCAAAAATTGACTATATTGACCGACATTGAAATTTTGGTCAAAAAATTGACCCATTGGGTCAATGGGTTGGTCATTGGGTCGAAATCGACCATTTTGACCGAAGTCGACTTTTAGTCAAAAGTCGAATTCCATTTGGTCAATGAGTTAGTAATTGGGTCAAGAATCGACCATTTTGACCTAAGATGACTTTTTTGATTAAAAGTCGATCTATTGGGTCAACTAGTGGTCATTCGGTCAAAATCGACCATTTCGACCAAAGTTAACTTTTGACAAAATGTCGACTCTATTGGGTCAAGGTGTCATTAGGTTAAAAAATAGTCTTTTTCGACCAAAATCGACTTTTGGTCAACAGATCGACCTATCGGTCAATGAGTCTTGTCATCAGGTCAAGGATCGACCATTTCGACCAAAGTGGACTTTTTGGTCAGAGATTGACTTATTAGGTCAATAATTTGTCATTAGGTCAAAAATATACTATTTTGACCAAAGTTGAATTTTTGTTCAAAAGATAGCCCATTGGGTCAAAAATTGACCATTTTGACCAAAGTTGACTTTTTAGTAAAAAGTTGGCCTATTTGTTCATTGAGTTGATAATTGGGTCAAGAATTGTCCATTTTAATCAAAGATGACTTTTTTTGTCAAAAGTTGACCGATTGGGTCAATGTGTTGGCAATGGGTCAAAGATTGATTATTTTGACCAAAGTTGACTTTCTGGTCAGAGATTGACTTATTGGGTTAATAATTGGTCATTAGGTCAAAAATTGGATATTTTGACCAAAATAATTTTTTTTGTCAAAAGTTGATCCATTGAGTCAACGAGGTCATCGTTTGGTCAGAAATTGACCATTTTGACCAAAATTGACTTTTTGTCAAAAGTTGACCTCATTGGTCAATGAGTTGAAAATTTGGTCAAGAAGTGACCTTTTTGACCTAAGATGGCTTTTGGTAAAAAGTTAATCTATTGGGTCAATCGATTTGTCATTGGGTCAAAAATTTACAATTTTGACCAAAGTTGACTTTTTGGTCAAAAGTTGACATATTGGGTCAATGGGTGGTCATTAGGTCAAAAATTGACTATTTTGACCAAAATTGACTTTTTGGTCAAAAGTTGACCTTTTGGGTCAATGGGTTTGTCATTGGATCAAGGATTGACAATTTTGACAAAAGTTGTCTTTTTGGCCAGAGATTGACTTGTTGGGTCAATAATTGATCATTAGGTCAAAAATTAACTATTTTCACTAAAATTAAATTTTTTGTCAAAAGTTAATCCATTGGGCCAATGAGTAGGTAATTGCGTCAAGAATTGACCATTTTGACCAAAGATGACTTTTTGGTCAAAAGTTGATCTATTGGGTCAATGGGTTGGTTATTGGGTCAAAAATTGACCATTTTGACTTAAGTAGACTTTTTGGTCAAAAGTTGACCTATTAGGTTAATGGGTGGTGATTAGGTCAAAAATTGACTATTTTGACCAAAAGTTGACTTTGTGGTCAAAAGTTAACTTATCAGGTAAATGGGTTAGTCATTGGGTCAAGAATTAGCTATTTTGACAAAAGTTGACTTTTTGGTTAAAGATTAACTTATTGGGTTAATAATTGGTCATCAGGTCAAGAATTGATTATTTTGACCAAAATTAAATTTTTTTGTCAAAAGTTGATCCATTAGTCAATCGGTGATCATTGGGTCAAAGATCGACCATTTTGACTTAAAGTTGATTTTTTAGTGAAAATGTTGACCTCATTGGTCAATGAGTTGGTAATTGGGTCAAGAATTAACCATTTTGACCAAAGATGACTTTTTGGTCAAAAGTTGATCTATTAGGTTAACGGGTCAGTCATTAAGTAAAATCGACCATTTTGACCAAAGTTGACTTTTCGGTCGAAATGTTGACCTAATGGGTCAATAGGTCGGTCATTGGGTCAAAAATCGATTATTTTGACCAAAATTGACTTTTTGGTCAAAAGTTGACCTATCGGGTCAATGGGCTTGTCATTAGGTCAAGGATTTAACCATTTTGACCAAAGTTGACTTTTTAGTCAGAGATTGACTTATTAGGTCAATAATTGGTCATTAGGTCAAAAATATACTTTTATGACCAAACTTGAATTTTTGGTCAAAAGTTAACTTGGTCAGATTCGAAAATCGATCATTTCGATTCGAAAGTCGAACTTTTGGCTCAAAAGTCAGCTCATTTGGTCAATGAGTTGGTAATTTGGTCAAGAATTGACCATTTTGACCAAAGATGACTTTTTTTGTCAAAAGTTGACTTATTGGGTCAATGGGTCAGGCATTGGGTCAAAAATTGATCATTTTAACCAAAGTTGACTTTTTGGTCAACAATTGACCATATCGGGTCAGTGGGTGGTCATTAGGAAGATAATTTATTAGTTTGACCAAAATTGACTGTTTGGTCAAAAGTTAGCCAATTTGGTCAATAAGTTTGTCATTGGGTCAAGGATTGACCATTTTGACCAAAGTTGACTTTTTGGTCAGAGATTGACTTATTGAGTCAATAATTGGTGATTAGGTCGAAAATTGACTATTTTGACCAAAATTGAATTTTTGGTTAAAAGTTAACTCCTTAGGTTAAAGAGAGGTCATTGGGTCAAAAATTGACCATTCTGTCTAAAGTTAACTTTTAGGTCAAAAGTTGACATATTTGGTCAACGAGTTGGTAATCAGGTCGACATTGACAATTTAGACCAAAGCATAACTTTTTGGTCAAAAGATCGACCTATTGGTCAATAAGTTGGTCACTGAGCAAAAATCGACTATTTTGACCAAAGTTTACTTTCTGGTCAAATGTTGACCTATTGGGTCAATGGGTGGTCATTAGGTTAAAAATTGACAATTTTGACCAAAATTAATTTTTTGGTCAAAAAGTCATACTATTAGGCCAATGGTTTGGTCATGGGGTCAAGGATTGATCATTTTGATCAAAGTTGACTTTTTGGCCAAAAGTTGACATATTGCGTCAATGGGTTGGTTATTGGGTCAATGATTGACTATTTTGACCAAAATTGACTTTTTGATCAAAAGTTGACCTATATGGTCATTGGGTCAAAGATTGTCCATTTTGACCATAGTTGACGTTTTGTTCACAAGCTGACCGATTGGGTCAATGGGTTGGTCATTGGGTCTAAGATTGACCAATTTGACCAAATTTGACTTTTTGGTCTAAGATTGAGTTATTGGGTCAATAATTGGTTATTGGGTCAAAAAATAACTATTTTGACCAAAACTGAATTTTTGGTCTAAAGTTGATCCATTGGGTCAATGGGGTTGCCATTTGGTCAGAAATTGACCATTTTGACCAAAATTGACTTTTTCTTCAAAACTTGACATAATGGGTCAATAGTCAGTCATCAAGTAGTAAGTCGATCGTATTCGACCAAAGTTAACTTTTGGTCAAAAGTCGATCTATTATGTCAATGGGTCGGTCATTGTGTCAAGGATCGACTATTTCGACCAAAGTTCGACTTTTTGGTCAAAAGTTACCTATTGGGTCATATAGGTTGGTCATTCGGTCAAGGATTAACCATTTCGACCAAAGTCGACTTTTTGGCCAAAAGTTGACCTATCGGGTTTAGTCAGTCATCGGGTCGGAAATTCACCATTTTAACCAAACTTGACTTTTGGGTCAAAAGTTGACTTATTGGGTTAATGGGGTGGTCATTAGGTCAAAAATTGACAATTTTGACCAAAATTAACTTTTTTGTTAAAAGTTGCCCTATTGGGTCAATGGGTTGGTCATTTGGGTAAAGAATTGACCATTTTGACCAAAGTAGACTTTTTGGTCAGAAGTTGACCTATTGGGTCAATGGGTTGGTGATTGCGTCAAAGATTGACAATTTTGACCAAAATTGACTTTTTAGTCAAAAGTCGACCTATTGGGTCAATGGGTCAGTCATTGGGTCAAAGATCGACCATTTCGACTAAAGTCGATTTTTTGGTCAAATGATCGACTTATCGGATCAATAATCGGTCATTAGCGTCAAAAATTAATTATTTTGACCAAAATTAAATTTTTGGTCAAAAGTCGACCTATCGGGTCAATGGGGTGTTCATTGGGTCGGAATCGACCATTTTCGACCAAAGTCGACTTTTTGGTCAAAAGTCGACCTATTTGCAAATGAGTTGGCAATTGCGTCAAGAATTGACCATTCTGAACGTAGATGACTTTTTGGTCAAATGTTGATCTATTAGTTTGGTCATTAGGTCAAAAATTGACCATTTGACCAAAGTTGACTTTTTGGTCAAAAGTTGACCTATTAGGTCAATGGGTTGTTCATTGGGTCAAGGATTGACCATTTTAAGCAAAGTTGACTTTTTGGTTAGAGATTAGCTTACTGGGTCAATAATTGGTCATTAGATAAGAAGTTGACTATTTTCACTAAAATTGACTTTTAAGTCTAACGTTGACTTATTGGGTCAATGGGCGATCATTAAGTCAAAAATTGACTATCTTAACGAAAATTATCTTTTTGGTCAAAAGTTGACCTGTTGTGCTAATGGGTTTGTCATTGGGTCAAGTATTGACCATTTTGACCAAAGTTAATTTTTTGGTCTGAGATTGACTTATTGGGTCAATAATTGATCATTAATTCAAAAATTGACTACTTTGGTCATTAGGTTAAAAAATGACTGTTTTGACCAAGATTAAATTTTTGGTCAAAAGTTGACCGATCAATTGGGTGACCATTGTCTGAGAAATTGACCATTTTGACTAAATGTGACTTTTTGGTCAAAAGTTGACTTATTTGGTCAATGAGTTGGTAATTACGTCAATAATTAATCATTTTGACCAAAGATGACTTTTGGTTAAAAGTCGATCTATCGGGTCAATGGGTCGGTCATTGGGTCAAAAATCGATCATTTTGACCAAAGTCGACTTTTGGTCAAAAGTCGACCTATTGGGTCAATGAGTCGGTCATTAAGTCAAAAATTGACTATTTTGACCAAAATTGACTTTTTGGTCAAAAGTTGACCTATTGGGTCAATGGGTTTTTCATAGGGTCAAGGATTGACCATTTTGACCAAAGTTGACTTTTCGATCAAAAGTTAATCTATTGGATCAATGGGTTAGTCATTGGGTAAAAAATTGACCATTTTGACCAAAGTTAACTTTTTGGTCAAAAGTCGACCTATCGGGTCAATGGGTCAGTCATTGAGTCAAGAATCGACTATTTTGACTAAAAGTTAACTTTTTAGTCAAAAGTCACATATCGGGTCAATGGGTTAGTCATCGGTCAAGGATTGACCATTTTGACCAAAGTTGACTTTTTCGTTGGAGATTGACTTATTGGATCAATAATTGCTCATTAAGTTAAAAATTGACTATTTTGACCAAAGTTGATTTTTTGGTCGAAATTTAAGCCATTGTGTCAATCGGAGGTCATTGGGTCGAAATCGACCATTTCGACTAAAGTCGACTTTTCGGTCAAAAGTCAACCTATTTTGTCAATGAGTGGGTTATTGGGTCAAGAATTCACTATTTTGACCAAAGTTGACTTTTTGTCAAAAGTTGATCTTATCGGGTCAATGGGTTGGTCATTGGGTCAAAATCGACTAATTTCGACCAAAGTCGAGCTTTTGGTCAAAAGTTGACCTATTGGGTCAATGGGTTTGTCTTTTTGGTCAGAGATTGACTTATTTTGGTGAAAATTGACTATTTTGACCAAAATTGACTATTTTGACCAAAAGTTGACATATTGTGTCAAGGATTGATCATTTTGACTAAAGTTGACTTTTTGGTCAGTGATTGACTTTTTTTGTCAATATTTGGTCGTTAATTCAAAATCGACTATTTTGGTCATTAGGTCAAAATCGACCATTTTGACCAAAAGTTAAATTGTTTGTCAAAAGTCGACCTATCGGTCAATCGATGGCCATTAGGTCAAAATCGACCATTTCGACTAAAGTCGACTTTTGTCATGAAACGATCGACCTATTTGGTCAATGTGTTCAGTAATTGCGTCAAGAATTGACGATTTCGACCAAAGATAGACTTTTTGGTCAAAAGTCGATCTATCAGGTCAATGGGTCGGTCTTCGGGTCAAAATCGACCGATTTCAATTAAAGTCGACTTTTTGGTCAAAAGTCGACTTATTCGAGTCAATGCGTGGTCGAACGAGTCAAAATCGATTATTTTGACCAAAATCGACTTTTCGTCAAAAGTCGACCTATTCAGGTCGATGGGTTCATTGGGTCAAGGATCGACCATTTCGATCAAAGTTGACTTTTGGTCAAGATTGACTTATCGAGTCAATAAATCGGTCAATAATTCAAAATCGACTATTTCGACTAAAATCGACTTTTTGGTCGAAAGTCGACCTATTGAGTCAATCGGGTCGGTCATCGGGTCGAAGGTTCGACTATTTTGATTAAAATTGACTTTTTGGTCAAAAGTTTACCTTTTGGGTTAATGGGTTTGTCATTTGGTCAAGGATTGACCATTTTGACCAAAGTTGACTTTTTGTCTGAGATTGACTTATTGGGTCAATAATTGGTCATTAGGTTAGAAATTGACCATTTTGACCAAAGTTGACTTTTTGATCAAAAGTTGACCATTTGGTCAATGAGTTCGTAATTTATTTACGAATTGACCATTTTAGCCAAAGATGACTTTTTGGTCAAAAGTTGACCCATTGGGTCAATGGGTTGGTCATTGGATCAAAAATAGACCATTTTGACCAAAGTTGACTTTTTGGTTAAAAGTTGACCTATTGGGTAAATGGGTGTTCATTAGGTCAAAATTTGACTATTTTGATCGAAATTTACCTTTTGGTCAAAAGATGACTTATTCGATCAATGGGTTTGTCATTGGGTCAAGGATTGATCATTTTGACCAAAGTTGACTTTTTGGTCAATGATTGGCTTATTAGATCAATAATTGGTCATTAGGTCAAAAATTGACTATTTTGACAAAAATTGAATTTTTGGACAAAAGTTAACCCATTGGGTCAACAGGGTGTTCATTGGGTCGAAATTTGACTTTTTGTTCAAAAGTTGACCTATTTAGTGAATGAGTTGGTTGTTGGGTCAAGAATCGACCTTTTTGACCAAAGATGACTTTTTGGTCAAAAGTTTATTTATTGGGTCAATGGGTTAGTCATTAGGTCAAAAATTGTCCATTTTGACCAAAGTTGAATTTTTTGTCAAAAGTTCACCTATTGGGTCAACGGATGGTCATTAGGTCAAAAATTCACTATTTTGATCAAAATTAATTTTTTGGTTAAAAGTTGACATATTGGGTCAATGGGTTCGTCATCGAGTCAAGGATCGACCATTTCGACTAAAGTCGACTTTTGGTCAGAGATCGACTTATTGGGTTAATAATCGTCATTAATGTCAAAAATTAACTATCTTCGATCAAAATTGACTTTTTGGTCAAAAGTCGATCTATCAGGCCAACGAGGAGGTCATCGGGTCAAGGGTCTGGTCATTTTGACCAAAGTCGACTTTTTGTCAAAAGTCGACCTATTGGATCAATGGGTCAGTCATCAGGTCAAGGATCGACCATTTCGACCAAAGTTGACTTTTAAGTCAAAAGTCGATCTATTGGGTTAATGTGTCTAGTCATTAGGTCAAAAATTGACCATTTTGGCCTTTTTGGTCAAAAGTTAACCTATTGGGTCAATGAGCTGTCATTAGGTCAAAAATCGACTATTTCGACCAAAATTCGACTTTTTGGTCAAAAGTCGACTTATCAGGTCAATGGGCTCATCATCGAGTCAAGGAATGACCATTTCGACTGAAAGTTAACTTTTTGGTCACAGATCGATCTTATCGGGTCAATAATTGGTCATTAATTCAAAAATCGATTATTTCGACCAAAATTGACTTTTTGGTTAAAAGTCAACCCATCGGGTCGAACGAGGAGGTCATCTGGTCAAAATCGACCATTTCGACCAATGTTAACTTTTCGCTAAAAGTCGACTCTATCGGATCGATAGGTCGATCATCGAGGTCATTGGTCAAAAGTCGACGTATCAGTCAACGGAGGTCATTGGTTCAAGAATCGATCATTTTCACCAAAGTTGACTTTTGGTCAAAAGTCGAATCTACTTAGGTCAATCGAGTCGATCATCAGGTTAAGAATCGACGATTTTGACCGAAGATCGACTTTTCGGTCAAAATTTGATCTATTGGGTTAATGGGTTGGTCATCGGGTCAAAAATCGACTATTTCGACCAAAGTCGACTTTTGATCGAAAAGTCGACTCTATCGGGTCAATGGGCTTGTCATCAAGTCGAGAATCGACCATTTCGACTAAAGTCGACTTTTTGGTCGAAGATTGACTTATTGGGTCAATAATTGGTCAGAGATTAACTTATTAATTCAAAAATTGAACATTTTGATCAAAATTGACTTTTTGTTAAAAGTACGACCTATTAGGCCAACTGGACGATCATTGGGTCAAAGATCGATTATTTTGACCAAAGTCGACTTTTCGATCAAAAGTTAACCTATCGGGTCAATGGGTTGGTCATTGGGTCAAAGATCGATCTATTTTCGATCAAAGTTGATTTTTTAGTCAAAAGTCGACTCTATTAGGTTAATGTGTTCGTCATTGGGTCAAGGATCGATTATTTTGACCAAAGTCGACTTTTGGTCAAAAGTTGACTCTATCGGGTCAATGGGTGGTCATTAGGTCAAAAATCGACTATTTTGACCAAAATTTACTTTTTGGTCAAAAGTTGACCTATTGTGTCAATGGGTTGGTCATTAGGTCAAGAATCGACCATTATCGACGAAAGTTCGACTTTTTGGTCACAAATTGATCTTATCAGAGTCAATAATTGATCATTAAGTCAAAAATTGATTATTTTGACCAAAATTGACTTTTTGGTCAAAAGTTAACCTATCGAGTCAATGAGTAGGTCATCGGGTCAAAAATCGACCATTTCGACCAAAGATCGGCTTTTTGGTTAAAAGTCAACTTATTGCGTCAATGGGTTGATCATTGGTCATTGGTCAAAAGTCGATCTATCAGGTCGCTGGGAGGTGATTGGTTCAAAGATTGATCATTTCGACCAAAGTTTACTTTTTGGTCAAAAGTTGACCTATCGAGTCAATTGGTCGGTCATCAGGTCAAGAATGGACCATTTCGACCAAAGATCGACTTTTTGGTCAAAAGTCGATCTATTGGGTTAATGGGTTGGTCATTGGGTTAACAATCGACAATTTTGACCAAAGTTGACTTTTTTAGTGAAAAGTTGACCTATTGTGTCAATTGGGTAGTCATTAGGAAAAACATTTACTATTTTGACCAAAGTTGACTTTTTGGTCAAAATTTGACCTATCAGTCAATATGCTCATTATCGATCAATGGATTGACCATTTTCGACCAAAGTTGACTTTTGGTCAAAGATTGACTTATTGGGTATATAATTGATCATTAGGTCAAAAATCGACTATTTTGACCAAAATCGAATTTTTGGTCAAAAGTTAATCCATCTGTCAATGAGGAGGTCATCGGGTCAGAAATCGACCATTTCGACTAAAGTCGACTTTTTAGTCTAAGATTGATCTATATTGTTAATGAGTCAGTAATTCGGTCAAAATCGACCATTTTGACCAAAGATGACTTTTTGGTCAAAAGTCGACATATTGGGTCAATGGGTTGGTCTTTAAGTCAAAAATTGACCATTTCACCAAAGTTTACTTTTTGGACAAAAGTTAATCTATTGGGTCAACAGGTCGTCATTTAGGTCAAAAATCGATTATATTCGATCAAAATCGACTTTTCGGTCAAAAGTCGACATATCGAGTCAACGGGTTTGTCATCAGGTCAAGGATTGACCATTTTGACTAAAGTTGACTTTTTCGTCAGAGATTCACTTATTGGGTCAATAATTGGTCATTAATTCAAAAATTGACTACTTTGAAAAAAATTAACTTTTTGGTAAAAAAATCACCTATTAGGCCCATTGGTTGGTCATTGGGTCAAGGATTGATCATTTTGACAAAAGTTGACTTTCAGGTCAAAAGTTGACCTACTGGGTCAATGGGTTGGTCATTGGGTCAAGGATTTACCATTTTGACCAAAGTTGACTTTTTGGTTAGAGATTGACTTACTGGGTCAATAATTGGTCATTATGTCAAAACTTGACTATTTTGACCAAAATTGCTTTTTGGTCAAAAATTGACTTATCGGGTAAATGGGTTAGTCTTTGGGTCAAGGATTGACTATTTTGACAAAAGTTGACTTTTTGGTCAGAAATTGACCATTTTGACCAAAGTTGACTTTTTGGTCAAAAGTTGACTTATTTGGTCAGTGAGTTGGTAATTGGGTCAATAATCGACTATTTTGACCAAAGTTAATTTTTTGTCAAAAGTCGACCGTATTCGGTCAATGGTAGTCATCGGGTCAAAATCGACCATTTCGACAAAAGTCGACTTTTCGGTCAAAAGTCTAAACTATTCGGTCAATTGTTGTCATTAGGTTAAAGAATCACTATTTTGACTAAAATTGACATTTTATCAAAAGTCGACCTATTGTGTCGACTAGATTCAGTCATTAGGTCAAGGATCGACCATTTCGACCAAAGTTAACATTTTCGATCGAGATCGACTCATTGGGTCAATAATCGGTCGATTAGGTCAAAAATCGACTATTTCGACTAAAATTAATTTTTTGGTCAAAAGTTAACCTATCGGGTCAAAGGGTGGTCATTGGGTCAAATATCGACCATTTCGACCAAAGTTGACTTTTTGGTCAAAAGTTGACATCTTTGGTCAATGGGTTGGTAATTGGGTCAATCATTAAAAATTTTGACCAAAGATGACTTTTTTGGTCAAAAGTTGACCTATTGGGTCGATAAGTTGGTCATTGGGTCAAAAATTAACCTTTTTTGAGCAAACTTTACTTTATGGTTAAAAGTTGACCTATTGGGTGGTCATTAGGTCAAAAATTGAATATTTTGACCAAAATTGATTTTTAGATCAAAAGTTGACCTATTGTGTCGATGGGTTTGTCATTGGGTCAAGGATTGACCATTTTGACAAAAGTTGACTTTTTGGTCAAAGATTTACTTATTCGGTATAAATTAGTCATTACGTCAAAATTGACTATTTCGACCAAAATCGAATTTTTGTCAAAAGTCGACCTATCGGGTCAACAATGTGGTCATTGAGTTCAGAAATCGACCATTTTAACCAAAGTCGACTTTTTGAGTCAGAGATCGACTTATCGGGTCAATAATCGGTCATTAGGTCAAAAATCGAACTATTTCTGACCAAAGTCAATTTTTGTCGAAAGTTAACCTATTGGGTCAACTAGGTGGTCATCTGGTCGTAAATCGACCATTTCGACCGAAAGTCGACTTTTTGGTCAAAAGTCGACCTATTTGGTCAATGAGTCGGTACATCGGGTCAAGAATTCGACTATTTCGACCAAAGACGACTTTTGGTCAAAAGTCGATCTATCGGGTCAATGGGCTGGTCATTAGGTCAAAAGTTGACCTATTTTGACTAAAAGTCGACTTTTCGGTCAAAAGTCGAGCTTATTAGGTCAATGGGTTTAGTCATTAGGTCAAAAATCGACTATTTTGACCAAAATCGACTTTTAGTCAAAAGTCGACCTATCATGTCAATGGCTATTATCAGGGTCAAGGATCGACTCATTTCGACCAAAGTCGACCTTTTGGTCAGAGATCGACTTATTGGGTCAATAATTAGCGATTAGGTCAAAAATTGATTATTTTGACTGGAATTGAATTTTGGGTCAAAAGTTAACCGATTGGGTCAAAGGGGCGGTCATTGGGTCAGAAATTGCCATTTTGACCAAAGTTGACTTTTTATTTAAAAGTTGTCCTCTTTAGTCAATGAGTTGGTAATTGGGTCAATAATTGATAATTTTGATCAAAGATTACTTTTTTGGTCAAAATTTGACCTATTAGGTCGATAAGTTGGTTATTGGGTCAAAAATTGACCTTTTTGACCAAACTTTACTTTATTGGTCAAAAGTTGACCGATTGGGTGGTTAATGGTGGTCATTAGGTCAAAAATTGACTATTTTGACCAAAATTGATTTTTTGGTCAAAAGTTGACCTATTGGGTCTATAAGTTGGTTATTAGGTCAAAAATTTCCCTTTTTGACCAAACTTTACTTTATGGTCAAAAGTTGACCTATTGGGTGGTCAATGGGTGGTCATCAGGAAAAAAATTGACTATTTTGACCAAAATTGATTTTTTGGTCAAAAGTCGACCTATCAGTCGATGTGTTCGTCATCGGGTCGAGGATCGACCATTTTGACCAAAGTTGACTTTTTGATCAAAGATTGACTTATTCAGTCAATAATTAGTGATGAGGTCAAAAATTAACTATTTTGACCAAAATTAAATTTTTTGTCAAAAGTTAAACCATTGGGTCAACAATGTGGTCATAGGGTCAGAAAGTGGCCATTTTCACAAATGTTGACTTTTGGTTAGAGATTGACTTATTGGGTCAACAATTGGTGATTAGGTTAAAAATTGACTATTTTGACCAAAGTTGAAATTTTTGTCGAAAGTTAACCCTTTGGGTCAACGGGGTGGTCATTGGCTCAGAAATTGATCATTTTGACCAAAGTTGACTTTTTGGTCAAAAGTTGACCTATTTGGTCAATGAGTCGGTCATTGGGTCAAGAATTGACCATTTTGACCAAAGTTGACTTTTTACTCAAAAGTTGACCTATTGGGTCAATGGGTTGGTCATTGGGTCAAAAATTGACATTTTTACCAAAGTTGACTTTTTGGTCAAAAGTTTACTTATTGGGTCAATGGGTGGTCATTAGGTCAAAAATTGACTATTTTGACCAAAATTTAACTATTTGGTCAAAAGTTGACTATTCGTCTGAATGGGTTTATCGTTGGGTCAAGGATTTACCATTTTGACCAAAGTCGACTTTTTGGACAGAGATTGACTTATTGGGTCAATAATTGGTCGTTATTCAAAAATTGACTATTTTGCTCATTAAGTCAAAAATTGACTATTTTGACCAAAATTAAATTGTTTGTCAACAGTTGACCCAGGCCAACTAGGTGGTCATTGGGTTAGAAATTGACCATTTTGACCAAAGTTGGCTTTTTCTTGAAAAGTTGACTTATTTGGTCAATGACTTTGTAATTGCGTCAAGAATTGACCATTTTGACCAAAGATGACTTTTTAGTCAAAAGTTGATCTACTGGGTCAAAGAGTTGGCCATTAGGTCAAAATTTGACCATTTTGACTAAAGTTGACTTTTTTGTCAAAAGTTGACCTATTGGATAAATGGGTAGTCAATAAGTCAAAAATTGATTATTTTGACCAAAATTGACTTTTTGGTCAAAACTTGACCTATTGGTTCAATGGGTTTGTCATTTGGTCAAGGATTGACTATTTTGATTAATCTTGTCTTTTTGGTCAGAGATTGACTTATTGGGTCAATAATTGGTCATTAATTCAAAATCGACTATTTTGACATAAAATTGACTTTTTGGTCAAGAAGTCGACTTATTAGATCGACACGAGGAGGTTATTGGGTCAAGGATTGACTATTTTGACCAAATTTGAAATTTTGGTCAAATGTTACCTATGGGTCAATGGGTTTATCACTTGGTCAAGGATTGACCATTTCGACCAAAGTTGACTTTTTGGTTAGAGGTTGACATATTGGAGCAATAAGTGGTCATTATGTCAAAAATTGACTATTTTGACCTAACTTGAATTTTTGGTCAAAAATTAACCCATTGGGTCAACGGTGTGGTCATTGGGTCAGAAATTGACCATTTTGACCAAAGTTGACTTTTTGGTCAAAAGTTGACCTATTTGGTCAATGAGTTGGTAATTAGGTCAAGAATTGACTATTTTGACCAAAGATGACTTTTTTTCAAAAGTTGACCTATTGGAAATGGGTCGGTCATTGGGTCAAAAATTGACCATTTTGACAAAAGTTGACTTTTTGGTCAAAAGTTGAACTATTGGGTCAATGGGTTGTCATTAGGTCAAAAATCGACTATTTTGACCAAAATTGAATTTTATCAAAAGTTGACCTATTGTGTTAATAGATTTTTCTTTGGGTCAAGGATCGACTATTTTGACCAAAGTTGATCTTCTGGTCAGAGATTGACATATTGGGTCAATAATTGGTGATTAAGTCAAAAATTGACTATTTTGACTAAAATTGAGTTTTTGTTCAAAAGTTAACTTACTGGGTCAAAGGGGTGGACATTAGGTCTGAAATTGACAATTTAGACCAAAGTTGACTTTTTGTTTAAAAGTTGACCTCTTTGGTCAATGAGTTGGTAATTGGGTCAATAATTGACAATTTTGATCAAAGATGACTTTTTTGGTCAAACTTTGACCTATTGGGTCGATATGTTGGTCATTGCAAAAATTAACCTTTTTGACCAAACTTTACTTTATGGTCAAAAGTTGACCTATTGGGTGGTCAATGGGTGCTCATTAAGTCAAAAATTGACTATTTAAACCAAAATTAATTTATAGGTCAAAAGTTTACCTATTGGGTCGATGGGTTTGTTATTGGGTCAAGGATTTACCATTTTGACCATAGTTGACTTTTTGGTCAAAGATTGACTTATTGGGTCAATAATTAGTGATTTAAGTCAAAAATTGACTATTTTGACAAAAATTGAATTTTTTTGTCAAAAGTTAACCCGTTGGGTCAACGGAGTGGTCATTGGGTCAGAAATTGACCATTTTCACCAATGTTGACTTTTTGGTCAGAGATTGACTTATTGGGTCACTAATTGGTGATTAGGTCAAAAATTGACTATTTTGACTAAAGTTGAATTTTTTGTCGAAAGTTAACTCTATGGGTCAAAGGGTTGGTCATTGGGTCAAAAATTGACCATTTTGACCAAAGTTGACTTTTTATTTAATAGTTGTCCTCTTTGGTCAATGAATTGGTAATTGGGTCAATAATTGACAATTTTGACCAAAGTTGACTTTTTATTTAAAAGTCGTCCTCTTTGGTTAAGGATTGACCAATTTGAATAAAGTTGACTTTTTGGACAGAGATTGACTTATTGGGTCAATAACTGGTTATTAATTCAAAAATTGACTATTTTGACCAAAATTGACTTTTGACAAAAGTTAACCTATTAGGCCAATGAGTTGGTCATTGGGTCAAGAATTGATCATTTTGACCAAAGTTGACTTTTTGGTCAAAAGTTAACTTATTGGGTCAATGGGTTAGTCATTGGGTCAAGGATTGACCATTTTGATCGAATTTGACTTTTTGGTCAAAAGTTGACCTATTGGGTCAATTGGTGGTCCTTAGGTCAAAAATTGACTATTTTGACCAAAATTGACTTTTTTTCAAATGTTGACATATTGAGTCAATGGGTTTGTCATTGGGTCAAGGATTGACCATTTTGACCAAAGTTAACTTTCTGGGCAAAGGATTGACTTATTGTGTCAATAATTGGTCATTAGTTCAAAAATTAACTATTTTAACCAGAATTGACTTATTAGTCAAAAGTTGACATATTAGGCCAATGGGTTGGTCATTGGGTCAAAGATTGATCATTTTGACCAAAGTTGACTTTTTGGTCAAAAGTTGACCTATTGGGTCAATGTGTTGGTCATTGGGTCAAAGATTGACCATTTTGACCAAAGTTGACTTTTTGGTCAGAGATTAGCTTATTGGGTCAATAATTGGTCATTTGGTCAAAAATTGACTATTTTGACCAAAATTGTGTTTTTGGTCAAAAGTTGACCTATTCGGTCAATGGGTTAGTCATTTGGTCAATGATTGACCATTTTGACCAAAGTTGACTTTTTGGTCGAAAGTTGACATATTGGGTCAATGGGTTGGTCATTGGGTCAAGGATTGACTATTTTGACCAAAGTTGACTTTTTTGTCAGAGATTGACTTATTGAGTCAATGATGGGCCATTAGCTCAAAAATTGATCCATTAGGTCAATGGGGTAGTCATTGGGTAAGAAATTGAGCATTTTGACCAAAGTTAACTTTTTGGTCAAAAGTTGACCTATTTAGTCTATGAGTTTGTAATTCGGTCTAGAATTGACTATTTTGCCCAAAGATGACTTATTTTGTTAAAAGTTGACCAATTGGGTCAATGGGTTAAAAATTGACCTTTTTGACAAAAGTTGACTTTTTTTGTCAAAAGTTGAACTATTGGGTCAATGGGTTGTATTAGGCCAAAAATTGTCTTTTTATCAAAACTTGACCTATTGTGTCAATAAATTTGTCTTTGGGCCAAGAATTGACCATTTTGTCCAAAGTTGACCTTTTGATCAAAGATTGACTTGTTGGGTCAATAATTTGAGATTAGGTCAAAAATTGACTATTTTGACTAAAATTGAATTTTTGGTCAAAAGTTAACCGATTGGGTCAAAGGGGTGGTCATTGGGTCAGAAGTTGACCATTTTGACCAAAGTTCACTTTTTGGTCAAAAGTTGACCTCTTTGGTCAATGAGTTGGTAATTGGGTCAATAATTGATAATTTTGACCAAAGATGAATTTTTTGGTCAAAAGTTGACCTATTAGGTCGGTAAGTTGGTCATTGGGTCAAAAATTGACCTTTTTGACTAAACTTTACTTTATGGTCAAAAGTTGACCTATTGGGTGGTCGATGGGTGATCATTAGGTCAAAATCGACTATTTTCACCAAAATCGATTTTTAAGTCAAAAGTCGACTATTGGGTCGATGGGTTTGTCATCGGGTCAAGGATTGACCATTTTGACGAAAGTCGACTTTTTGGTCAGAGATCGGCTTATCGGGTCAATAATCGGTCATTAGATCAAAACTCGACTATTTTGACCAAAACTGATTTTTTGGTTAAAATTCGACTATTTGGTCAATGGGTCGATCATCAGGTCAAGGATTGACTATTTTGACAAAAGTTGACTTTTTGGTCAAAAGTTGACCTATTGGGTCAATGTGTTGGTTACTGGGTCAAGGATTGACTATTTTGACCAAAGTTAACTTTTTGGTCGCAAATTGACTTTTTGGGTCAATAATTGGTCATTAGGTCAAAAATTGATTATTTTAACCAAAATAAATTTTTTTTGTCAAAAGTTGATCCATTGGGTCAACGGGTTCGTCATTAGGTCAGAAATAGACCATTTTGACCAAAGTTGACTTTTTGGTCAAAAGTTGACCTATTGGGTCAATGAGATGGTAATTGGGTCAAGAATTGACCATTTTGATCAAAGATGATTTTTTTTGTTTAAAGTTGATTTATTGGGTCAATGGGTTGTTCAAAGGGTCAAAAATTGAGAATTTTGACCAAAGTTGTCTTTTTGATCAAAAGTTAACCTATTGGGTCAATGGGTAGTCATTAGGTCAAAAATTGACTATTTTGACCAAAATTGACTTTTTGATCAAAAGTTAACCTATTGGGTCAATGGGTTTGTCATTGGATCAAGGATTGACCATTTTGACCAAAGTTGACTTTTTGGTCAGAGATTGACTTATTGGGTCAATAATCGATCATTAAGTCAAAAATTAACTATTTTGACCAAACATGAATTTTTGGTTAAAATTTAACCCATTGGGTCAACGAGAAGGTCGCTGGCTCAGAAATTGACGATTTTGAAAAAAGTTGACTTTTGGTCAAAAGTTGACCTATTTGGTCAATGAGTATTTAATTGCGTCAAGAATTAACCAGTTTGACCTAGATGACTTTTTGGTCAAAAGTTGATCTATTGGGTCAATGGGTTGGTCATTAGGTCAAAAATTGACCATTTTGACCAAAGTTGACTTTTTGGTCAAAAGTTGACCTATTGGGTCAATGGGTGGTCATTAGGTCAAAAGTTGACTATTTTGACCAAAATTAACTTTTTGGTTAAAAGTTTTCTTATTGGTTCAATGGGTTAGTCATTGGGTCAAGGATTGACAATTTTGACCAAAGTTGACTTTTTGGTCAGAGATTGACTTATTGGGTTAATAATTAGTCATTAGGTCAAAAATTGATTATTTTGACAAAAAATATATTTTTTTGCCAAATGTTGGTCCATTGGGTCAATGGGGCGGTCATTGGGACAGAAATTGACCATTTTGACTAAAGTTGATTTTTTGGTGAAAAGTTGACCATTGGGTCAACGGGTTAGTCATTGAGTGAAGGATTGACCATTTTGACAAAAGTTGACCTATTGAGTCAATGGGTTGGTCTTTGGGTCAAGGATTGACCATTTTAACCAACATTGACTTTTTGGTCAGAGATTAACTTGATGGGTCAATAATTGGTCATTATGTCAAAAATTGATTATTTTGACCAAAATTACATTTTTTGCCAAAAGTTGACCCATTGGGTGAACGAGTTGGTCATTGGATCAGAAACTGACCATTTTGACCAAAGTTGATTTTTTGGTTAGAGATTAACTTATTAGGTCAATAATTTGTCATTAGGTCAAAAATTTACTATTTTGACCAAACTTGAATTTTTGGTCAAAAGTTATCCCATTGTGTCAAAAATTGATCATTTTGACCATAGTTGACTTTCTGGTCAAAAGTTGGCCTTTTTGGTCAATGAGTTGGTAATTGGGTCAATAATTGACCATTTTGACTAAAGATGACTTTTTTGTCAAAAGTTGCTTATTGGGTAAATGGGTCAGGCATTGTATCAAATTGATCATTTTGACCAAAGTTGACTTTTTGGTCAACAATTGACCTATTAGGTCAATTGGTGGTCATTAGGAAAAAATTGATTAGTTTGACCAAAATTGATTTTTTGGTTAAAAATTAACCTATTTGGTCAATAGGTTTGTCATTGGGTCAACAAATGACCTTTTTGTCCAAAGTTGACTTTTTGGTCAAAGATTGACTTATTGAGTGAATAATTGGTGATTAGGTCGAAAACTAATTATTTTGACCAAAATTGAATTTTTAGTCAAAAGTTAACTCATTGGGTTAATGGGGTGGTCATTGAGGCAGAAATTAACTATTTTGACTAAAGTTGACATTTTGGTCAAAAGTTGACCTATTTGATCAATCGTGGTAATTGTCAACATCTGGTATTTGACCAAAATTTTGTCAAAGTTGACTTAGGCCATGTGTTGGTCAATGTGTCAATGATTGATTAATCTAAAGTTGACTTTTTGGTCAAAGATTGACTTACTGGGTCAATAATTGGTCATTTGGTCAAAAATTGAATATTTTGACCAAATAAAATTTTTTTGTCAAAAGTTGATCCATTGAGTCAACGGGGTCGTCATTTGGTGAGAAATTCACCATTTTGATCAAAATTGACTTTTTTGTCAAAAGATGACTTATTTGGTCAATGAGTTGGTAATTGGGTTAAGCATTGACCATTTTAACATAAGGTGACTTTTTGATCAAAAGTTGATCTATTGGGTCAATCGGTTTGTCATTGGGTCAAAAATTGACAATTTTGACCAAAGTTGACTTTTTGGTCAAAAGTTGACATATTGGGTCAATGGGTGGTCATTTGGTCAAAAATTGATTATTTTGACCAAAATTGACTTTTTGGTCAAAAGTTGACCTATTGGGTCAATGGGTTTGTCATTGGATCAAGGATTGACCATTTTGACCAAAGTTGATCTTTTGGTCAGAGATTGACTTATTGGGTCAATAATTGATCATTAGGTCAAAAATTGACTATTTTGACCAAAATTGAATTTTTGGTCAAAAGTTAACCCATTGGGTCAACGAGTTGGTCCCTAGCTCAAAAATTGACCATTTTGACAAAAGTTGACTTTTTGGTCAAAAGTTTACCTATTTGGCCAATGAGTTAGTAATTTCGTCAAGAATTGACCCTTTTGACCAAAGATGACTTTTTGGTCAAAAGTTGATCTAGTGGGTCAATGGGTTGGTTATTAGGTCAAAAATGACCATTTTGACTTAAGTTGACTTTTTGGTCAAAAGTTGACCTATTGGGCTAATGAGTGGTCATTAGGTAAAAAATTGACTATTTTGACCAAAATTAACTTTTTGGTCAAAAGTTAACTTAACGGGTCAATGGGTTAGTCATTGGGTCAAGGATTGCCTATTTTGACAAAAGTTGACTTTTTGGTCAGAGATTGACTTGTTGGGTTAATAATTGGTCATTAGGTCAAAAATTGATTATTTTGACCAAAATAAAATTTTTTTGTCAAAAGTTGATCCATTGGGTCAACGGGGTGGTCATTGGGTCAGAAATTGTCCATTTTGACTTAAGTTGATTTTTTAGTGAAAAGTTGACCTGATTGGTCAATGAGTTGGTAATTGGGTCGAGAATTGACCATTTTGACTTATGATGACTTTTGGGTTAGAAGTTGATCTATTGGGTCAACAGGTTGGTCATTGGGTAAAAAATTGACCATTTTGACCAAAGTTGACTTTTTGGTTAAATATTGACCTAATGGGTCAATGGGTGGTCATTAGGTCAAAAATTGACTATTTTGACCAAAATTTACTTTTTGGTCAAAAGTTGACCTATCGGGTCTATGGGTTTGACATTGGGTCAAGGATTGACCATTTTGACCAAAGTTGACTTTTTAGTCAGAGATTGATTTATTAGGTCAATAATTGATCATTAGGTCAAAAATACACTATTTTGACCAAACTTGAATTTTGGGTCAAAAGTTAGCCCATTGGGTCAAAAATTGACCATTTTGACCAAAGTTGACTTTTTTGTCAAAAGTTGGCTTATTTGGTCAATGAGTTGGTAATTGTGTCAAGTATTGACCATTATGACCAAAGATAACTTTTTTGTCAAAAGTTGACCTATTCGGTCAATGGGTCGGGCATTGCGTCAAAAATTGATCATTATAACCAAAGTTGACTTTTTGGTCAACAATTGACTTATTGGGTCAATGGGTGGTCATTATGAAGATAATTTTTTATTTTGACCAAAATTGACTTTTTGGTCAAAAGTTAACCTATTTGGTCAATAGATTTGTCATTGGGTCAAGGATTGAGCTTTTTGACCAAATTTTACTTTTTTGTCAGAGATTGACTTATCAAGTTAATAATTGGTGAATAGGTCGAAAATTGAATATTTTGACAAAAATTGATTTTTTGGTCAAAAGTTAACTCATTAGGTTAAAGAGAGGTCATTGGGTCAGAAATTGACCATTTTGACTAAAGTTAACCTATTTGGTCAACGAGTTTGTAATTGGGTCAACAATTGACAATTTTGACCAAACATAACTTTTTTGGTCAAAAGATGACCTATTCGGTCAATGGGTTGGTCTTTGGGCAAAAATTGATCATTTGACCAAAATTTACATTCTGGTCAAATGTTGACCTATTGGGTCAATGGGTGGTCATAAGGTTAAAATTGACAATTTTGACCAAAATTGATTTTTTGGTCAAAAGTCGACCTATTAGGCCAACGGGTTGGTCATTGGGTCAAGGATTGATCATTTTGACCGAAGTTGACTTTTTGGTCTAAAGTTGACAAATTGGGTCAATGGGTTGGTCATTGGGTCAATGATTGACTATTTTGACCTAGTTGACCTTTTGATTAGAGAATTGCTTACTGGGTCAATAATTAGTCATTAGGTCAAAACATGACTATTTTGACCAAAATTAACTTTTTGGTCAAAAGTTGATCCCTTGGGTTAACGGGGTAGTCATTGGGTCAGAAATTGAGCATATTGACCAAATTTGAATTTTTGCTCAAAAGTTAACCTAATTTGTCAACGAGTTGGTAATTGGGTCAAAAATTGCCCATTTTGACGAAAGTTGATTTTTTGGTCAAAATTTGACCTAATGGGTCAATGGGTTTGTAATTAGGTCAAAAATCAATGGGTGGTAATTAGGTCAAAAATTGACAATTTTGACAAAAAAATTGATTTTTTGGTCAAAAGTTAACCTATTGGGTCAATGGGTTTGTAATTGGGTCAAGGATTGAGCATTTTGACCAAAGTTGACTTTTTAGTCAGAGATTGGTTTACTGGGTCAATAACTGGCCGTTCGGTCAAAAATTAACTATTTTACCAAAATTGACTTTTTGGTCAAAAGTTGACCTATTGGGTCGATGGGTTAGCCTAATATTAGGTCAACGATTGATCATTTTCACCAATGTTGACTTTTGGGTCAAAAATTGACCTATTGGGTCAAAGGGTTGGTCTTGGGGTCAAGGATTGACCATTTTAACCAAAATTAATTTTTTCTTCAAAAGTTGACCTATTGGGTTAATGGGTTGGTCATTGGGTCAAGGATTGATTATTTTGACTAAAGTTGACTTTTTGGTCAAAGATTGACTTACTGGATCAATAATTGGTCATTAGGTCAAAAATTGATTATTTTGACCAAAAATAATTTTTTTGTCAAAAGTTGATCCATTGGGTTAACGGGGTGGTCATTGGGTCAGAAATTGTTCATTTTGACTAAAATTGACTTTTTGGTGAAAAATTGACATATTTGGTCAATGAGTTTGTAATTAGGTCAAGAATTGACAATTTTGACCAAAGATGACTTTTTTTGTCAAAATTTGATCTATTGGTTCAACAGGTTGGTCATTGGGTAAAAAATTAACCATTTTGACCAAAGTTTACTTTTTGGTTAAAAGTTGACATATTGGGTCAATGGGTTGTTATTAGGTTACAAAATTGGCTATTTTGAACAAAATTGATTTTTTGGTTAAAAGTTAACTTATTGGGTCAATGGTTGGTCATTGGGTCAAGGATTGATCATTTTGACCAAAGTTGACTTTTTTGTCAAAAGTTGACATATTGGGCCAATGGGTTGGTCATTGGTTCAAGGAGTGACCATTTTGACCAAAGTTGACTTTTTGGTCAGAGGTTGGCTTACTGGGTCAGTAATTGGTTATTAGGTCTAAAATTGACTATTTTAATCAAAATTGACTTTTAGGTCAAAAGTTGACATATTGGGTTAATGGGTTGGTCATTGGGTCAAAAATTGACCATATTGACGAATGTTGACTTTTTTGTCAAAAATTGACGTATTGGGTCAATTGGTGGTCATTTGGTCAAAAATTGACTATTTTGACCAAAATTTACTTTTTTGTCAAAAGTTGACCTATTGGGTCAATGGGTTTGTCATTGGGTCAAGGATTAACTATTTTGACCAAAGTTGACTTTTTTATCAGAGATTCACTTATTAGGCCAATGGGTTGGTCATTGGGTCAAGGATTGATCATTTTGACCAAAGTTGACTTTTTGGTCAAAAGTTAACCTATTGGGTCAATGGGTTGGTCATTGGGTCAATGATTAATTATTTTGACCAAAGTTGACTTTTTGGTTAGAGATTGGCTCACTGGGTTAATAATTGGTCATTAGTTCAAAACATGACTATTTTTACCAAAATTGACTTTTTGGTCAAAAGTTGACCTATTGGGTCAATGGGTTGGTCATTGGGTCAAGGATTAACCATTTTGACCAAAGTTGACTTTTTCGTCAAAAGTTAACTTATTTGGTCAATGAGTTGGTAATTGGGTCAACAATTGACCATTTTTACCTAAGATGACTTTTTTGTTAAAAGTTGATCTACTCGGTCAACAGATTGGTCATTGGCTCAGAAATTGACCATTTTGACCAAAGTTGACTTTTTGCCCAAATGTTGATCAAATGGGTAAATGTGAGCTCATCAGGTCAAAAATTAACTATTTTGACCAAAAATGATTTTTTGGTCAAAAGTTGACCTATTGTGTCAAGGGGTTTTTCAATGGGTCAAGGATTGACCATTTTTAGCAAAGTTGACTTTTTGGTCAAAGATTGGCTTACTAGGTCAATAATTGGTCATTAGATCAAAACTCGACTATTTTGACCAAAATTGACTTTTTGGTCAAAAGTTGACCTATTTGGTCAATGGGTTGGTCATTGGGTCAAGGATTGACTATTTTGACCAAAATTGACTTTTTTGTCAAAAGTTGACCTATTGGGTCAATGTGTTGGTCATTGGGTCAAGAATTGACTATTTTGTCGAAAGATGATTTTTTGGTCAGAGATTGACATATTGGGTAAATAATTGGTCATTTGGTAAAAAATTGATTATTTTGACCAAAAGAAAATTTTTTTGTTAAAAGTTGATCCATTGGATCAACGGGGTCGTCATTGGGTCATAAATTGACCATTTTGACCAAAGTTGACTTTTTGGTCAAAAGTTGATATATTTGGTCAATGAGTTGGTAATTGGGTCAAGAATTGACCATTTTGGCTGAAGATGACTTTTTGGTCAAAAGTTGACCTATTGGGACAATGGGTTGGTCATTGGATAAAAAATTAGCAATTTTGACCAAAGGTGACTTTTGGTCAAATGTTGTCATATGGGTTCAATGGGTGGTCATTAGGTCAAAAATTGAGTATTTTGACCAAAGATGACTTTTTGGTCAAAAGTTAACCTATTGAGTCAATGGTTTTGTCATTGGATCAAGGATTGACCATTTTGACCAAAGTTGACTTTTTGGTCAGAGATTGACTTATTGGGTCAATAATTGATCATTAGGTCAAAAATTAATTATTTTGACCAAACTTGAATTTTTTGTTAAAAGTTAACCCATTGGGTGAACGAGTAGGTCGTTGGCTCAGAAATTGACTATTTTGACCAAAGTTGACTTTTTGGTCAAAAGTTGACTTGTTTGGTCAATGTGTAGGTAATTGCGTCAAGAATTGACCATTCTGACCTAAGATGACTTTTTGGTCAAAAGTTGATCTACTAGGTCAATGGGTTGGTCATTGGGTCAAAAATTGACCATTTTGAATTAAATTGACTTTTTGGTCAAAAGTTAACTTATTGGGTCAATGGGTTAGTCATTGGGTCAAGGATTGACAATTTTGACCAAAGTTGACTTTTTGGTCAGAGATTTACTTATTGGGTTAATAATTGGTCATTAGGTCATAAATTGATTATTTTGACCAAAATTGACTTTTGGGTAAAAAGTTGACCTATTTGGTTAATGGGTTTTTCATTCGATGAAGGATTTACCATTTTGACCAAAGTTAACTTTTTGTTCAGAGATTGACTTGTTGGGTCAATAACTGATCATTAGGTCAAAAATTAACTATTTTGACTGAAATTTAATTTTTGGTCAAAAGTTAACCCATTAGGTCAATGAGTAGGTCCCTGGCTAAAAAATTGACCATTTTGACCAAAGTTGACTTTTTGGTCAAAAGTTGACCAAATGGGTAAATGTGTGCTCATTAGGTCAAAAATTATTTATTTTGACCAAAATTGATTTTTTGGTCAAAAGTTGACCTATTGTGTCAAGGGGTTTTTCATTGGGTCAAGGATTGACCATTTTGAGCAAAGTTGACTTTTTGGTCAGAGATTGGCTTACTGGGTCAATAATTGGTCATTAGATCAAAACTCGACTATTTTGACCAAAATTGACTTTTTGGTCAAAAGTTGACCTATTTGGTCAATGGGTTGGTCATTGGGTCAAGGATTGACTATTTTGACCAAAATTGACTTTTTTGTCAAAAGTTGCCTATTGGGTCAATGTGTTGGTCATTGGGTCAAGAATTGACTATTTTGTCCAAAGATGATTTTTTGGTCAAAGATTGACATATTGGGTAAATAATTGGTCATTAGGTCAAAAATTGATTATTTTGACCAAAATAAAATTTTTTGTTAAAAGTTGATCCATTGGGTCAACGGGGTCGTCATTGGGTCATAAATTGACCATTTTGACCAAAGTTGACTTTTTGGTCAAAAGTTGATCTAATTGGTCAATGAGTTGGTAATTGGGTCAAGAATTGACCATTTTGACTGAAGATGACTTTTTGGTCAAAAGTTAACCTATTGGGACAATGGGTTGGTCATTGGATCAAAAATTAGCAATTTTGACCAAAGGTGACTTTTTGGTCAAATGTTGACATATGGGTTCAATGGGTGGTCATTAGGTCAAAAATTGAGTATTTTGACCAAAATTGACTTTTTGGTCAAAAGTTAACCTATTGGGTCAATGAGTTTGTCATTGGATCAAGGATTGACCATTTTGACCAAAGTTGACTTTTTGGTTAGAGATTGACTTATTGGGTCAATAATTGATCATTAGATAAAAAATTAATTATTTTGACCAAACTTGAATTTTTTGTTAAAAGTTAACCCATTGGGTGAACGAGTAGGTGTTTGCTCAGAAATTGACCATTTTGACCAAAGTTGACTTTTTGGTCAAAAGTTGACCTATTTGGTCAATGAGTAGGTTTGACCATTTTGACCTAAGATGATTTTTTGGTCAAAAGTTGATCTACTATGTCAATGGGTTGGTCATTGGGTCAAAAATTGACCATTTTGAACTAAATTTACTTTTTGGTCAAAATTTAACTTATTGGGTCAATGGGTTGGTCATTGGGTCAAGGATTGACAATTTTGACCAAAGTTGACTTTTTGGTCAAAAGTTAACATATTTGGTCAATGAGTTGGTAATTGGGTCAACAATTGACCATTTTGACCTAAGATGACTTTTTGGTTAAAAGTTGATCTATTGTGTCAACGGGTTGGTCCTTGGGTCAAAAATTGACCATTTTGACCAAAGTTGACTTTTTGGTCAAAAGTTGACCTAATGGGTCAATGTGTGGTCATTAGGTCAAAAATTGACTATCTTGACCAAAATTGATTTTCTGGTCAAAAGTTGACCTATTGTGTCGGTGGGTTTTTCATTGGGTTAAGGATTGACCATTTTGACCAAAGTTGACTTTTTGGTCAGAGATTGGCTTACTGGGTCAATAATTGGTCGTTAGGTCAAAAATTGACTATTTTGACCAAAATTGACTTTTTTGTCAAAAGTTGACCTATTGGGTCATTGGGTTAGTCATTGGGTCAAGGATTGACCATTTTGACCAAAGTTGACTTTTTGGTCAAAAGTTGACCTATTGGTTCAATGGGTTGGTCTTTGGGTCAAGGATTGGCCATTTCGACCAAAATTAACTTTTTCGTCAAAAGTTGACCTATTGGGATAATCGATTGGTCATTGGGTCAAGGATTTAATATTTTGACCAAAGTTGACTTTTTGGTCAAAGATTGACTTATTGGGTCAATAATTGATTATTTTGACCAAAAAATTTTTTTTTGTCAAAAGTTGATCCAGTGGGTCAACGGGGACGTCATTGGGTCGGAAATTGACCATTTTGACCAAAGTTGACTTTTTGGTCAAAAGTTCATCAATTTTGTCAATGAGTTGGTAATTGGGTCAAGAATTGACCATTTTGACCGAAGATTACTTTTTGGTGAAAAGTTGATCTATTGGGCCAGTGGGTTGGTCATTGGGTCAAAAATTGACAATTTTGACAAAACTAACTAGTTGGTCAAATGTTGACATATTGGGTCAATGGGTGGTCATTAGGTAAAAAATTGATAATTTTGACCAAAATTGACTTTTTGGTCAAAAGTTGACCTATTTGGTCAATGTGTTTGTCATCAGATCAAGGATTGACCATTTTGACCAAAGTTGACTTTTTGGTCAGAGATTGACTTATTGGGTCAATAATTGATCATTAGGTCAAAAATTAACTATTTTGACCAAACTTGAATTTTTGGTGAAAAGTTAACCCATTGGGTCAACGAGTAGGTCGCTGGCTCAGAAATTGACCATTTTGACAATGTTGACTTTTTGGTCAAAAGTTGACCTATTTGGTCAATGAATGATAATTGCGTCAAGAATTGATCATTTTGACCAAAGATGACTTTTTGGTCAAAAGTTGAACTAGTAGGTCAATGGGGTGGTCATGAGGTCCAAAATTGATTATTTTGACAAAAATAAAATTTTTTTATCAAAAGTTGATCCATTGAGTCAACGGGGTCGTCATTTGGTCAGAAATTGACCAAAGTTGACTTTTTGGTCAAAAGTTAACCTATTTGGTCAATGAGTTGGTAATTGGGTCAAGATTTAACCGAAAATGACTTTTTGGTCAACAGTTGACAATTGGGTCAATGGGTGATCATTAGGTCAAAAATTAACTATTTTGACCAAAATTGACTTTTTGGTAAAAAGTTGACCTATTGGGTCAATGGGTTTTTCATTCGATGAAGGATTGACCATTTTGATCAAAGTTGACTTTTTGTTCAGAGATTGACTTGTTGGGTCAATAACTGATCATTAGGTCAAAAATTAACTATTTTTACCAAAATTTAATTTTTGGTCAAAAGTTAACACATTAGGTCAACGAGTAGATCCCTGGCTCAGAAGTTGACCATTTTGACCAAAGTTGACTTTTGGTCAAAAGTTGACCAAATGGGTAAATGTGTGCTCATTAGGTAAAAAATTATGTATTTTGACCCAAATTAATTTTTTGGTCAAAAGTTGACCTATTGTGTCAAGGATTGACCATTTTGAGCAAAATTGTCTTTTTAGTCAGAGATTGGCTTACTGGGTCAATAATTGGTCATTAGATCAAAACTCGACTATTTTGACCAAAATTGACCTTTTGGTCAAAAGTTGACCTATTTGGTCAATGGGTTGGTCATTGGGTCAAGGATTGACTATTTTGACCAAAATTGACTTTTTTGTCAAAAGTTGACCTATTGGGTCAATGTGTTGGTCCTTGGGTCAAGAATTGATTATTTTGTCCAAAGATGATTTTTTGGTCAAAGATTGACATATTGGGTAAATAATTGGTCATTAGGTCAAAAATTGATTATTTTTACCAAAATAAAATTTTTTGTTAAAAGTTGATCCATTGGGTCAACTAGGTCGTCATTGGGTCATAAATTAACCATTTTGAACAAAGTTGACTTTTTGGTCAAAAGTTGATCTATTTGGTCAATGAGTTGGTAATTGGGTGAAGAATTGACCATTTTGACTGAAGATGACTTTTTGGTCAAAAGTTGACTTATTGGGACAATGAGTTGGTCATTGGATCAAAAATTAGAATTTTTGACCAAAGGTGACTTTTTGGTCAAATGTTGACATATGGGTTCAATGGGTGGTCATTAGGTCAAAAATTGAGTATTTTGTCCAAAATTGACTTTTTGGTCAAAAGTTAACCTATTGGGTCAATGGGTTTGTCATTGGATTAAGGATTGACCATTTTGACCAAAGTTGACTTTTTGGTCAGAAATTGACTTATTGGGTCAATAATTGATCATTAGGTAAAAAATTAATTATTTTGACCAAAGTTGAATTTTATGTTAAAAGTTAACCCATTGGGTGAACGAGTAGGTCGGCGCTCAGAAATTGACCATTTTGACCAAAGTTGACTTTTTGGTCAAAAGTTGACCTGTTTGGTCAATGAGTAGGTAATTGCGTCAAGAATTAACTATTTTGACCTAAGATGACTTTTTGGTCAAAAGTTGATCTACTAGGTCAATGGGTTGGTCATTGGGTCAAAATATGACCATTTTGAACTAAATTGACTTTTTGGTCAAAAGTTAACTTTTTGGGTCAATGGGTTAGTCATTGGGTCAAGGATTGACAATTTTGACCAAAGTTGACTTTTTGGACAGAGATTAACTTATTGGGTTAATAATTGGTCATTTGGTCATAAATTGATTATTTTGACCAAAATTAAATTTTTTGTCAAAAGTTGATCCCTTGGGTCAACAAGGTGGTCATTGGGTGAGAAATTAACCATTTTGACTAAAGTTGATTTTTTGGTGAAAAGTTGACATATTGGGTCAACGGGTTGGTCATTGAGTCAATGATTGACCATTTTGACAAAAGTTGACCTATTGGGTCAATGGGTTGGTCTTTGGGTCAAGGATTGACCATTTTGACCAAAATTGACTTTTTGGTCAGAGATTGACTTGATGGGTCAATAATTGGTCATTAGGTCAAAAATTGATTATTTTGACCAAAATTACATTTTTTTGTCAAAAGCTGACCCATTGGGTCAACGAGTTGGTCATTTGGTCAGAAATTGACCATTTTGACCAAAGTTAACTTTTTGGTTAGAGATTGACTTATTAGGTCAATAATTGGTCATTAGGTCAAAAATTTACTAATTTGACCAAACTTGAATTTTTGGTCAAAAGTTAGCCCATTGGGTCAAAAATTGACCATTTTGACCAAAGTTGACTTTTTGGTCAAAAGTTGGCCTATTTGGTCAATGAGTTGGTAATTGGGTCAAGAATTGACCATTTTGACCAAAGATGACATTTTTGTCAAAAGTTGCATGTTGGGTCAATGGGTCAGGCATTGGGTCAATTTGACCATTTCGACCAAAGTTGACTTTTTGGTTACCAATTGACTTATTGGGTCAATGGGTGGTCATTAGGAAAAAATTGATTAGTTTGACCAAAATAAACTTTTTGGTCAATAGTTAACCTTTTTGGTCAATAGGTTTGTCATTGGGTCAAGGATTGACCATTTTGACAAAAGTTGACTTTTTGGTCAGAGATTGACTTATTGAGTCAATAATTGGTGATTTGGTCGAAAACTAACTATTTTGACCAAAATTGAATTTTTGGTATAAATTAACTCATTGGGTTAAAGGGGTGGTCATTGGGTCAGAAATTGACCATTTTGACCAAAGTTGACTTTTTGGTCAAAAGTTGACCTATTTGGTCAACGAGCTGGTAATTGGGTCAACAATTGACAATTTTGACCAAACATAACTTTTTTAGTCAAAAGATGACCTATTGGGTCAATCGATTGGTCTTTGGGCAAAAAGTTATCATTTTTACCAAAGTTTAGTTTCTGGTCAAAAGTTGACCTATTGGGTCAATGGGTGGTCATTAGGTTAAAAATTGACAAGAACAAAATTAATTTTTTGGTCAAAAGTTGACCTATTAGGCCAATGGGTTTTTCATTGGGTAAATGATTGATCATTTTGACAAAAGTTGACTCTTTGATCAAAAGTTGACATATTGGTTCAACGGGTTGGTCATTGGGTCAATGATTGACCATTTTTGACCAAAGTTGACTTTTTGGTCAGAGAATAACTTACTTGGTCAATAATAGGTCATTAGGTCAAAAATTGATTATTTTGACCAAAATTAATTTTTTTTGTCAAAAGTTGACCATTTTGACTAAAATTGACTGTTTGCTCAAAAATTGACCTATTTGGTCAATGAGTTGGTAATTGGGTCAAGAATTGACAATTTTGACCAAAGATGACTTTTTTGTCAAAAGTTGACCTATTGGGTCAACAGGTTGGTCATTGGGTCAAAAATTGAACATTTTGACCAAAGTTTACTTTTTGGTCAAAAGTTGACCTATTGGGTCAATGGGTGGTCATTAGGTCAAAAATTGACTACTTTGAACAAAATTGATTTTTCGGTCTACAGTTCACCTATTGGGCCAATGGGTTGTTCATAGGGTCAAGGATTGATCATTTTGACCAAAGTTGACTTTTTGGTCAAAAGTTGATATATTGTGCCAATGGGTTGGTCATTGGTTTAAGGATTGACCATTTTGACCAAAGTTGACTTTTTGGTCAGAGATTAGCTTACTGGGTCAGTAATTGGTCATTAGGTCTAAAATTGACTATTTTGATGAAAATTGACTTTTAGGTCAAAAGTTGACCTATTGGGTCAATGGGTTGGTCATTATGTAAAAAATACACCATTTTGCCCAAAGTTGACTTTTTGGTCAAAAATTGACCTATTGGGTTATTTGGTGGTCATTAGGTCAAAATTTAACTATTTTGACCCAAATTTATTTTTTTGTCAAAAGTTGACCTATTGGTTTAATTGGTTAGTCATTGGGTCTAGGATTAACTATTTTGACCAAAGTTGACTTTTTGATCAGAGATTCACTTATTGGGTCAATAATTGGTCATTAATTCAAAAAGTGACTATTTTGACCAAAATTGACTTTTTGGTCAAATGTTGACCTATTAGGTTAATGGGTTGGTCATTAGGTCATGGATTGAAAATTTTGACCAAAGTTAATTTTTTGGTCAAAAGTTGACCTATTAAGTTAATGGGTTGGTCAATGGGTCAATGATTGCCCATTTGGACCAAAGTTGACTTTTTGGTTAGTCATTAGCTTACTGGGTTAAAAATTGGTCATTAGGTCAAAACATGACTATTTTTACCAAAATTGACTTTTTGGTCAAATGTTGACTTATTCTGTCAATGGGTTGGTAATTGGGTCAAGGATTGACAATTTTGACCAAAGTTGACTTTATGGTCAAAAGTTAACATATTTGGTCAATGAGTTGGTAATTGGGTCAACAATTGACCATTTTGACCTAAGATGACTTGTTGGTTAAAAGTTGATCTATTGTGTCAACGGGTTGGTCCTTGGGTCAAAAATTGATCTTTTTGACCAAAGTTGACTTTTTGGTCAAAAGTTGACCTAATGGGTCAATGTGTGGTCATTAGGTCAAAAATTTACTATTTTGACGAAAATTGATTTTTCGGTCAAAAGTTGACCTATTGTGTCAATGGGTTTTTCATTGGGTTAAGGATTGACCATTTTGACCAAAGTTGACTTTTTGGTCAGAGATTGACTTACTGGGTCAATAATTGGTCGTTAGGTCAAAAATTGACTATTTTGACCAAAATTGACTTTTTAGTCAAAAGTTGACCTATTTGGTCATTGGGTTAGTCATTGGGTCAAGGATTGACCATTTTGACCAAAGTTTACTTTTTGGTCAAATGTTGACCTATTGGTTCAATGGGTTGGTCTTTGGGTCAAGGATTGGCCATTTCGACCAAAATTAACTTTTTCGTCAAAAGTTGACCTATTGGGATAATTGATTGGTCATTGGGTCAAGGATTGAATATTTTGACCAAAGTTGACTTTTTGGTTAAAGATTGACTTATTGCGTCAATAATTGGTCATTAGGTCAAAAATTGATTATTTTGACCAAAAAATTTTTTTTTGTCAAAAGTTGATCCATTGGGTCAACGGGGACGTCATTGGGTCAGAAATTGACCATTTTGACCAAAGTTGACTTTTTGGTCAAAAGTTGATCAATTTGGTCAATGAGTTAGTAATTGGGTCAAGAATTGACCATTTTGACCGAAGATTACTTTTTGGTCAAAAGTTGATTTATTGGGTCAATGGCTTGGTCAATGGGTCAAAAGTTGACAATTTTGACCAAAGTTGACTTTTTTGACAAATGTTGACATATTGGGTTAATGGGTGGTCATTAGGTAAAAAATTGACTATTTTGACCAAAATTGACTTTTTGGTCAAAAGTTAACCTATTGGGTCAATAGGTTTGTCATTTGATCGAGGATTGACTATTTTGACCAAAGTTGACTTTTTTGTAAGAGATTGACTTATCGGGTCAATAATTAATCATTAGGTCAAAATTAACTATTTTGACCAAAATTGAATTTTTGGTCAAAAGTTAACCCGTTGGGTCAACGAGTAGGTCGCTGGCTCAGAAATTTACCATTTTGACCGCAATTGACTTTTGGGTCAAAAGTTGACTTATTTGATCAATAAGTTGGTAATTACGTCAACAATTGACCATTTTGACCTAAGATGATTTTTGGTCAAAAGTTAATCTAGTGGGTCAATGGTTGGTCATTGGGTCAAAAATTGACCATTTTGACCTAAATTGACTTTTTGGTCAAAAGTTGACCTATTAGGTCAATGTGTTTGTCGTCAGATCAAGGATCGACCATTTTGACCAAAGTTGACTTTTTGGTCAGAGATTGACTTATTGGGTCAATAATTGATCATTAGGTCAAAAATTAACTATTTTGACTAAACTTGAATTATTGGTGAAATGTTAACCCATTGGGTCAATGAGTAGGTCACTGGCTCAGAAATTGACCATTTTGACAATGTTCACTTTTTAGTCAAAAGTTGACATATTTGGTCAATGAGTAGGTAATTGCGTCAAGAATTGATCATTTTGACCAAAGATGACTTTTTGGTCAAAAATTGAACTAGTGGGTCAATGGGGTGGTCATGAGGTAAAAAATTGATCATTTCGCCTAAGTTGACTTTTTGGTCAAAAGTTGACCTATTGGGTCAATGGGTTGTCATTAGGTCAAAAATAGACTTTTTTGACCAAAATTTACTTTTTGGTCACAAGTTAACTTATTGGGTCAATGGGTTAGTCATTGGGTCAAGGATTGACTATTTTGACCAAACTTGACTTTTTGGTCAGAGATTGACTTATTGGGTTAATAATTGGTCATTAGGTCAAAAATTAATTATTTTGACCAAAATTAAATTTTTTTGTCAAAAGTTGATTAATTGGGTCAAGAATTGACCATTTTAACCAAAGATGACTTTTTTTTTCAAAAGTTGACCTATTGGGTCAATGTGTTGAACAATGGGTCAATGATTGACTATTTTGACCAAAGTTGACTTTTTGGTCAGAGATTGACTTATTGGGTCAATAATTGGTCATTAGGTCAAAAATTGATTATTTTGACAAAAATAAAATTTTTTTGTCAAAAGTTGATCCATTGAGTCAACGGGGTCGTCATTTGGTCAGAAATTGACCATTTTGACCAAAGTTGACTTTTTGGTCAAAAGTTGACCTATTTGGTCAATGAGTTGGTAATTGGGTCAAGATTTAACCGAAGACCAAAAAGTTGACAATTGGGTCAATGGGTGGTCATTAGGTCAAAAATTGACTATTTTGACCAAAATTGACATTTTGGTAAAAAGTTGACCTATTGGGTCAATGGGTTTTTTATTCGATGAAGGATTGACCATTTTGACCAAAGTTGACTTTTTGTTCAGAGATTGACTTGTTGGGTCAATAACTGATCATTAGGTCAAAAATTAACTATTTTGACCAAAATTTAATTTTTGGTCAAAAGTTAACCCATTAGGTCAACGAGTAGGTCCCTGGCTTAGAAATTGACCATTTTGACCAAAGTTGACATTTTGGTCAAAAGTTTACCTATTTGGCCAATGAGTAGGTAATTGCGTCAAAAATTGACCATTTTGACCAAAGATGACTTTTTGGTCAAAAGTTGATCTAATGGGTTTGTTATTGGGTCAAAAATTGATCATTTTGACTTAAGTTGACTTTTTGGTCAAAAGTTGACCTATTAGGTCAATGGGTGGTCATTAGGTCAAAAATTGACTATTTTGACCAATATTGACTTTCTGGTCAATAGTTAACTTATCGGGTCAATGGGTTAGTCTTTGGGTCAAGGATTGACTATTTTGATAAAAGTTGACTTTTTGGTCAGAGATTGAGTTATTGAGTTAATAATTGGTCATTAGGTCAAAAATTGATTATTTTTACTAAAATTAATTTTTTTGTCAAAAGTTGATACACTGGGTCATAAATTGACTATTTTGACTTAAGTTGATTTTTTGGTGAAAAGTTGACCTGATTGGTTAATGAGTTGGTAATTGGGTCGAGAATTGACCATTTCGACCAAAGACGACTTTTTGGTTAAAAGTTGATCTATTGGGTCAACGGTTGGTCATTGGGTAAAAAATTGACCATTCTGACCAAAGTTGACTTTTTAGACAATTGTTGACCTAATAGGTCAATGGGTGGTCATTAGGTCAAAAATTGACTATTTTGACCAAAATTGACTTTTTGATCAAAAGTTGACCAATCGTGTCAATGGTTTTGTCATTGGGTCAAGGATTGACCATTTTGACCAAAGTTGACTTTTTAGTCAGAGATTGACTTATTAGGTCAATGATTGGTCATTAGGTCAAAAATATACTATTTTGACCAAACTAGAATTTTTGGTCAAAAGTTAGCCCATTGGGTCAAAAGTTAGACAAAAGATGACTTTTTTGTCAAAAATTGACATATTGGGTCAATGGGTCGGGCATTGGGTCAAAAATTGACCCTTTTGACCAAAGTTGACTTTTTGGTCAACAATTGACTTATTAGGTCAACGGGTGGTCATTAGGAAGATAATTTATTAGTTTGACCAAAATTAACTTTTTGGTCAAAAGTTAACCTATTTGGTCAATAGATTTGTCATTGGGTCAAGGATTGACCTTTTTGACCAAAGTTAACTTTTTGGTCAAAGATTGACTTATTGAGTCAATAATTGGTGATAAGGTCGAAAATTGACTATTTTGACCAAAATTGAATTTTTCGTCAAAAGTTAACTCATTTGGTTAAAGGGTGGTCATTGGGTCAGAAATTGACCATTTTGACCAAAGTTGACTTTTTGGTTAAAAGTTGTCCTATTTGGTCAACGAGTTGGTAATTGGGTCAACAATTGACAATTTTTACCAAACTTAACTTTTTTAGTCAAAAGATGACCTATTGGGTCAATGGGTTGGTCTTTGGGCAAAAATTGACCATTTTGATCAAAGTTTACTTTCTGGTCAAATGTTAACCTATTGGATCAATGGGTGGTCATTAGTTTAAAAATTGACAATTTTGACCAAAATTGATTTCTTGGTCAAAAGTCGACCTATTAGGCCAATGGGTTGGTCCTTGGGTCAAGGATTGATCATTTTGACCAAGGTTGACTTTTTGGTCAAAAGTTGACATATTGGTTCAATGGGTTGCTCATTGGATCAATGATTGACCTTTTTGACCAAAGTTGACTTTTTGGTCAGAGAATTGCTTACTGGGTCAATAATTAGTCATTAGGTCAAAACACGATTATTTTGACCAAAATTAACTTTTTGGTCAAAAGTTGATCCATTAGTCAATAGGGTAGTCATTGGGTCAGAAAATAACCATTTTGACCAAAGTTGACTTTTTGCTCAAAAGTTAACCTAATTGGTTAAACGGTTGGTAATTGGGTCAAAAATTGACCATTTTGACGAAAGTTGACTTTTTGGTCAAAAGTTGACCTAATGGGTCAATGGGTGGTCATTAGGTCAAAAATTGACTATTTTGACAAAAATTGATTTTTTGGTTAAAAGTTGACCTATTGGGTCAATGGGTTTGTCATTGGGTCAAGGATTGGCCATTTTGACCAAAGTTGACTTTTTGGTGAGAGAATGGTTTACTGGGTCAATAATTGGTCGTTAGGTCAAAAATTGACTTTTTTTACCAAAGTTGACCATTTTGACAAAAGTTGACTTTTTGGTCAAAAGTTGAACTATTGGGTCAATGGGTTGTCATTAGGTCAAAAATTGGCTATTTTAACTAAAATTGACTTTTTATCAAAAGTTGACCTATTGTCTCAATAAATTTGTCATTGGGTCAAGGATTGACCATTTTGACAAAGTTGACCTTTTGGTCAGAAATTGACTTATTGGGTCAATAATTGGTGACTAGGTCAAAAATTGACTATTTTGACTAAAATTAAATTTTTGGTCAAAAGTTAACCGACTGGGTCAAAGGGGTGGTCATTGGGTCATAAATTGACCATTTTGACTAAAGTTGACTTTTTGGTCAAAAGTTAACCTCCTTGGTCAATGAGTTGGTAATCGGGTCAATAATTGACAATTTTGACCAAAGATGACTTTTTTGGACAAAAGTTGACCTATTGGGTCGATAAGTTGGTCATTGGGTCAAAAATTGACCTTTTTGACCAAACTTTACTTTATGGTCAAAAGTTGACCTATTGGGTGGTCAAGGGTGGTCATTAGGTCAAAACATTGACTATATTGACCAAAATTAATTTTTTGGTCAAAAGTTGACCTATTGGGTCGATGGGTTTTTCATTGGGTCAAGGATTGACCATTTTGACCAAAGTTAACTTTTTGGTCAAAGATTGACTTATTCGGTCAATAATTAGTGATTAGGTCAAAAATTGACTATTTTGACCAAAATTGAATTTTTTGTCAAAAGTTAACCCATTGGGTCAATAATGTGGTCATTGGTCAGAAATTGACCATTTTCACTAATGTTGACTTTTTGGGTCAGAGATTGACTTATTGGGTCAATAATTGGTGATTAGGTAAAAAATTGAATATTTTGACCAAAGTTGAATTTTTTGTCGAAAGTTAACCATTTGGGACAACGGGGTGGTCATTGGCTCATAATATGACCATTTTGACCAAAGTTGACTTTTTGGTCAAAAGTTGACCTATTTGATCAAGAATTGACCATTTTGACCAAAGTTGACTTTTTGCTCAAAAGTTGACCTCTTAGGTCAATGGTTGGTCATTGGGTCAAAAATTGACCATTTTTACCAAAGTTCACTTTTTGCTCAAATGTTTACCTATTGGGTCAAGGGGTGGTCATTAGGTCAAAAATTGACTATTTTGACAAAAATTAACTATTTGGTCAAAAGTTGACCTATTTGTTGAATGGGTTTGTCATTGGGTCAATGATTTACTATTTTGACCAAAGTTGACTTTTTGGACAGAGATTCACTTATTGGGTCAATAATTGGTCGTTATTCAAAAATTGATTATTTTGGCCATTAAGTCAAAAATTGACTATTTTGACCACAATTAAATTGTTTGTCAAAAGTTGACCCAAAAAAGTTGACCCATTGGGTCAACTAGGTGGTCATTGGGTCAGAAATTGACTATTTTGACAAAAGTTGACTTTTTCGTGAAAAAGGACCTATTTGGTCAATGAGTTTGTAATTGCGTCAAGAATTGACCATTTGGACCAAAGATGACTTTTTGGTTAAAAATTGATCTACTGGGTCATTGGGTTGGTCATTGGGTCAAAATTTGACTATTTTGACCAAAATTGAGTTTTTATCAAAAGTTGACCTATTGTGTCAATAGATTTGTCATTGGGTCAAGGATTGACCATTTTGACCAATGTTGGCCTTTTGGTCAGAGATTGACTTATTGGGTCAATAGTTGGTGAGTAGGTCAAAAATTGCCTATTTTGACTAAAATTGATTTTTTGGTCAAAAGTTAACCGATTGAGTCAAAGGGGTGGTCATTTGGTCAGAAATTGACCATTTTGACCAAAGTTGACTTTTTGGTCAAAAGTTGACCTCTTTGGTCAATGAGTTGGTAATTGGGTCAATAATTGATAAGTTTGACCAAAGATGACTTTTTTGGCCAAAAGTTGACCTATTGGGTCGATGAGTTGGTCATTGGGTCAAAAATTGACCTTTTTGACCAAACTTTACTTTTTGGTCAAAAGTTGACCTATTGGGTCAATGGGTAGTCATAGGTCAAAAATTGACTATTTTGACCAAAATTGATTTTTAGGTCAAAAGTTGACCTATTGGGTCGATGGGTTTGACATTGAGTCAAGGATTGACCATTTTGACAACGTTGACTTTTTGGTCAAAGATTGACTTATTGAGTCAATAATTAGTGATTAGGTCAAAAATTGATTATTTTGATCAAAATTGAATTTTTTGTCAAAAGTTAACCCATTGGGTCAACAATGTGGTCATTAGGTTAGAAATTGACCATTTTCACCAATGTTGACTTTTTGGGCCACAGATTGACTTATTGGGTCAATAATTGGTGATTAGGTCAAAAATTGACTATTTTGACCAAAGTTGAATTTTTGTCGAAAGTTAACCCTTTGTGTAAACCGGGTGGTCATTGGCTCAGAAATTGACTATTTTGACCAAAGTTGACTTTTTGGTCAAAAGTTGGCCTATTTGGTCAATGTGTTGGTCATTGGGTCAAGAAATGACCATTTTGACCAAAGTTGACTTTTTGCTCAAAAGTTGACCTATTGGTCAATGGCTTGGTCATTGGGTTAAAAATTGACCTTTTTACCAAAGTTGACTTTTTGGTCAAAAGTTGACCTATTGGGTCAATGGGTGGTCATTAGGATAAAAATTGACTAGTTTGACCAAAATTGATTTTTTGGCCAAAAGTTGACCTATTGGCCAATGGGTTTGTCATTGGGTCAAGGAATGACCATTTTGATGAAAGTTCTTTTTTTGGTCAAAGATTGTCTTATTGGGTCAATAATTGGTCATTAATTCAAAAATTGATTATTTTGACCAAAATTGACTTTTTGGTCAAAAGTTAACCCATTGAGTCAACGAGGTCATTGGGTCAAAAATTGACCATTTTGACCAATGTTGACTTTTGGCTAAAAGTTGATCTATTGGGTCAATGAATTGGTCATTGGGTCATTGGTCAAAAGATGACCTATTAGACCAATGGAGAGGTCATTGGTTCAAGGATTGATCATTTTGACCAAAGTTGACTTTTTGGTCAAAAGTTGACCAATTGGGTCAATGGGTTGGTCATTGGGTCAAGAATTGACGATTTCGACCGAAGATGACTTTTTGGTCAAAAGTTGATCTATTGGGTTAATGGGTTGGTCATTGGGTAAAAAATTGATTATTTTGACCAAAGTTGACTTTTTGGTGAAAAGTTGACCTATTGGGTCAATGGGTTGGTCATTGAGTCAAGGATTGACCATTTTGACCAAAGTTGTCTTTTTGGTCAGAGATTGACTTGCTGGGTTAATAATTGGTCATTAATTCAAAAATTGACTATTTTGATCAAAATTGACTTTTTGGTTAAAAGTTGACCTATTAGGCCAACGGGGAGGTCATTGGGTCAAGGATTGATCATTTTGACCAAAATTGACTTTTTGGTCAAAAGTTGACCTATTAGGTCAATCGGTTGGTCATTGGGTCAACGATTGACCATTTTGACCAAACATGACTTTTTAGTCAAAAGTTGACCTATTGGGTTAATGTGTTTGTCATTGGGTCAAAAATTGATTATTTTGACCAAAGTTGACTTTTTGGTCAAAAGTTAACCTATTGGGTCAATGGGTTTGTCATTGGGTCAAGGAAAGACCATTTTGCCGAAAGTTCACTTTTTGGTCACAGATTGTCTTATTGGGTCAATAATTGGTCATTAATTCAAAAATTAATTATTTTGACCAAAATTGACTTTTTGATCAAAAGTTAACCCTTTGGTTCAACGAGGAGGTCAGAGGGTAAAAAATTGACCATTTTGAGCAAAGTTGACTTTTTGGCTAAAAGTTGACCTATTGGGTCAACGGGTTGGTCATTGGGTCATTGGTCAAAAGTTGACCTATTAGGCCAACGGGGAGGTCAGTGGTTCAAGGATTGATCATTTTGACCAAAGTTGGCTTTTTAGTCAAAAGTTGACCTATTGGGTCAATTGGTTGGTCATTGGGTCAAGTATTGACCATTTCGACCGAAGATGACTTTTTGGTCAAAATTTGATCTATTGGGTTTATGGGTTGGTCATTGGCTTAAAAATTGACAATTTTGACCAAAGTTGACTTTTTGGTGAAAAGTTGACCTATTGGCTCAATGGGTGGTCATTAGGTTAAAAATTTATTATTTTGACCAAAGTTGACTAATTGGGTAAATGAGTTTGTCATTGGATCAATGATTGACCATTTTGACCAAAGTTGACTTTTTGGTCGGAGATTGACTTATTGGGTCTATAATTGATTTTTAGTTCAAAATTGACTATCTTGACAAAAATTGAATTTTTGGTCAAAAGTTAACCCATTGGGTCAACGAGGAGGTCATTGGGTCAGAAATTGACCATTTTGACCAAAGTTGACTTTTTGGTCTAAAGATGACCTATATTGTTAATGAGTTGGTAATTAGGTCAAAAATTGACCATTTTGACTAACGATGACTTTTTAGTCAAAAGTTGACCTTTGGGTCAATGGGTTGGACTTTGGGTCAAAAATTGACCATTTTGATCTAAGTTTACAAAAATTGACCATTTTGACGTAAGTTTACTTTTTGGTCAAAAGTTGACTTATTAGGTTAATGGGTGGTCTTTAGGTCAAAAATTGATTATATTGACCAAAATTGACTTTTTGGTCAAAATTTGACTCTCTCGGGTCGATGGGTTTTTCTTTGGGTCAAGGATTGACCATTTTGACCAAAGTTGACTTTTTGGTCAGAGACTCACTTATTAGGTCAACAATTGGTCATTAATTCAAAAAGTGACTATTTTGATAAAAATTAACTTTTTGGTCAAAAATTCACCTATTAGGCTCATGGGTTGGTCATTTAGTCAAGGATTCATCATTTTGACCAAAGTCAACTTTTTGGTCAAAAGTTAATCTATTCGGTCAATGGGTTGGTCATTATGTCAAGGATTGATCATTTTGACCAAAGTTGACTTTTGGTTAGAGATTGGCTTACGTGGTCAATAATTAGTCATTAGGTCGAAAACTTGACTATTTTATTGAAATTGTCTTTTTGGTCAAAAGTTCACCTATTCGGTCAATGGGTTGTTCATTGGGTTAAGGATTGACCATTTTGACCAAAGTTGACTTTTTGGTCAAAAGTTGACATATTGGGTCAATGGGTTGGTCATTGGGTCAAGGATTGGTTATTTTGACCAAAGTGGACTTTTTGGTCAGAGATTGACTTATTGGGTCAATGATGGGTCATTAGGTCAAAAATTGATTATTGTGACCAAAATTAATTTTTTTTGTCAAAAGTTGATCCATTGGTTCAACGGGGTGGTCATTGGGTTAGAAATTGACCATTTTGACCAAAGTTGACTTTTTGGTCAAAAGTTGACCTATTTGGTCAATGTGTTGGTATTTGGGTCAAGAATTGACCATTTTAAATTAAGATGACTTTTTGGTTAAAAGTTGATCTATTGGGTCAAAATTTGACCATTTTGACCAAAGTTGACTTTTTGGTCAAAAGTTGACCTAATGGGTCAATGGGTGTTCATTAGGTCAAAAATTACCTATTTTGACCAAAATTGACTTTTTGGTCAAAAGTTGACCTATTGGGTTAATGGGTTTGTCATTGGGTCAAGGATTGACCATTTCGACCAAAGTTGACTTTTTTGGTCAAAGATTGACTTATTGGGTAAATAATTGGTCATTAGGTTAAAAAATTGACTATTTTGACCAAACTTGAATTTTTTGTCAAAAGTCAACCCATCCGGTCAAAGGGGTGGTCATTGGGTCAGAAATTGACCATTTTGACCAAAGTTGACTTTTTGGTCAAAAGTTTACCTATTTGGTCAATGAGTTTGTAATTGGGTCAAGAATTGACCATTTTGACCAAACATGACTTTTTTTGTCAAAAGTTGACTTATTGGGTCAATGGGTCGGTCATTGGGTCAAAAATTGACCATTTTGACAAAAGTTGACTTTTTGGTCAAAAGTTGAACTAATGGGTCAATGGGTTGTCATTAGGTCAAAAATTGACTATTTTGACCAAAATTGACTTTTTATCAAAAGTTGACCTATTATGTCAATAAGTTTGTCATTGGGTCAAGGATTGACCTTTTTGACCAAAGTTGACCTTTTGGTCAGAGATTGACTTATTGGGGCAATAATTGGTGATTAGGTTAAAAATTGACTATTTTGACCAAAATTGAGTTTTTGGTCAAAAGTTAACCGATAGGGTCAAAGGGATGGTCATTGGGTTAGAAATTGACCATTTTGACCAAAGTTGACTTTTTGGTCAAAAGTTGACCTCTTTGGTCAATGAGTTGGTAATTGGGTCAATAATTGATAATTTTGACCAAAGAAGTCTTTTTTGGTCAAAAGTTGACTTATTGGGTCGATGAGTTGGTCATTGGGTCAAACATTAACCTTTTTAACCAAAGTTTACTTTTTGGTCCAAAGTTAACTAATTGTGTGAATGGGTGCTCATTAGGTCAAAAATTGACTATTTTAACTAAAATTGATTTTTAGGTCAAAAGTTGACCTATTGAATCGATGGGTTTGTCATTGGGTCAAGGATTCACCATTTTGACCAAAGTTGACTTTTTGGTCAAATATTGACTTATTGGTTCAATAATTAGTGATTAGGTCAAAAATTAACTATTTTGACCAAAATTGAATTTTCTGTTAAAAGTTAACCCGTTGGGTCAACGATGTGGTCATTGGGTCAGAAATTGGCAATTTTCACCAATGTTGACTTTTTGGTCAGAGATTGACTTATTGGGTCACTAATTGGTGATTAGGTCAAAAATTGACTATTTTGACTAAAGTTAAATTTTTTGTCGAAAGTTAACCCTTTGGGTCAACAGGGTGGTCATTGGGTCAGAAATTGACCATTTTGACCAAAGTTGACTTTTTGGTCAAAAGTTGACCTATTTGGTTAATGAGTTGGTAATTGGGTCAAGAATTGACCATTTTAACCAAAGTTGACTTTTTGGTCAAAAGTTGACCTATTGGGTTAATGGTTTGGTCATTGGGTCAAAAATTAACCATTTTTACAAAAGTTGACTTTTCGGTCAAAAGTTTACCTATTGGGTCAATGTGTGGTCATTAGGTCAAAAATTGATTATTTTGACCAAAATTAACTATTTGGTCAAAGGTTGATTATTTGTTGAATGGGTTTGTCATTGGGTCAAGGATTGACCAATTTGAATAAGGTTGACTTTTTGGACAGAGATTGATTTATTTGGTCAATAACTGGTCATTAATTTAAAAATTGACTATTTTGACCAAAATTGACTTTTTGATAAAAGTTGACCTATTAGGCTAACGAGTTGGACATTAGGTCAAGGATTGATCATTTTGACCAAAGTTGACTTTTTGGTCAAAAGTTAACTTATTGGGTCAATGGGTTGGTTATTGTGTCAAGGATTGACCATTTTGATCAAAGTTGACTTTTTGGTCAAAAGTTGACCTATTGGGTCAATGGGTGGTCCTTAGCTCAAAAATTGACTATTTTGACCAAAATTGACTTTTTTGTCAAATGTTGACATATTGAGTCAATGGGTTTGTCATTGGGTCAAGGATTGACCATTTTGACCAAAGTTGACTTTCTGGTCCGTGATTAACTTATTGTGTCAATAATTGGTCATTAATTCAAAATATAACTATTTTGACCAAAATTGACTTTTTGGTCAATAGTTGACCTATTAGTTCAATGGGTTGGTCATTGGGTCAAAGATTGATCATTTTCACCATAGTTGACTTTTTTGTCAAAAGTTGACCTATTGGGTCAATGGGTTGGTTATTGGGTCAAGGATTGACCATTTTGACCAAAGTTGACTTTTTGGTCAGAGATTAGCTTACTGGGTCAATAATTGGTCATTAGGTCAAAAATTGACTATTTTGACCAAAATTAACTTTTTGGTCAAAAGTTGACTTATTGGGTTAATGGGTTAGTCATTTGGTTAATGATTGACCATTTTGACCAAAGTTGACTTTTTTGTCGAAAAATGATCTTTTGGGTGAATGGGTTGGTATTTGGGTTAAGGATTAACCATTTTGACCAAAATTGACTTTTTTGGTCAGAGATTAACTTATTAGTCAATAATTGGTCATTAGGTAAAAAATTAATTATTTTGACCAAAATTAAATTTTTTGTCGAAAGTTGACCCTTTAGTCATTGAGTTGGTAATTGGGTCAAGAATTGACCATTTTGACCGAATATGATTTTTTTGGGCAAAAGTTTATTTATTAGGTCAAAGGGTTGGTCATTGGATCAAAAATTGACAATTTTGACCAAAGTTGACTTTTTGTTTAAAAGTTAACCTATTGGGTCAATGGTTGGTCATTAGCTGTAAAATTGATTATTTTGACCAAAATTGACTTTCTGGTCAAAAGTTGACATATGGGGTCAATGGGTTTGTCATTGGATCAAGGATTGACGATTGTGACCAAAGTTGACTTTTTTGTAAGAGAATGACTTATTGGGTCAACAATTGATCATTAGGTCAAAAATTAACTATTTTGACCAAAATTGAATTTTTGTTCAAAAGTTAACCCATTAGGTCAACTAGTAGTTCACTGGGTAAGAAATTGTCCATTTTGACTAAAGTTGACTTTTTGGTCAAAAGTTGACCTATTTGGTCAATGAGTTGGTGATTGGGTCAACAATTGACCATTTTGACCTAAGATGACCTTTTGGTTAAAAGTTGATCTATTAGGTCAACGGGTTGGTCATTAGGTTAAAAATTGACTTTTTGGTCAAAAGTTGACCTAATCGATCAATGGGTGGTCATTAGGTCAAAATTTGACTATTTTGACTAAATTTGACTTTTTGGTCAAAAGTTGATCTATTGGGTCAATGGGTTAGTCATTGGGGTAAGGATTGACCATTTTAACCAAAGTTGACTATTTGGTCAAAGATTCACTTATTGGATCAATTATTGGTTATTAATTCAAAAATTGTCTATTTTGACCAAAATTAACTTTTTTGTCAAAAGTTGACCTTTAAGCCAATGGGTTGGTCATTGGGTCAAGGACTGATCATTTTGACCAAAGTTGACTTTTTAGTCAGAGATTGACTTACTTGGTCAATAATTGGTCATTAGATCAAAACTCGATTATTTTGACCAAAATTGACTTTTTGGTCAAAAGTTGACCTATTTAGTCAATGGGTTGGGGATTGACCATTTTGACGAAAGTTGACTTTTTATCAAAAGTTGACCTATTGGGTCAATGTGTTGGTCATTGTGTCAAGGATTGACTATTTTGACCGAAGTTAACTTTTTGGTCAGAGATTGACTTATTGGGTCAATAATTGGTCATTAGGTCAAAAATTGATTATTTTGACCAAAATAAAATTTTTTTGTCAAAAATTGATCCATTGGGTCAACGGGGTCGTCATTGGGTCAGAAATTTACCATTTGACAAAAGTTGACTTTTTGGTCGAAAGTTGACCTATTTGGCAATGAGTTGGTAATTGGGTCAAGAATTGACCATTTTGATCGAAGATGACATTGGGTCAAAAATTGACAATTTTGACCAAAGTTGACTTTTAGGTCAAAAGTTGGCATATTGGGTCAATGGATTGTAATTAGGTCAAAAATTGACTATTTGGTCAAAAGTTGACGTATTGGGTCAATGAGTTTATCATTGGATCGAAGATTGACCATTTTGACCTAAGTTGACACTTTGGTCAGAGATTGACTTATTGGGTCAATAATTGATCATTATTTCAAAAATCAACTATTTGACCAAAATTGAATTTTTGGTCAAAAGTTAACCTATTGGGTCAACGAGTAGGTCACTGGCTCAGAAATTGACCATTTTGACCAAAGTTGACTTTTTGATCAAAAGTTGACCTATTTGGTTAATGAGTAAATAATTGCGTCAAGAATTGACCATTTTGACCAATGATGACTTTTTGGTCTAAAGTTGAACTAGTTGGTCAATGGGGTGGTCATTGGGTCAAAAATTGACCATTTTGACCTAAGTTGACTTTTTGGTCAAAAGTTGACCTATTGGGTCAATGGGTTGTCATTAAGTCAGAAATTGTCTTTTTTTGACCAAAATTGACTTTTTGGTCAAAAGTTAACTTATTGGGTCAATGGGTTAGTCATTGGGTCAAGGATTGACTTTTTTGACCAAACATGACTATTTGGTCAGAGATTGACTTCTTGGGTTAATAATTTGTCATTAGGTCAAAAATTGATTATTTTGACCAAAATTAATTTTTTTTGTCAAAAGTTGATCCATTGGGTCAACGAGTCATTGGGTTAGAAATTGACGATTTTGACTGAAGTTAATTTTTAGGTGAAAAGTTGACCTGTTTGGTCAATGAGTTAGTAATTGGGTCGAGAATTGACCATTTTGACCTAAGATGGCATTTTGATTAAAAGTTGATATATTGGGTCAACGAGTTGGTCATTGGGTCAAACATTGACCATTTTGACCAAAGTTGACTTTTTGGTCAAATGTTAACCTAATGGATCAATGGGTAGTCATTAGGTCAAAAATAGTCTTTTTTGACCAAAATTAACTTTTTGGTCCAAAGTTGACCTATCGGGTCAATTGGTTTGTCATTGGGTCAAGGATTGACTATTTTGACCAATGTTGACTTTTTGGTCAGAGATTGACTTATTAGGTCAATAATTGGTCATTAGGTCAAAAATATACTATTTTGACCAAATTTGGATTTTTGGTCAAAAGTTAGCCCATTAGGTCAAAAATTGACCATTTTGACCAAAGTTGACTTTTTGGTCAAAAGTTGGCCTATTTGGTCATTCAGTTGGTAATTGGGTCAAGAATTGACCATTTTAACCAAAGATGATTTTTTTGTCAAAAGTTGACCTATTGGGTCAATGTGTTGGTCAATGGGTCGAGATTAGTTATTTTGACCAAAGTTGACTTTTTGGTCAGAGATTGACTTATTGGGTCAATAATTGGTCATTAGGTCAAAAATTGATTATTTTGACCAAAATAAAATTTTTGTCAAAAGTTGATCCATTGAGTCAACGGGGTCGTTATTTGGTTCAAAATTGACCATTTTGACCAAAGTTGACTTTTTGGTCAATGAGTTGGTAATTGGGTCAATAATTGACCATTTTGACCGAAGATGACTTTTTGGTCAGAAGTTGATGTATTGGGTCAATGGGTTGGTCATTGGGTCAAAAATTGACAATTTTGACTAAAGTTGACTTTTTGGTCAAAAGTTGAAATATTGGGTCAATGGGTGGTCATTAGGTCAAAAATTGACTATTTTGACCAAAATTGACTTTTTGGTAAAAAGTTGACCTATTGGGTCAATGGGTTTGTCATTGGACTAAGGATTGACCATTTTGACTAAAGTTGACTTTTTGGTCAGAGATTGACTTATTGGGTCAATAATTGATCATTAGGTTAAAAATTATCTATTTTTGACTAAAATTGAATTTTTGGTGAAAAGTTAACCCATTGGATAAACGAGAAGGTCCCTGGCTCGGAAATTGACCATTTTGACCAAAGTTGACTTTTTTGTCAAAAGTTGGCCTATTTGGCCAATGAGTAGGTAATTGCGTTAAGAATTGACCATTTTGACCTAAGATGACTTTTTGGTCAAAAGTTGATCTAGTGGTCAATGGGTTTGTTATTGGGTCAAAAATTGACCATTTTGACTTAACTTTTTGGTCAAAAGTTGACCTATTGGGTCTATAGGTGGTCATTAGGTCAAAAATTGACTTTTTTGACAAAAATTGACTTTTTGGTCAAAAGTTAACTTATCGGGTTAATGGGTTAGTCATAGGGTAAAGGATTGACTATTTTGACAAAAGTTGACTTTTTGGTCAGAGATTGACTTATTGGGTTAATAATGATCATTAGGTCAAAAAGTGATTATTTTGACCAAAATTAAATTTTTTGTCAAAAGTTGATCCATTGGGTCAACGAGGAGGTCATTGGGTCAGAAATTGACCATTTTGACTTAAGTTGATTTTTTGGTGAAAAGTTGACCTGATTGGTCAATGAGTTGGTAATTGGGTCGAGAATTGACCATTTTGACCTAAGATGACTTTTTGGTTAAAAGTTGATCTTTGGGTCAACGGGATGGTCATTGGGTAAAAAATTGAGCATTTTGACCAAAGTTGATTTTTTGGTCAAAATTTGACCTATTTGGTCAATGATTTGGTAATTGGGTTAAGAATTGACCATTTTGACCGAAGATGACTTTTTGGTCAAAAGTTGATCTATTGGGTCAATGGGTTGGTCATTGGTTCAAAAATTGACAATTTTGACCAAAGTTGACTTTTTGGTCAAAAGTTGACATATTGGGTCAATGGGTAGTCATTAGTTCAAAAAATGACTATTTTGACCAAAATTGACTTTTTGGTAAAGAGTTGACCTATTAGGTCAATGGGTTTGTCATTAGATCAAGGATTGACCATTTTGACTAAAGTTGACTTTTTGGTCAGTGATTGACTTATTGGGTCAATAATTGATCATTAGGTCAAAAATTAACTATTTTGACCAAAATTGAATTTTTGGTCAAAAGTTAACCCATTGGGTCAACGAGTAGGTCCCTGGCTCGGAAATTGACCATTTTGACCAAAGTTGACTTTTTGGTCAAAAGTTGACTATTTGGCCAATGAGTAGGTAATTGCGTCAAGAATTGACCATTTTGACCAAAGATAACTTTTGTTGAAAAGTTGATCTAGTAGTCGATGAGTTGGTTATTGGATCGAAAATGGATCATTTTGATTAACTTTTTGTTGAAAAGTTGACTGTTAATTCGATGGGTGGTCATTAGGTCAAAAATTGATTATTTTGACCAAAATTGACTTTTTGGTCAAAAGTTAACTTATCGGGTCAATGGGTTAGTCATTGGGTCAACGATTGACTATTTTGAGAAAAGTTGACTTTTTGGTTAGAGATTGACTTATTGGGTTATTAATTGGTCATTAGGTCAAAAATTGATTATTTTGACCAAAATTAAATTTTTTTGTCAAAAGTTGATCCATTGGGTCAACGGGGTGGTCATTGGGTCAGAAATTGACCATTTTGACTTAAGTTGATTTTTTGGTGAAAAGTTGACCTGATTGGTCAATGAGTTGGTAATTGGGTCGAGAATTGACCATTTTGACCTAAGATGACTTTTTGGTTAAAAGTTGATCTATTGGGTCAACGGGATGGTCATTGGGTAAAAAATTAACCATTTTGACCAAAGTTGACTTTTTGGTCAAATGTTGACCTAATGGGTCAATGGGTGTTCATTAGGTCAAAAATTAACTATTTTGACTAAAATTGACTTTTTTGTCAAAAGTTGACATATCGGGTCAATCGGTTTGTTATTGGGTCAATGATTGACCATTTTGATCAAAGTTGACTTTTTAGCAGAGATTGACTTATTAGGTCAATAATTGGTCATTAGGTCAAAAATATACTATTTTGACCAAACTTGAACTTTTGGTCAAAAGTTAGCCGATTGGGTAAAAAATTGATCATTTTGACCAAAGTTGACTTTTTGGTCGAAAGTTGGCTTATTTGGTCGATGAGTTGGTAATTAGGTCGAGAATTGACCATTTTGACCAAAGATGACTTTTTGTCGAAAGTTGACTGTTAGATCGATGGGTCGAGCATTAGGTCGAAAATTGACCATTTATGACCAAAGTTGACTTTTTGGTCGACAATTGACTTATTAGATTCGATGGGTGGTCATTAGGAAGATAATTTATTAGTTTGACCAAAATTGACTTTTTGGTGAAAGTTAACTTATTTGGTCAATAGGTTTGTCATTGGGTCAAGGATTGACCTTTTTGACCAAAGTTGACTTTTTGGTCAGAGATTGACTTATTGAGTAAATAATTGGTGATTATGTCGAAAACTAACTATTTTGACCAAAATTGAATTTTTGGTCAAATGTTAACTCATTGGGTTAAAGGGGTGATCATTGGATTAGAAATTAACCATTTTGACCAAAGTTGACATTTTGGTCAAAAGTTGACTTTATTTAGTCAACGAGTAGTAATTGGGTCAACAATTGACAATTTTGACCAAACATAACTTTTTTAGTCAAAAGATGACCTATTGGGTCAATGGGTTGGTCTTTGGGCAAAAATTGATCATTTTGACCAAAGTTTACTTTCTGGTCAAAAGTTGACCTATTGGGTCAATGGGTGGTCATTAGGTTAAAAATTGACAATTTTGAACAAAATTGATTTTTTGGTCAAAAGTTGACCTATTAGGCCAATGGGTTGGTCATTAGGTCAAGGATTGATCATTTTGACCAGAGTTGACTTTTTGGTCAAAAGTTGACATATTGGGTCAACGGGTTGGTCATTGTGTCAATGATTGACCATTTTGACCGAAGTTGACTTTTTGGTCAGAGAATGGCTTAGTTGGTCAATAATAGGTCATTAAGTCAAAACATGACTATTTTGACAAAAATTGACTTTTTGGTCAAAAGTTGATCCATTGGGTCAAAGGGTAGTCATTGGGTCAGAAATTGACCATTTTGACCAAAGTTGGCTTTTTGGTCAAAAGTTAACCTATTTGGTCAATGAGTTGGTAATTGGGTCAAGAATTAACCATTTTGACCAAAAATGACTTTTTTTGTCAAAAGTTGACCTATTGGGTCAACGGGTTGGTCATTAGGTAAAAAATTGACCATTTTGACCAAAGTTCTTTTGAGTCAATAGTTGACCTAATGGGTCAAAGGTTGGTCATTAGGTCAAAAATTGACTATTTTGACCAAAATTGATTTTTTGGTCAAAAGTTGACCTATTGGGTCAATGTGTTTGTCAATGGGTCAAGGATTCACCATTTTGACCAAAGTTGACTTTTTGGTCAAAAGTTGAACTATTGGGTCAAAGGGTTGGTCTTTGGGTCAAGGATTGACCATTTTCACCAAAATTAACTTTTTTGTCAAAAGTTGACCTATTGGGTTAATGGGTTGGTCATTCGGTCGAGGATTGATATTTTGACCAAAGTTGATTTTTGGTCGAAGATTGACTTATTGGGTCAATAATTGGTCATTAGGTAAAAAATTGATTATTTTGACCAAAATTAAATTTTTTGTCAAAAATTGATCCATTGGGTCAACAGGGTGGTCATTAGGTCTAAAATTGACCATTTTGACTAAAATTGACTTTTTGATCAAAAATTGACATATTTGGTCAATGAGTTGGTAATTGGGTCAAGAATTGACAATTTTGACCAAAGATGACTTTTTTGTCAAAAGTTAACCTATTGGGTCAACGGGTTGGTCATTAGGTCAAAAATTGACAATTTTGACTAATGTGTACTTTTTGGTCAAAAGTTGACTGTTAGATTGATGGGTGGTCATTAGGTCAAAAATTGATATTTTGAACAAAATTGATTTTTAGTCTAAAGTTGACCTATTGGGTCAATGGGTTAGTCATTGGGTCAAGAATTGATCATTTTGACCAAAGTTGACTTTTTGGTCAAAAGTTGATATATTGTGCCAATGGGTTGGTCATTGGTTCAAGGATTGACCATTTTAACAAAAGTTGACTTTTTGGTCAGAGATTGGCTTATTGGGTCAGTAATTGGTCATTAGGTCTAAAATTGACTATTTTGATGAAAATTGACTTTTAGGTCAAAAGTTGACCTATTGGGTCAATGGGTTGGTCATTGGGTCAAAAATTGACCATTTTGACCAAAGTTGACTTTTTGGTAAAAAATTGACCTATTGGTTCCATTGGTGGTCATTAGGTCAAAAATTGACTATTTTGACAAAAAATTACTTTTTTGTCAAAAGTTGACCTATTGGGACAATGGGTTTGTCATGGGTCAAGGATTAACTATTTTGACCAAAGTTGACTTTTTGATCAGAGTTTCACTTATTGGGTTAATAATTGGTCATTAATTCAAAAAGTGACTATTTTGACCAAAATTGACTTTTTGATCAAATGTTGACCTATCATGCCAATGGATTGGTCATTGGGTCAAGGATTGTTCATTTTGACCAAAGTTGACTTTTTAGTCAAAAGTTGACCTATTGGGTTAATGAGTTGGTCATTGGGTCAATGATTGACCATTTTGACGAAAGTTGACTTTTTGGTTACAGATTAACTTACTTGGTTAATAATTGGTCATTAGCTCAAAACATGACTATTTTTACCAAAATTGACTTTTTGGTCTAAGGTTGACTATTAGATTGATGATGTACGTAATTAGGTCGAGGATTGATAATTTTGACCAAAGTTAACTTTTAGGTCAAAAGTTAACCTATTTGGTCAATAAGTTGGTAATTGGGTCAACAATTGACCATTTTGACCTAAGATGACTTTTTGGTTAAAAGTTGATCTATTAGGTCAACGGGTTGGGCATTTGGTAAAAAATTGACCATTTTGACCAAAGTTGACTTTTTGGTCAAAAGTTGACCTAATGGGTCAATGTGTGGTCATTAGTTCAAAAATTGACTATTTTGACCAACATTGATTTTTTTGTCAAAAGTTGACCTATTGTGTCAATGGGTTTTTCATTGGGTTAAGGATTGACCATTTTGACCAAAGTTGACTTTTTGGTCACAGATTGGCTTACTAGGTCAATAATTTGTCGTTAGGCCAAAAATTGACTATTTTGACCAAAATTGACTTTTTGGTCAAAAGTTGACCTATTGGGTCAATGGGTTAGTCATTAGGTCAAGGATTGATTATTTTGACCAAAGTTGAATTTTTGGTCAAAAGTTGACCTATTGGGTCATTGGGTTGGTCTTTGGGTCAAGGATTGGCCATTTCGACCAAAATTAACTTTTTTTTCAAAAGTTGACCTATTGGGATAATGGATTGGTCATGGGGTCAAGGATTGACTATTTTGACTAAAGTTGACTTTTTGGTCAAAGATTGACTTATTGGGTTAATAATTGGTCAATAGGTCAATAATTGATTATTTTGACGAAAATTTTTTTGTCGAAAGTTGATCCATTAGATTCGACGTGGTCGATCATTAGGTCGGACATTGACCATTTTGACCAAAGTTGACTTTTTGGTCCAAAGTTGATCAATTTGGTCAATGAGTTGGTAATTGGGTCAAGAATTGACCATTTTGACCGAAGAGGACTTTTTGATCAAAAGTTGATTTATTGGGTCAATGGCTTGGTCATTGGGTAAAAAATTAACAATTTTGACCAACATTGACTTTTTGGTGAAATGTTGACATATTGGGTTAATGGGTGGTCATTAGGTCAAAAATTGATTATTTTGACCAAAATTGACTTTTTGATCAAAAGTTGACCTATTGGGTCAATGGGTTTGTCATTGGATTAAAGATTGACCATTTTGACCACAGTTCACTTTTTGGTCAGAGATTAACTTTTTGAGTCAAAAATTGATCATTAGGTCAAAAATTAACTATTTTGACCAAAATTGAATTTTAAGTCAAAAGTTAACCCATTGGGTCAACGAGTAGGTCGTCGTCTCAGAAATTGATCATTTTGACCAAAGTTGACTTGTTGTTCAAAAGTTGACCTATTTGGTCAATGAGTACGTAATTGCGTCAAGAATTGACCATTTTGACCTAAGATGACTTTTTGGTCAAAAGTTGATCTAGTGGGTCAATGGTTGGTCATTGGGTAAAAAATTGACCATTTTGACCTAACTTGACTTTTTAGTCAAAACTTGACCTATTGGGTCAATATGTGGTCATTAGGTCAAAAATTAACTATTTTGACCAAAATTGACTTTTTGGTCATAAGTTAACCTATTAGGTCAAGAGTTGGTAATTGAGTCAAGAATTGACCATTTTGATCGAAGATTACTTTTTGGTCAAAAGTTAATCTATTGGATCAATGGGTTGGTCATTGGGTAAAAAATTGACAATTTTGACCAAAGTTAACTTTTGGTCAAATGTTGACATATTGGGTCAATTCATTAGATCAAAAATTGACTATTTTGACCAAAATTGACTTATTAGTCAAAAGTTGACCTATTGGGTCAATGGGTTTGTCATTGGATCAAGGATTGACCATTTTGACCAAAGTTCAATTTTTAGTCAAAGATTGACTTATTGGGTCAATAATTGATCATCAAGTCAAAATTTAACTATTTTGACCAAACTTGAATTTTTGGTGAAAAGTTAACCCATTTGGTCAAGAAGTAGGTCGCTGGCTCAGAAATTAACCATTTTGACCAAAGTTGACTTTTTGGTCAAAAGTTGACCTATTTGGTTAATGAGTAGGTAATTGCGTCAAAAATTGACCATTTTGACCAAAGATGACTTTTTGGTCAAAAGTTTAACTAATGGGTCAATGGGGTGGTCATTGGGTCAAACATTGACCATTTTGACCTAAGTTGACTTTTTGGTCAAAAGTTGACCTATTGTGTGAGTTTTCATTAGGTAAAAAATTGACTTTTTTTACCAAAATTGACTTTTTGGTCAAAAGTTAACTTATTGGGTCAATAGGTTAGTCATTGGGTCAAGGATTGACTATTTTGACCAAACTTGACTTTTTGGTCAGAGATTGACTTATTGGGTTAATAATTGGTCATTAAGTCAAAAATTGATTATTTTGACCAAAATTAAATTTTTTGTCAAAAGTTGATCCATTGGGTCAACGGGTTGGTCATTGGGTCAGAAATTGACGATTTTGACTGAAGTTGATTTTTAGGCGAAAAGTTGACCTGTTTGGTCAATGAGTTAGTAATTGGGTCGAGAATTGACCATTTTGACCTAAGATGACTTTTTGATTAAAAGTTGATCTATTGGGTAACGAGTGGTCATTGGGTCAAAAATTGACCATTTTGACCAAAGTTAACTTTTTGGTCAAATGTTGACCTAATGGGTCAATGTGTGGTCATTAGGTCAAAAATAGTCTTTTTTTGACCAAAATTGACTTTTTGGTCAACACTTGGCCTATCGGGTCAATGGGTTTGTCATTGGGTCAAGGATTGACCATTTTGACCAAAGTTGACTTTTTGGTCAGAGATTGACTTATTAGGTCAATAATTGGTCATTAGGTCAAAAATATTCTATTTTGACCAAAGTTGAATTTTTGTTCAAAAGATAGGTCATTTGGTCAAAAATTAACCATTTTGACCAAAGTTGACTTTTTGGTAAAAAGTTGGCCTATTTGTTCATTGAGTTGATAATTGGGTCAAGAATTGTCCATTTTAACCAAAGATGACTTTTTTGTCAAAAGTTGATCGATTGGGTCAATGTGTTGGCAATGGGTCAAAGATTGATTATTTTGACCAAAGTTGACTTTCTGGTCAGAGATTGACTTATTGGGTCAATAATTGGTCATTAGGTCAAAAATTGGTTATTTTGACCAAAATAAAATTTTTTGTCAAAAGTTGATCCATTGAGTCAACGGGGTTATCATTTGGTCAGAAATTAACCATTTTGACCAAAGTTGACTTTTTTGTCAAAAGTTGACATCATTGATCAATGAGTTGGAAATTGGGTCAAGAAGTGACCATTTTGACCTAAGATGGCTTTTTGGTCAAAAGTTAATCTCAATCAGTTTGTCGTTAGGTCAATAATTGACAATTTTGACCAAAGTTGACTTTTTGGTCAAAAGTTGACATGTTAGATTGATGGGTGGTCATTAGGTCAAAAATTGACTATTTTGACCAAAATTGACTTTTTGGTAAAAAGTTGACCTTTTGGGTCAATGGGTTTGTCATTGGATCAAGGATTGACCATTTTGACCAAAGTTGTCTTTTTGGCCAGAGATTGACTTGTTGGGTCAATAATTGATCATTAGGTCAAAAATTAACTATTTTCACTAAAATTTAATTTTTGTCAAAAGTTAATCCATTGGGCCAATGAGTAGGTAATTGCGTCAAGAATTGACCATTTTGACCAAAGATGACTTTTTGGTCAAAAGTTGATCTATTGGGTCAATGGGTTGGTTATTGGGTCAAAAATTGACCATTTTGACTTAAGTAGACTTTTTGGTCAAAAGTTGACCTATTAGGTTAATGGGTGGTGATTAGGTCAAAAATTGATTATTTTGACCAAAATTGACTTTGTGGTCAAAAGTTAACTTATCGGGTAAATGGGTTAGTCATTGGGTCAAGAATTGGCTATTTTGACAAAAGTTGACTTTTTGGTCAAAGATTAACTTATTGGGTTAATAATTGGTCATCAGGTCAAAAATTGATTATTTTGACCAAAATTAATTTTTTTTGTCAAAAGTTGATCCATTGGGTCAACGGGGTGGTCATTGGGTCAGAAATTGACCATTTTAACTTAAGTTGATTTTTTAGTGAAAATGTTACCTGATTGGTCAATGAGTTGGTAATTGGGTCGAGAATTGACCATTTTGACATAAGATGACTTTTTGGTTAAAAGTTGATCTATTAGGTTAACGGGTTGGTCATTAGGTTAAAAATTGACCATTTTGACCAAAGTTGACTTTTTGGTCAAATGTTGACCTAATGGGTCAATGGGTGGTCATTAGGTCAAAAATTGATTATTTTGACCAAAATTGACTTTTTGGTCAAAAGTTGACCTATCGGGTCAATGGGTTTGTCATTAGGTCAAGGATTGACCATTTTAACCAAAGTTGACTTTTTAGTCAGAGATTGACTTATTAGGTCAATAATTGGTCATTAGGTCAAAAATATACTTTTATGACCAAACTTGAATTTTTAGTCGAAGGTTAGCTAGTTGAGTCGAAATTGACCATTTTGACCAAAGTTGAATTTTTGGTCGAAAGTTAGCTATTTGGTCGATGAGTTAGTAATTGGGTCGAGAATTGACAATTTTGACCAAAGATGACTTTTTATCGAAAGTTGACTTATTAGATCAATCGGTTGGTCATTAGATTCGAAAATTGATCATTTTGACCAAAGTTGCTTTTTGGTCAAAAGTTGACGTATTGGGTCAATGGGTGGACATTAAGTCAAAAGTTGACTACTTTGAACAAAATTGATTTTTTGTTCTAAAGTTGACCTATTGGGTCAATGGGTTGGTCATTGGGTCATTGATTGATCATTTTGACCAAAGTTGACTTGTTGATCAAAAGTTGACATATAAGGCCAATGGGTTGGTCATTAGTTCAAGGAGTGACCATTTTGACCAAAGTTTACTTTTTGGTCAGAGATTGGCTTACTGGGTCAGTAATTGGTCATTAGGTTTAAAATTGACTATTTTGATGAAAATTGACTTTTAGGTCAAAAGTTGACATATTGGGTCAATGGGTTGGTCATTATGTAAAAAATTTGCCATTTTGACCAAAGTTGACTTTTTGGTCAAAAATTGACCTATCGGGTCAATTGGTGGTTATTAGGTCAAAAATTAACTATTTTGACCAAAATTTATTTTTTTGTCAAAAATTGACCTTTTGGTTTAATGGGTTAGTCATTGGGTCAAGGATTAACTATTTTGACCAAAGTTGACTTTTTGATCAGAGATTCACTTATTGGGTCAATAATTGGTCATTAATTCAAAAAGTGACTATTTTGACCAAAATTGACTTTTTGGTCGAATGTTGACCTATTAGGCCAATGGGTTGGTCATTGGGTCAAGGATTGATCATTTTTACCAAAGTTGAATTTTTTGTCAAAAGTTGACCTATTGGGTTAATGGGTTGGTTATTGGGTCAATCATTGACCATTTAGGCCAAAGTTAACTTTTTGGTTAGTGATTGGCTTACTGGGTAATAATTGGTCATTAGGTCAAAACATGACTATTTTTACCAAAATTGACTTTTTGGTCAAAAGTTGACCTATTGAGTCAATGGGTTGGTAATTGGGTCAAGGATTGACAATTTTAATCAAAGTTGACTTTTTGGTCAAAAGTTAACCTATTTGGTCAATGAGTTGATAAATGGGTCAACAATTGACCATTTTGACCTAAGATGACTTTTTGGTTAAAAGTTGATCTATTGAGTCAACGGGTTGGTCATTGGGTCAAAAATTGACAATTTTGACCAAAATTGATTTTTTGGTCAAAAGTTGACCTATTGTGTTTTTCATTGGGTTAAGGATTGACCATTTTGACCAAAGTTGAGTTTTTGGTCAGAGATTGGCTTACTGGGTCAATAATTAGTCGTTAGGTCAAAAATTGACTATTTTGACCAAAATTGACTTTTTAGTCAAAGTTGACCTATTGTGTCAATGGGTTAGTCATTTTGTCAAGGATTGACCATTTTGACCAAAGTTGACTTTTTGGTCAAAAGTCGACCTATTGGTTCATTGGGTTGGTCTTTGGGTCAAGGATTGGCCATTTCGACCAAAATTAACTTTTTTTTCACAAGTTGACCTATTGGGATAATGGATTGGTCATGGGGTCAAGGATTGACTATTTTGACCAAAGTTGACTTTCTGGTCAAAGATTGACTTATTGGGTCAATAATTGGTCATTAGGTCAAAAATTGATTATTTTGACCAAAACAAAATTTTTTTGTCAAAAGTTGATCCATTGGGTCAACGACGTCGTCATTGGGTCACAAATTGACCATTTTGACCAAAGTTGACTTTTTGGTCAAAAGTTGACCAATTTGGTCAATGAGTTGGTATTGGGCCAAGAATTGACCATTTTGACCGAAGATGACTTTTTGGTCGAATGTTGATCTATTAGAGTCGATGACTTGGTCATTAGGTCAAAAATTGACAATTTTGACCAAAGTTGACTTTTTGGTCAAATGTTGACATATTGGGTCAATGGGTGGTCATTAGGTCAAAAATTGAATATTTTGACCAAAATTAACTTTTTGGTCAAATGTTAACCTATTGCATCAATGGGTTTGTCATTGGATCAAGGATTGACCATTTTGACCAAAGTTGACTTTTTGGTCACATATTGACTTATTAGGTCAATAATTGATCATTAGGTCAAAAATTAAATATTTTATCCAAAATTGAATTTTTGATCAAAAGTTAGCCCATTGGGTCAACGAGTAGGTCGCTGGCTCAGAAATTTACCATTTAGACGAAAGTTGACTTTTTGGTCAAAAGTTGACCTATTTGGTCAATGAGTAGGTAATTACGTAAAGAATTGACTATTTTGACCTAAGATTATTTTTGGTCAAAAGTTAATCTAGTGGGTCAATGGTTGGTCATTGGGTAAAAAATTAACCATTTTGACTTAAGTTGACTTTTTGGTCAAAAGTTGTTCTTTTGGTTCAATGGGTGGTCATTAGGTAAAAAATTGACTATTTTGACCAAAATTGACTTTTTGGTCGAAGTTAACTTATTGGGTCAATGGGTTGGTCATTGGGTTAAGGATTGACCACTTTGACAAATATTGACTTTTTGGTCAAAAGTTGAACTATTGGGTCAATGGGTTGGTCTTTGGGTCAAGGATTGGCCATTTTGACTAAATTAACTTTTTCGTCAAAAGTTAACCTATTAGGATAATGGATTGGTCATTGGGTCAAGGATTAACTATTGTGACCAAAGTTGACTTTTGGTCAGAGATTGACTTATTGGGTCAATAATTGGTCATTAGGTCAAAAATTGATAATTTTGACCAAAATAAAATTTCTTTGTCAAAAGGTTATCCATTGGGTCAACGAGGTCGTCATTAGGTCAAAAATTAACTATTTTGACCAAAGTTGACTTTTTCGTCAAAGTTGACCTATTTGTCAATGAGTTGGTAATTGGGTCAAGAATTGACTATTTTGACCGAAGATGACTTTTTGGTCAAAAGTTGATCTATTGAGTTAATGGGTTGGTCATTGGGTCAAAAATTGACAATTTTGACCAAAGTTAATTATTTGGTCAAATGTTGACATATTGGGTCAATGGGTGGTCATTATGTCAAAAATTGACTATTTTGACCAAAATTGACTTTTTGGTCAAAAGTTGACCTCTTGGGTCAATGTGTTTTTCATCGGATCAAGGATTGACCATTTTGACCAAAGTTGACTTTTTGGTCAGAGATTGACTTATTGGGTCAATAATTAATCATTAGGTCAAAAATTAACTATTTTTTACCAAGGATGAATTTTTGCTAAAAAGTTAACCCTTTGGGTCAATGAGTATGTCGCTGGCTCAGAAATTGACCATTTTGACCAAAGTTAACTTTTTGGTCAAAAGTTGACCTATTTGGTCAATGAGTAGGTAATTGCGTCAAGAATTCATCATTTTGACCAAAGATGACTTTTTGGTCAAAAGTTGAACTAGTGGGTCAATGGGGTGGTCATTAGGTCAAAAATTGATCATTTTGACCTAAGTTGACTTTTTAGTCAAAAGTTGACCTATTGGGTCAATGGTTGTCATTAGGTCAAAATTGATTTTTTTGACCAAAATTGACTTTTTGGTCAAAAGTTAACTCATTGGGTTAATGGGTTAGTCATTGGATCAAGGATTGACTATTTTGACCAAACTTGACTTTTTGGTCAGAGATTAGCTTATTGGGTTAATAATTGATCATTAGGTCAAAAATTGATTATTTTGACCAAAATTAAATTATTTTGTCAAAAGTTGATCCATTGGGTCAAGAATTGACCATTTTAACCGAAAATGACTTTTTTGTCAAAAGTTGACCTATTGGGTCAATGTGTTGATCAATGGGTCAAGGATTGACTATTTTGACCAAAGTTGACTTTTTGGTCAGAGATTGACTTATTGGGTCAATAATTAGTCATTAGGTCAAAAATTGATTATTTTGACCAAAATAAAATTTTTTGTCAAAAGTTGATCCATTGAGTCAACGGGGTCGTCATTTGGTCAGAAATTGACCATTTTGACTAAAGTTGACTTTTTGGTCAAAAGTCGACCTATTTGGTCAATGAATCGGTAATTGGGTCAAGATTTAACCGAAAATGACTTTTTGTTCAAAAGTTGACAATTAGGTCAATTAGTGGTCATTAGGTTAGGTCAAAAATTGATTATTTTGACCAAAATTGACTTTTTGGTTAAAAATTGACCTATTGGGTCAATGTGTTTGTCATTCGATGAAGGATTGACCATTTTTACCAAAGTTGACTTTTTGGTCTGAGATTGACTTGTTCCGTCAATAACTGATCATTAGGTCAAAAATTAACTATTTTGACCAAAATTGAATTTTTGGTCAAAAGTTAACCCATAGAGTCAACGAGTAGGTCCCTGGCTCAAAAATTGACTATTTTGACCAAAGTTAACTTTTTGGTCAAAAGTTTACCTATTTGGCCAATGAGTAAGTAATTGCGTCAACAATTGACCATTTTGACCAAATATGACTTTTTTGGTCAAAAGTTGATCTAGTGGGTCAATGGGTTTGTTATTGGGTAAAAAATTGACCATTTTGCCTTAAGTTGACTTTTTGGTCAAAAGTTGACCTATTGGGTCAATGGGTGGTCATTAGGTCGAAAATTGACTTTTTGGTCAAAAGTTAACTTATCGGGTCAATGGGTTAATCATTGGGTCAAGGATTGACAATTTTGATAAAATTTGACTTTTTGGTCACAAATTAACTTATTGGGTTAATAATTGGTCATTTGGTCAGAAAATTGATTATTTTGACCAAAATTAAATTTTTTTGTCAAAAGTTGATCCATTGAGTCAACGGGGTGGTCATTGGGTCAGAAATTGACCATTTTGACTTAAGTTGATTTTTTGGTGAAAAGTTAACCTGATTGGTCAATGAGTTGGTAATTGGGTCGAGAATTGACCATTTTAACCTAAGATGACTTTTTGGTTAAAAGTTGATCTATTGGATCAACGGGTTAGTCATTGGGTAATAAATTAACCATTTTGACCAAAGTCAACTTTTTGGTCAAATGTTGACCTAATGGGTCAATGGGTGGTCATTTGGTCAAAAATTGATTATTTTGACCAAAATTAACTTTTTGATCAAAAGTTGACCTATCGGGTCAATGAGTTTGTCATTGGGTCAAGGATTGACCATTTTGACCAAAGTTGACTTTTTAGTCAGAGATTGACTTATTTGGTCAATAATTGGTCATTAGGTCAGAAATATACTATTTTGACCAAACTAGAATTTTTGGTCGAAAGTTAGCCAATTGGGTCAAAAATTGAACATTTTGACAAAACTTGACTTTTTGGTCGAATGTTGGTCTATTTGGTCAATGTGTTGGTAATTGGGTCAAGAATTGAACATTTTGACCAAAGATGACTTTTTTGTCAAAAGTTGACCTATTGGGTCAGTGGGTCGGGCATTGGGTCAAAAATTGACCATTTTAACCAAAGTTGACTTTTTGGTCAACAATTGACTATTGGGTCAATGGGTGGTCTTTGGAAGATAATTTATTAGTTTGCCCAAAATTAACTTTTGGGTCAAAAGTTAACCTATTTGATCAATAGGTTTGTCATTGGGTCAAGGATATACCTTTTTTACCAAAGTTGACTTTTTGGTCAGGGATTGACTTATTGAGTCAATAATTGGTGATTAGGTCGAAAATTGACTATTTTGACCAAAATTGAATTTTTTGTCAAAAGTTAACTCATTGGGTTAAGGGGTGGTCATTGGGTCAGAAATTAACCATTTTGACCAAGTTGAATTTTTGGTTAAAAGTTGACTATGTTGGTCAGACGAAGTTGGTAATTGGGTCAGACGATTGACAATTTTGACCAAACATAACTTTTTTGGTCAAAAGATGACCTATTGGGTCAATGGGTTGGTCTTTGGGCAAAAATTGACCATTTTGACCAAAGTTTACTTTCTGGTCAAATCTTGACCTATTGGGTCAATGTGTGGTCATTAGGTTAAAAATTAACAATTTTGGCCAAAATTGATTTCTTGGTCAAAAGTCGACCTATTAGGCCAATGGGTTGGTCGTTGGGTCAAGGATTGATCATTTTGACCAAAGTTGACTTTTTGGTCAAAAGTTGACATGTTGGGTCAATGGGTTTGTTATTGGATTAATGATTGACCATTTTGACCAAAGTTGACTTTTTGGTCAGAGAATGGCTTACTGGGTCAATAATTAGTCATTAGGTCAAAACATGACTATTTTGACCAAAATTAACTTTTTGGTCAAAAGTTGATCCCTTGGGTCAACGGGGTAGTCATTGGGTCAGAAAATGACCATTTTGACCAAAGTTGACTTTTTGCTCAAAAGTTAACCTAATTGGTCAACGAGTTGGTAATTGGGTCAAAAATTGACCATTTTGACGAAAGTTGACTTTTTGGTCAAAAGTTAACCTAATGGGTCAATGGGTGGTCATTAGGTCGAAAATTGATCTATTTTGATAAAAATTGATTTTTGGTCGAAAGTTGACTGTTGGGTCAATGGGTTTGTCATTGGGTCAAGGATTGACCATTTTGACCAAAGTTGACTTTTTGGTCAGAGATTGTTAACTGGGTTAATAATTGGTCGTTAGGACAAACATTGACTATTTTTACCAAAATTGACTTTTCGGTCAAAAGTTGACATATTGGGTTAATGGGTTAGTCATTAGATCAAGGATTGAGCATTTTGACCAAAGTTGACTTTTTGGTCAAAAGTTGACCTATTGAGTTAATGGGTTGGTCTTCGGGTCAAGGATTGATCATTTTGACCAAAATTAACTTTTTCGTCAAAAGTTGAGTTATTGCGATTATGGGTTGGTCATTGGGTGAAGGATTGACTATTTTGACCAAAGTTGACTTTTTGGTCAAAGATTTACTTACTAGGTCAATAATTAGTCATTAGGTCTAAAATTGATTATTTTGACCAAAAATAAATTTTTTGTCAAAAGTTGATCCATTGGATCAACGAGGTGGTCATTGGGTCAGAAATTGTCCATTTTGACTAAAATTGACTTTTTGGTCAAAAATTGACCTATTTGGTATGGTAATTGTGTAAAGAATTGATAATTTTGACCAAACATGACTTTTTTTTGTCAAAAGTTAACCTTTTGGGTCAACGGGTTGGTCATTGGATAAAAAATTGACCATTTTATCCAAAGTTTACTTTTTGGTCAAAAGTTGACCTATTGCTTTAATGGGCGGTCATGAGTTCAAAAAATGGTCAAAAGTTAACTCATTGGGTCAATGAGTTGTTCATTGGGTCAAGGATTGACTATTTTAACCAAAGCTGACTTTTTGGTCAAAAGTTGACCTATTGGGTCAATGTGTTGGTCATTGGGTCAAGGACTGATTATATTGACCAAAGTTGATTTTTTGGTTAGAGATTCACTTATTGGGTCAATAATAGGTCATTAGGTCAAAAATTGATTATTTTTACCAAAACAAAAAATTTTTTGTCAAAAGTTGATCCACTGGGTCAACAGGGTCGTCATTAGGTCAAAAATTGATCAATTTGGTCAATGAGTTGGTAATTGGGTCAAGAATTGACCACTTTGACCGAAGATGACTTTTTGGTCAAAAGTTGATATATTGGGTCAATGGCTTGGTCATTGGGTCAAATATTGACAATTTTGACCAAAGTTGACTATTTGGTCAAATGTTGACATATTGGGTCAACGGGTAATCATTAGGTCAAAATTGACTATTTTGACCAAAATTGACTTTTTGGTCAAACGTTAACCTATTGGGTCAATGGGTTTATCGTTGGATCAAGGATTGATCATTTTAACCAAATTTGACTTTTTGGTCAGAGATTGACTTACTGGGTCAATAATTGATCATTAGGTCAAAAATTAACTATTTTGACCAAAATTGAATTTTTAGTCAAAAGTTAACCCATTGGGTCAACGAGTAGGTCGCTGGCTCAGAAATTGACCATTTTGACCAAGGTTGACTTTTTGGTCAAAAGTTGACCTATTTGGCAATGAGTAGGTAATTGCGTCAAGAATTGACCATTATGACCTAAGATAATTTTTGGTCAAAAGTTGATCTAGTGGGTCAATGGTTGGTCATGGGGTCAAAAATTGACCATTGTGACATAAGTTGACTTTTTGGTCAAAAGTTTTCACTGTTGGGTCAATGGGTGGTGATTATTAGGTAAAGAATTGATTATTTTAACCAAAATTGACTTTTTGGTCAAAAGTTAACTTATTGGGTCAATGGGTTAGTCATTGGGTCAAGGATTGACCATTTTGACCAATTTTGGCTTTTTGGTCAAAAGTTCACCTATTGGTCAATGGGTTGGTCTTTGGCTCAAGGTTGCCCATTTTGACCTAAATTAACATTTTCGTCAAAAGTTGACCTATTGGGATAATGGATTGGTCATTGGGTCAAGGATTGACTATTTTGACCAAAGTTGACTTTTTAGTCAAAGATTGACTTATTGGGTCAATAATTGGTCATTTGGTCAAAAATTGATTATTTTGACCAAAATAAATTTTTTTGTCAAAAGTTGATCCATTGGGTCAACGGGGTCGTCATTGGGTCAGAAATTGACCATTTTGACCAAAGTTGACTTTTTGGTCAAAACTTAACCTATTTGGTCAATGAGTTGGTCATTGGGTCAAGAATTGACAATTTTGACCGAAGATGACTTTTTAGTGAAAAGTTGATCTATTAAGGCAATGGGTTAGTCATTGGGTCAAAAATTGACAATTTTGACCAAAGTTAACTTTTTGGTCAAATGTTGACATATTGGGTCAATGGGTGGTCATTAGGTCAAAAATTGACAATTTTGACCAAAATTGACTTTTTGGTCAAAAGTTGACCTATTGGGTCAATGTGTTTGTCATCGGATCAAGGATTCACCATTTTGACCAAAGTTGACTTTTTAGTCAGAGATTGACTTATTGGGTCAATAATTGAACATTAGGTCAAAAATTAACTATTTTGACCAAACTTGAATTATTGGTGAAAAGTTAACCCATTGGGTCAACGAGTAGGTCATTGGCTCAGTCAAAAATTGATCATTTTGACATAAGTTGATTTTTTGGTCAAAAGTTAACCTATTGGGTCAATGGGTTGTCATTCGGTCAAAAATTAACTTTTTTGACCAAAATTGACTTTTTGGCCAAAAGTTAACTTGTTGGGTCAATGGGTTAGTCATTGGGTCAAGGATTGAGTATTTTGACCAAACTTGACTTTCAGTCAGAGATTGACTTATTGGGTTAATAATTGGTCATGAGGTCAAAAATTTATTATTTTGGCTAAAATTAAATTTTTTTGTCAAAAGCTGATCCATTGGGTCAATGGGGTGGTCATTGGGTCAGTAATTGACGATTTTGATCGAAGTTGATTTTTAGGTGAAAAGTTGACCTGTTTGGTCAATGAGTTGGTAATTGGGTTGAGAATTGACCATTTTGACCTAAAATGACTTTTTAATTAAAAGTTGATTTATTGGGTCAACGAGTTGGTCAATGAGTTAAAAATTGACCATTTTGACCAAAGTTGACTTTTTGGTCAAATGTTGACCTAATGGGTCAATGGGTGGTCATTAGGTCAAAAATAGTCTTTTTTGACTAAAATTGACTTTTTGGTCAAAAGTTAGCCTATCAGGTGAATGGGTTTGTCATTGGGTCAAGGATTGACCATATTGACCAAAGTTGACTTTTTAGTCAGAGATTGACTTATTAGGTCAATAATTGGTCATTATGTCAAAAATATATTATTTTGACCAAATTTGAATTTCCGGTCAAAAGTTAGCCCATTGGGTTAAAAATTGGCCATTTTGACCAAAGTTGACTTTTTGGTCAAAAGTTGGCCTATTTAGTCATTGAGTTGGTAATTGGGTCAAGAATTGACCATTTTAACCAAAGATAACTTTTTTGTTAAAAGTTGATCTATTGGGTCAATGTGTTGATCAATGGGTGAAGGATTGATTATTTTGACCAAAGTTGACTTTTTGGTCATAGATTGACTTATTGGGTCAATAATTGGTCATTAAGTCAAAAATTGATTATTTTGACCAAAATAAAATTTTTTTGTCAAACGTTGACCCATTGAGTCAACGGGGACGTCATTTGGTCAGAAATTGACCATTTTGGTCAAAAGTTGATCTATTGGGTCAATGGGTTGGTCATTGGGTCAAAAATTGATAATTTTGACCAAAGTTGATGTTTTGGTCAAAAGTTGACATATTGGGTCAATGGGTGGTCATTAGGTCAAAAGTTGACCTATTGGGTCAATAAGTTGACCTATTGGGTCAATGGGTTGGTCATTGGGTCAAAAATTGACTATTTTGACCAAAATTGACTTTTTGGTAAAACGTTGACCTATTGGGTCAATAAGTTTGTCAATGGATCAAGGATTGACCATTTTGACCAAAGTTGACTTTTTGGTCAGAGCTTGACTTGTTGGGTCAATAATTGATCATTAGGTTAAAAATTAACTATTTTGACCAAAATTGAATTTTTGGTCAAAAGTTAACCAATTGGGTGAACTAGTAGGTACCTGGCTCAGAAATTGACCATTTTGACCAAAGTTGACTTTTGGGTCAAAAGTTTACCTATTTGGCCAATGAGTAGGTAATTGCTTCAAGAATTGACCATTTTGACCAAAGATGATTTTTTGGTCAAAAATTGATCTAGTGGGTCAATAGGTTGGTTATTGGGTCAAAAATTGACCATTTTGACTTAAGTTGACATTTTGGTCAAAAGTTAACTTATTGGGTCAATGGGTGGACATTAGGTCAAAAATTGACTATTTTGATCAAATTTGACTTTTTGGTCAAAAGTTAACTTATCATGTCAATGTATTAGTCATTGGGTCAAGGATTGACTATTTCGACAAAAGTTGACTTTCGGTCAGAGATTGACTTATTTGGTTAAAATCAAAAATTAATTATTTTGACAAAAATTAAATTGTTTTGTCAAAAGTTAATCCATTAGGTCAACGGGGTGGTCATTGAATCAGAAATTGAGCATTTTCACTTAAGTTGATTTTTTGGTGAAAAGTTGACCTGATTGGTCAATGAGTTGGTAATTGGGTCGAGAACTGACCATTTTGACCTAAGATGACTTTTTTGTCAAAAGTTGATCTTTTGGGTCAATGGGTGGTCATTAGGTCAAAAATTGACTATTTTGACAAAATTGATTTTTTGGTCAAAAGTTGACCTTTTGGGTCAATGGGTTTGTCATTGGGTCAAGGATTGACCATTTCGACCAAAGTTGACTTTTTGGTCAGAGATTGGTTTACTGGGTCAATAATTGGTCATTAGGTTAAAAATTGACTATTTTTTACCAAAATTAACTTTTGGGTCAAAAGTTAACCTATTGGATCAACGGGTTAGTCATTGGGTCAAGGATTGACCATTTTGACCATAGTTGACTTTTTGGTCAAAAGATGGCCTATTGGGTCAATGGGTGGGTCTTCGGGTCAAGGATTGACCATTTTGACCAAAATTAACTTTTTCATCAAAAGTTGACCTATTGGGTTAATGGGTTGGTCATTGGGTCAAGGATTGATTATTTTGACCAAAGTTGACTTTTTGGTCAAAGATTGACTTTCTGGGTCAAAAATTGATTATTTTGTCCAAAAATATATTTTTTGTCAAAAGTTGATCCATTGGGTCAACGAGGTGGTCATTGGGTCAGAAATTGATCATTTTGACTAAAATCGACTTTTTGGACAAAAATTGACCTATTTGGTCAATGAGTTGGCAATTGGGTCAAGAATTGACAATTTTGACCAAAGATGACTTTTTTTGTCAAAAGTTGACCTATTGGGTCAACGTGTTGGTCATTGGGTCAAAAATTGACCATTTTGACCAAATTTTACTTTTTGATCAAAAGTTGACCTATTGGGTTAAAGGGTGGTCATTAGGAAAAAAATTGACTTTTTGAACAAATTGATTTTTTGGTTAAAAGTTGACTTATTGGGTCAATGGTTTGTCATTGGGTAAATGATTGATCATTTTGACCAAAGTTGACTTTTTGGTCAAAAGTTGACATATTGGGCCAATGGGTTGGTCATTGGTTCAAGGAGTGACCATTTTGACCAAAGTTGACTTTTTGGTCAGAGATTGGCTTACTGAGTCAGTAATTGGTCATTAGGTATAAAATTGACTATTTTGTTGAGAATTGGCTTTTAGGTCAAAAGTTGACATATTGGGTTAATAGGTTGGTCATTGGGTCAAAAATTAACCATTTTGTCGAAAGTTGACTTTTTTGTCAAAAATTAACGTATTGGGTCATTTGGTGGTCATTAGGTCAAAAATTGACTATTTTGACCAAAGTTTTTCTTTTTGGTCAAAAGTTTACTTATTGGGTCAATGGGTTTATCATTGGGTCAAGGATTAACTATTTTGACCAAAATTGGCTTTTTTATCAGAGATTCACTTATTAGGCCAATGAGTTGGTCATTGGGTCAAGGATTGGTCATTTTGACCAAAGTTGTCTTTTTGGTCAAAAGTTGACCTATTGGGTCAATGGGTTGGGCATGGGTCAATGATTGATCATTTTGACCAAAGTTGACTTTTTGGTTAGAGATTGGCTCACTAGGTTAATAATTTGTCATTAGGTCAAAACATTACTATTTTTACCAAAATTGACTTTTTGGTCAAAAGTTGACCTATTGGGTCAATGGGTTGGTCATTGGGTCAAGGATTGACCATTTTGACTAAAGTTTACTTTTTGGTCAAACATTAACCTATTTGGTCAATGAGTTGGTAATTGGGTCAACAATTGACCATTTTGACCAAAGATGACTTTTTGGTTAAAAGTTGATCTATTGGGTCAACAGGTTGGTCATTGGGTGACCAAAGTTGACTTTTTGGTCAAAAGTTGACCAAATGGGTCAATGTGTGGTGATTAGGTAAAAAATTGACTATTTTGAACAAAATTGATTTTTTGGTCAAAATTTGACCTGTCAAAGGGTTTTTCATTGGGTTTGACCATTTTGAACAAGTTGACTTATTGGTCAGAGATTGGCATACTGGGTCAATACTTGGTCATTAGATCAAAACGCGACTATTTTAACCAAAATTGACTTTTTGGTCAAAAGTTAACCTATTGGTCAATGGGTTGGTCATTGGGTTAAGTATTGACTATTTTGACCAAAGTTGACTTTTTGATCAAACGTTGACCTATTGGGTCAATGTGTTGGTCATTGGGTCAAGCATTAACTATTTTGACCAAAGTTGACTTTTTGGTCAGAGATTGACCTATTGGGTCAATGAGTTGGTAATTGGGTCATGAATTTACCATTTTGTTCAAAGATGACTTTTTTTGTCAAAAGTTGACCTATTGGGTCAATGTGTGGTCATTAGGTCAAAAATTGACTATTTTGACCAAAATTGACTTTTTGGCCAAAAGTTAACTTATTGGGTCAATGGGTTAGTCATTGGGTCAAGGATTGACTATTTTGACAAAAGTTGACTTTTTGGTCAGAGATTGACTCATTGGGTTAATAATTTGTCATTAGATCAAAAATTGATTATTTTGACCAAAATTAAAATTTTTTTGTCAAAAGTTGATCCATTGGGTCAACGAGGTGGTCATTGGGTCAAAAATTGACCATTTTGACTAAAGTTGAATTTTTGGTTTAAAGTTGACCTATTGGGTCAACGGGTTAGTCATTGAGTCAAGGATTGACCATTATGACAAAAGTTGACCTATTGGGTCAATGGGTTGGTCTCTGGGGCAAGGATTGACCATTTTGACCAAAATTGACTTTTTGGTTAGAGATTGACTTGATGGGTCAATAATTGGTCATTAGGTCAAAAATTGATTATTTTGACCAAAATTACATTTTTTAGTAAAGTCGACCCATCAGATCAACGAGTTGGTCATTGGGTCGAAATTGTCCATTTTGACCAAAGTTGACTTTTTAGTCAGAAATTTACTTATTATGTCAATAATTGGTCATTAGATCAAAAATTTACTTATTTGACCAAACTTGAATTTTTGGTCAAAGGTTGGCCTATTTGGTCAATTAGTTGGTAATTGGGTCAAGAATTGACCATTTTGACCAAAGATGACTTTTTTGTCAAAAGTTGCCTATTGGGTCAATGGGTCAGGCATTGGGTCAAATTGACCATTTTGACCAAAGTTGACTTTTTGGTCGACAATTGTCCTATTGGGTCAATGGGTGGTCTTTAGGAAAAAATTTGATTAGTTTGACCTAAATTGGTTTTTTGGTCAAAAGTTAACCTATTTGGTCAATAGGTTTGTTATTGAGGATTAACCTTTTTGACCAAAGTTGACTTTTTTGTCAGAGATTGACACATTGAGTCAATAATTGGTGATTAGGTCAAAAACTAGCTATTTTGACCAAAATTGAATTTTTGGTATAAAGTTAACTCATTGGGTTAAAGGGGTGGTCATTGGGTCAGAAATTAACCATTTTAACCAAAGTTGACTTTTTGGTCAAAAGTTGACCTATTTGGTCAATGAGTTGGTAATTGGATCATGAATTTACCATTTTGTTCGAAGATGACTTTTTTTTTGTTAGAAGTTGACCTATTGGGTCAATGGGTGGTCATTAGGTCAAAAATTGACTATTTTGACCAAAATTGACTTTTTGGCCAAAAGTTAACTTATTGGGTCAATGGGTTAGTCATTAAGTCAACGATTGACTATTTTGACAAAAGTTGACTTTTTGGTCAAAGATTGACTTAATGGGTTAATAATTGGTTATTAGATCAAAAATTGATTATTTTGACCAAAATTAAATTTTTTTGTCAAAAGTTGATCCATTGGGTCAACGGGGTGGTCATGTGTCAGAAATTGACCATTTTGACTAAAGTTGATTTTTTGGTGAAAAGTTGACCTATTGGGTCAACGGGTTAGTCATTGAGTCAATGATTAACTATTTTGATAAAAGTTGACCTATTGGGTCAATGAGTTGGTCTCTGGGTCAAGGATTGACCATTTTGACCAAAATTGACTTTTTGGTCAGAGATTGACTTGATGGGTCAATAATTGGTCATTAGGTCAAAAATTGATTATTTTGACCAAAATTACATTTTTTGTCAAAAGCTGACCCATTGGGTCAACGAGTTGGTCATTGGGTCAGAAATTGACCATTTTGACCAAAGTTGACTTTTTGGTCAGAGATTGACTTATTATGTCAATAATTGGTCATTAGGTCAAAAATTTACTTATTTGACCAAACTTGAATTTTTGGTCAAAAGTTAGCCCATTGGGTCAAAAATTGACCATTTTGACCAAAGTTGACTTTTTGGTCAAAAGTTGGCCTATTTGGTCAATGAGTTGGTAATTGGGTCAAGAATTGACCATTTTGACCAAAGATGACTTTTTTGTCAAAAGTTGCCTATTGGGTCAATGGGTCAGTCATTGGGTCAAATTGACCATTTTGACCAAAATTGACTTTTTTGTCGACAATTGACCTATTGGGTCAATGGGTGGTCTTTAGGAAAAAAATTGATTAGTTTGACCAAAATTGACTTTTTGGTCAAAAGTTAATTTATTTGGTCAATAGGTTTGTCATTGGGTCAATGATTGACCTTTTTGACCAAAGTTGACTTTTTGGTCAGAGATTGACTCATTGAGTCAATAATTAGTGATTAGGTCGAAAACTAACTATTTTGACCAAAATTGAATTTTTGGTATAAAGTTAACTCATTGGGTTTAGGGGTGGTCATTGGGTCAGAAATTAACCATTTTGACCAAAGTTGACTTTTTGGTCAAAAGTTGACATATTTGGTCAACGAGCTGGTAATTGGGTCAACAATTGACAATTTTGACCAAACATAACTTTTTGGTCAAAAGATGACCTATTGGGTCAATGGGTTTGTCTTTGGGCAAAAATTGATCATTTTGACAAAAGTTTACTTTCTGGTCAAAGTTGACCTATTGGGTCAAGGGGTGGTCATTAGGTTAAAAATTGACAATTTTGAACAAAATTGATTTTTTGGTCAAAAGTTGACCTATTAGGCCAATGGGTTGGTCATTGGGTCAAGGATTGATCATTTTGACGAAAGTTGACCTTTTGGTCAAATGTTGACATATTGGGTCAACGGGTTGGTCATTGGGTCAAAGATTGACCATTTTGACCAAAGTTGACTTTTTGGTCAGAGAATGGCTTACTTGGTCAATAATAGGTCATTAGGTCAAAACATGACTATTTTGACCATAATTGACTTTTTGGTCAAAAGTTGATCCATTAGGTCAACGGGGTAGTCATTGGGTCAAAAATTGACCATTTTGATAAAAGTTTACTTTTTGGTCAAAAGTTAACCTATTTGGTCAATGAGTTGTTGGTAATTGGGTCAAAAATTAACCATTTTGACCTAAGATGACTTTTTGTTGAAAGTTGATCTATTAGGTCAACGGGTTAGTCATTGGGTCAAAAATTGACCATTTTGACCAAAGTTCTTTTGGGTCAAAAGTTGACCTAATGGGTCAATGGTTGGGCATTAGGTCAAAAATTGACTATTTTGACCAAAATTGATTTTTTGGTCAAAAGTTGACCTATTAGGTCAATGTGTTTGTCAATGGGTCAAGGATTGACAATTTTGACCAAAGTTAACTTTTTGGTCAAAAGTTGACCTATTGGGTCAATGGGTTGGTCTTTGGGTCCAGGATTGACCATTTTGACCAAAATTAACTTTTTCATCAAAAGTTGACTTATTGGGTTAATGGGTTGGTCATTGGGTCAAGGATTGACTATTTTGACGAAAGTTGACTTTTTAGTCAAAGATTGACTTGTTGGGTCAATAATTGGTCATTAGGTCAGAAATTGATTTTTTTGACCAAAATTAAAATTTTTTCTCAAAATTTGATCCATTGGATCAATGGGGTGGTCATTGGGTCAAAAATTGACCATTTTGACTAAAATTGACTTTTTGGTCAAAAATTGACCATTTTGACTAAAATTGACTTTTTGGTCAAAAATTGACTTATTTGGTCAATGAGTTGGTAATTGGGTCAAGAATTGACAATTTTCACCAAAGATGACTTTTTTTGTCAAAAGTTGACCTATTAGGTCAACGGGTTGGTCATTGGGTCAAAAATTGACCATTTTGACCAAAGTTTACTTTTTGGTCAAAAGTTGACCTATTGGGTCAATGGGTGGTCATTAGGTCAAAAATTGACTATTTTGAACAAAATTGATTTTTTGGTCTAAAGTTGACCTATTGGGTCAATGGGTTAGTCATTAGGTCAAGAATTGATCATTTTGACCAAAGTTGACTTTTTGGTCAAAAGTTGACATATTGGGCCAGTGGGTTAGTCATTGGTTCAAGGATTAACCATTTTAACAAAAGTTGACTTTTTGGTCAGAGATTAGCTTATTGGGTCAGTAATTGGTCATTAGGTCTAAAATTGACTATTTTGATGAAAATTTACTTTTAGGTCAAAGGTTGACCTATTGGGTCAATGGGTTGGTCATTGGGTCAGAAATTGACCATTTTAACCAAAGTTGACTTTTTGGTCAAAAATTGACCTATTGAGTCAATTGGTGGTCATAAGGTCAAAAATTGACTATTTTGACAAAAATTTACTTTTTTGTCAAAGTTGACCTATTGGGTCAATGGGTTTGTCATTGGGTCAAGGATTAACTATTTTGACCAAAGTTGACTTTTTGATCAGAGATTCACTTATTGGGTTAATAATTAGTCATTATTTCAAAAAGTAACTATTTTGACCAAAATTGACTTTTTGGTCAAATGTTAACCTATTATGCCAATGGGTTGGTCATTGGGTCAACGATTGATCATTTTGACCAAAGTTGACTTTTTGGTCAAAAGTTGAACTATTGGGTTAATGGGTTGGTCATTGGGTCAATGATTGACCATTTTTTACCAAAGTTGACTTTTTAGTTAGAGATTAGCTTACTGGGTTAATAATTGGTCATTAGGTCCAAACATGACTATTTTTACCAAAATTGACTTTTTAGTCAAAAGTTGACCTATTGGGTCAATGGGTTGGTAATTGGGTCAAAGATTGACAATTTTGACCAAAGTTGACTTTTTGGTCAAAAGTTAACCTATTTGGTCAATGAGTTGGTAATTGGGTCAACAATTCACCATTTTGACATATGATGACGTTTTGGTTAAAAGTTGATCTATTGGGTCAACGGGTTGGTCATAAGGTCAAAATTGACCATTTTGACCAAAGTTGACTTTTTGGTCAAAAGTTGACCTAATGGGTCAATGTGTGGTCATTATGGCAAAAATTGACTATTTTGACCAAAATTGATTTTTTGGTCAAAATTAACCTATTGTTTCAATGGGTTTTTCAATGGGTTAAGGATTGACCATTTTGACCAAAGTTGACCTTTTGGTCAGAGATTAGCTTATTGGGTCAATAATTGGTCGTTAGGTCAAAAATTGACTATTTTGATCAAAATTGACTTTTTGGTCAAAAGTTGTCCTATTGGGTCAATGGATTAGTCAGTGGGTCAAGGATTGACCATTTTGACGAAAGTTCACTTTTTGGTCAAAAGTTGACCTATTGGGTCAATGGGTTCGTCTTTGAGTCGAGGATTGGCCATTTTAACCAAAATTAACTTTTTCTTCAAAAGTTGACCTATTGGGATAATGGATTGGTCATTGGGTCAAGGATTGACTATTTTGACCAAATTTGACTTTTTGGTCAGAGATTGACTTATTGGGTCAATAATTGTTCATTTTGTCAAAAATTGATTATTTTGACCAAAATAAATTTTTTTCTTCAAAAGTTGATCCATTGGGTCAACGACGTCGTCATTGGGTCAGAAATTGACCATTTTGACCCAAGTTGACTTTTTAGTCAAAAGTTGACCAATTTGGTCAATGAGTTGGTATTGGGCCAAGATTTGTCCATTCTGACCGAAGATGACTTTTTGGTCAAAAGTTGATCTATTGGGTCAATGACTTGGTCATCGGGTCAAAAATTGACAATTTTGACCAAAGTTGACTTTATGGTCAAATGTTGACATATTGGGTCAATGGGTGGTCATTAGGTCAAAAATTGAATATTTTGACCAAAATTGACTTTTTGGTCAAAAGTTGACCTATTGGGTCAATGGGTTTGTCATTGGATCAAGGATTGACTATTTTGACCAAAGTTGACTTTTTGGTCAGAGATTGACTTAATGGGTCAATAAGTGATCATTAGGTCAAAAATTAACTATTTTGACCAAAATTGAATTTTTGGTCAAAAGTTAACCCATTGGATCAACGAGTAGGTCGCTAGCTCAGAAATTGACCATTTTGACCAAAGTTGACTTTTTGGCCAAAAGTTGACCTATTTGGTCAATGAGTAGGTAATTGCGTCAAGAATTGACCATTTTGACCTAAGATGACTTTTTGGTCAAAAGTTGATCTAGTGGGTCAATGGTTGGTCATTGGGTCAAATATTGACCATTTTGATCTAAGTTGACTTTTTGATCAAAAGTTGACCTATTGGGTCAATGGGTGGTCATTAGGTCAAAAATTGTCTATTTTGACCAAAATTGACTCTTTGGTCAAAAGTTAATTTATTGGGTCAATGGGTTAGTCAATGGGTCAAGGATTGACCATTTTGACCAATGTTGACTTTTTGGTCAAAAGTTGACCTATTGGGTCAATGGGTTGGTCTTTGGGTCAAGGATTTGCCATTTTGACCAAGTTAACTTTTTCGTCAAAAGTTGACCTATTGGGATAATGGATTGGTCATTGGGTCAAGGATTGACTATTTTAACCAAAGTTAACTTTTTGGTCAGAGATTGACTTATTGGGTCAATAATTGGTTATTAGGTCAAAAATTGATTATTTTGACCAAAAAAATTTTTTTTTGTCAAAAGTTGATCCATTGGGTCAACGAGGTCGTCATTTGGTGAGAAATTGATCATTTTGACCAAAGTTGACTTTTTGGTCAAAAGTTAACCTATTTGGTCAATGAGTTGGTAATTGGGTCAAGAATTGACCATTTTGACCAAAGTTGACTTTTTGGTCAAAAGTTGATCTATTGGGTTAATGACTTGGTCATTGGGTCAAAAATTGACAATTTTGACCAAAGTTGACTTTTTGGTTAAATGTTGACATATTGGGTCAATGGGTGGTCATTAGGTCAAAAATTGAATATTTTGACCAAAATTGACTTTTTGGTCAAAAGTTGACATATTGGGTCAATGGGTTTGTCATTGGATCAAGGATTGACCATTTTGACCAAAGTTGACTTTTTGGTCAGAGATTGACTTAATGGGTAAATAATTGATCATTAGGTCAAAAATTAACTATTTTGACAAAAATTGAATTTTTGGTCAAAAGTTAACCCATTAGATCAACTAGGTCGCTAGCTCAGAAATTGACCATTTTGACCAAAGTTGACTTTTTGGCCAAAAGTTGACCTATTTGGTCAATGAGTAGGTAATTGCGTTAAGAATTGACCATTTTGACCTAAGATGACTTTTTGGTCAAAAGTTGATCTAGTGGGTCAATGGGTTGGTCATTGGGTCAAAAATTGACCATTTTGACCTAAGTTGACTTGTTGGTCAAAAGTTAACCTATTGGGTCAATGGGTGGTCATTAGGTCAAAAAATGACTATTTTGACCAAAATTAACTTTTTGGTCAAAAGTTAACATATTGGTTTAATGAGTTTGTCATTGGGTCAAGGATTGACTATTTTGACCAAAGTTGACTTTTTGTTAGAGATTAACTTTTTGTTAGAGATTGACTTATTGGGTTAATAATTGGTCATTAGGTCAAAAATTGATTATTTTGACCAAAATTAAATTTTTTTGACAAAAGTTGATCTATTGGGTCAACGGGGTGGTCATTGGGTCAGAAATTGGCCATTTTGACAAAAGTTGATTTTTTGGTGAAAAGTTGACATATTGGGTCAACGAGTTAGTCATTGAGTCAAGGATTGACCATTTTGACAAAAGTTGACCTATTGGGTCAATGTGTTAGTCTTTGGGTCAAGGATTGACCATTTTGACCAAAATTGACTTTTTGGTCAGAGATTGACTTGATGGGTCAAAAATTAGTCATTAAGTCAAAAATTGATTATTTTGACCAAAATTACATTTTTTGTCAAAAGCTGACCCATTTGGTCAATGAGTTGGACATTGGGTCAGAAATTGACCATTTTGACTAAAGTTGACTTTTTGGTCAGAGATTGACTTATTATGTCAATAATTGGTCATTAGGTCAAAAATTTACTTATTTGACCAAACTTGAATTTTTGGTCAAAAGTTAGCCCATTGGGTCAAAAATTGACCATTTTGACCAAAGTTGACTTTTGGGTCAAAAGCTGGCCTATTTGGTGAATGAGTTGGTAATTGGGTCAAGAAATGACCATTTTGACCAAAGATGACTTTTTTGTCAAAAGTTGCCTATTGGGTCAATGGGTCAGGCATTGGGTCAAATTAACCATTTTGACGAAAGTTGACTTTTTGGTCGACAATTGACTTATTGAGTCAATGGGTGGTCTTTAGGAAAAAAAGTGATTAGTCTGACTAAAGTTGACTTTTTGGTCAGAGATTGACTTATTGCGTCAATAATTGGTGAATTAGTCGAAAATTGATTATTTTATCCAAAATTGATTTTTGGTCAAAAGTTAACTCATTAGTTTAAATGGTGGTCATTGGGTCAGAAACTGACCATTTTGACCAAAGTTGACTTTTTGGAGAAAAGTTGACCTATTTGGTCAACGAGTTGGTAATTGGGTCAACAATTAACAATTTTGACCAAACATAACTTTTTTGGTCAAAAGATGACCTATTGGGTCAATGGGTTGGTCTTTGGGCAAAAATTGACCATTTTGACCAACGTTTACTTTCTGGTCAAATGTTGACCTATTGGGTCAATGGGTGGTCATTAGGTTAAAAATTGACAATTTTGACCAAAATTGACTTTCTGGTCAAAAGTCGACCTATTAGGCCAATGGGTTGGTCATTGGGTCAAGGATTGATCATTTTGACCAAAGTTGACTTTTTGGTTAAAATTTGACATATTGGGTCAATGGGTTAGTCATTGGGTCAATGATTGACCATTTTGACCAAAGTTGACTTTTTGGTCAGAGAATGGCTTAGTGGGTCAATAATTAGTCATTAGGTCAAAACATGACTATTTTGACCAAAATTAACTTTTTGGTCAAAAGTTGATCCCTTGAGTTACTGGGTTAGTCATTGGGTCGAAAATTGACCATTTTGACCAAAGTTGACTTTTTGCTCGAAAGTTAACCTAATTGGATCGACTAGTTGGTAATTGGGTCGAAAAATTGACCATTTCTGATCGAAAGTTGACTTTTTGGTCAAAAGTTGACCTAATGGAGTCAATGGGATTGGTCATTGGGTCGAAAATTGACTATTTTGACAAAAATTGATTTTTTGGTCGAAAGTTGACCTATTGGGTCGATGGGTTTGATAATTGGGTCGAGGATTGACCATTTTGACCAAAGTTGACTTTTTGAGTCGGTAAGATTGGTATTCGATCTGAGGTTCGATAATTGACTTTTTGGTCAAAAGTTGATCTAGTGGGTCAATGGATTGGTCATTGGGTCAAGATTGACCATTTTGACCAAAGTTGACTTTTTGGTCAAAAGTTAACCTATTTGGTCAATGAGTTGGTAATTGGGTCAACAATTGACCATTTTGACCTAAGATGACTTTTTGGTTAAAAGTTGATCTATTGGGTCAACGGGTTGGTCGTTGGGTCAAAAATTGACCATTTTGACCAAAGTTGGCTTTTTTGTCAAAAGTTGATATTTAATTAGAGGAATGCCATGATTTTTGTGTTAGGAAAGGACTTACATCCAATAATCGGAGAGAGAAAATGGATGTCATATTCCATTTCTCGAAATGTCAATGTCAATGTCCTGTTAAAGGAATGTCATTTCCGTGTCAGGAAAGGATTTACACCCGATAGCAAAGGAAAGGATGAGTGTCAAACATTGATATGTCAAATGTCGCAATGTTGATATGTCAGAAGTTAATAACAATTTTTGATATATCAAAGGTCGAAATGTCGATGTGTCAAATGTTGATAACGATTGTTGATATGTTGAAATGTCGCAATGTCGATATGTCAGACGTCGATAACAATTATTGATATATCAAAGGTCGTAATGTCGATCTGTTAAATGTTGATAACGATTGTTGATATGTTGAAATGTCGATATGTAAAAAGTTGAAAGATTGATATCTCAACTGTCGATAACAATTGTTAAAGGTCAAAATGTCAAAAGGTTGATATGTCAAATGTAGCTAAAAATCGTCGATATTTCAAATGTCGAGATGTTGATATGTCAAATGTCAAAATATCGATATATTAAATGTCAGAATGTCTGTCAAATGTGATGATGTTAAATTATGGGAATGTCATAATTTCCATGGCATGAAAGGACTTTCATCTGAAAGTTATAAAGAGAAAATGGATGTCGTATTCCATTTCTTAGAAATGTCAAATGTCAATGTCGAGTTATAGGAATGCCATAACTTTCTTGTCAGGAAAGGACTTACATCCGATAACTAGAGAGAGAAAATAGATGACATATTCCATTTCTCGGAAATGTCAAATGTTGGTTAGAGGAATGCCATATGACTTATATCCAATGCTGGAGAGAAAGTATATGTCGTACTATCTCTTCAAATGTCAAATGTTGACTTTAAGAAGGAATGCTATGTGACTTACATCCTATCACAAAATTATAGCTAATGGAATGCCATATTTCCGTGTCAGGAAGGGACTTATATCCATTATAAAGAGAGTGGCAAATTCAGAACGAAGAGTGTATCCGCTGGGGATTTGACCTTTACAAATCAAAAGAAGTTGTTCATCACAAGTTTTTTTTATTATTATGTCATTTTTAATTCAAAATCTTTATTTTGGCATTTTTAGAACTTTCGATGTATTGTAGACAATTGAGGAAAGAGAGCAAATGTCGTATTCAATTTCCTCAAAAAAAGTGTCAATGTCAAAATGTCGATTTTGGAATATGAATGCATATGAGACTTATATCCTATCCAAAGGAAGATTGCTAAAGGAAAGCCAATGTCTGATGGTCTTATTTAAATAGCAAGAAAGAGAATAGATGTCATCTTCCATTTAAAGAGGTCTTATACTATCTCTTAGAAATGTCAATGTCAAAATGTCGATTTTGGAATAGGAATGCATATGAGACTTATGTCCTATCCAAAGGAAGATTGCTAAAGGAAAGCCAATGTCTGATGGTCTTTTTTAAATAGCGAGAAAGAGAAAAGATGTCATCTTCCATTTAAAGAGGTCTTATACTATCTCTTAGAAATGTCAATGTCAAAATGTCGATTTTGGAATAGGAATGCGTATGAGACTTATATCCTATCCAAAGAAAGATTGCTAAAGGAAAGCCAATATCATGATGGTCTTATATCCAATAGAGAGAAAGAGAGTAGATGCCATTTTCTATTTAAGGAGGTCTTATACTATCTCTTAAAAATGTCAAAATGTCGATTTTGGAATAGGAATGCGTATGAGACTTATATCCTATCCAAAGAAAGATTGCTAAAGGAAAGCCAATGTCATGATGGTCTTACATCTAATAGCGTAAAAGAGAGTAGATGCCATTTTCCATTTAAGGAGGTGTTATTCTACCTCTTAGAAATGTCAAAATGTCGATTTTGGAATAGGAATGTGTATGAGACTTATTTCCTATCCAAAGAAAGATTGCTAAAAGAAAGCCAATGTCATGATGGTCTTATATCTAATAGTGAGAAAGAGAGTAGATGCCATCTTCCATTTAAGGAGGTCTTACACTATATCATAGAAATGTCAATGTCAAAATGTCGATTTTGGAATAGGAATGCTATGAGACTTATATCCTATCCAAAGAAAGATTGCTAAAGGAAAGCCAATGTCATGATGGTCTTATATCCAATAGCGAGAAAGAGTGTAGATGCCATTTTCCATTTAAGGAGGTCTTATACTATCTCTTAGAAATGTCAATGTCAAAATATCAATTTTGGAATAGGAATGCATATGAGACTTATATCCTATCCAAAGAAAGATTGCTAAAGGAAAGCCAATGTCATGATGGTCTTACATCCAATAGCGAGAAAGAGACTAGAAGACATATTCCATTAAAGAGGTCTTACACTATCTCTTAGAAAGGTCAATGTCAAAATGTCGATTTCGTTTTGTTTTGGTTGTTTGTTTCCCAATTTACAAAAAAAAGTCATTAATTTTTCTTTACGTCGCATCATTTTCAAATACTGACCATTGATTGGATGTATTATGTCTTCTTGGTAGTCAACCAACTGACAGGATTTCCCCAAATGTCTCTTTCTAACAAGTATATGGGCCCTCCCATGAGGATAGGTGTTTGAAGTACTAAATCCAAATCCCTGGTCTGACTGTCCTAGGGTGAACCAATTTATCATGAGCCCGTACAATGCTTGCCAGTCATTCAAGATTCCAAGTTTTCCGAGCTGTAATTTCATATTTTCTTTTGTTATTTTGTGTGCTGATGTCATTTATAGGTAATATCATTGCACTTCAAGTGGAAGCACAACTTAAGGCCCATGATGTCGGTCATGAGGCTTCCATTAATCAACAATTCTATAAAGATTATTCAGATAGTATTTGAAAAATGACTGTGACATTTCTGAATTGGGATTGGGGTTGGATCTTTGGAAAATTATGACTTCAGAGTATAATTTCCATTAATCTCCAATAACAAAGTCTTTTACCTTAGTTCTTCCTTTCTGGGTCTTAGGAAATTTTTAAAATTTTGACTATGTGATCAAAATATCTTTTATCTTCTAAAGAAATGTTTGAACCAATTAATAGTCAACCAAAAGACGAGATCACTTAATCCTTTCCTGAATATAATATCGAAAGAATTTTCTTAAGACAGTTTTTCAAGATTTATCAATTAGGGAAGAATTTGGACACCAATTTTTGATTTTATACTCACCGCAAGCTTCTTCTCAGGGAATTTCTATATCTGGTGGAGCATGTTAAAGATTTTGAATGTTTGAATTGAGACACCAATTTTTGATTTTGTGCCCACCTCAAGCTTCTTCTCAGAAACATCCTTTTTTTTTCTTTTCTTTTATGTTTTTTTTGTAGGGCACACTTTAATGATTTTGAAGACCTGAACTCAAACACCAATTGTTGATTTAGTACTCACCTCAAGCTTCTTATCAGAGAATTACTCTATATGGTGGGGCATATTTTAATGATTTTGAATGTCCAAACTCCCCGAATTCATAATTCTTAAATATTTCTTAAGACGAATTGTAGGATATTATAACTCATTCAGAAGTCAGGACCCAATCACATGGCATAAGATTAAGAGGCTCATGACATCTTCAGTCAATTACTTTTATTTTGATCACAGTATTTTATTTTTCATTTAGGACCTAGTCTGAAGATTTAAGATAAAGGGCCCAGTTATTAAGGCATTAATTTCATTTTTCCCTTGAAATCATAATTTTCTTGTCAAAATGTTAGAATTTTTGTCTTGGATTCTTTCTTTTTGAATTATCTTTCTGTCAATAGGTGGATGAGAAGACTATTTCCAAAGATATTAAATCCAAAGATTTTGATTTTATTTTCAAAGATATTAAATCCAAAGATTTCAAATTTCATTCTTTGTCATAGATCAATTTTCGTTTCTCCACAGAGGACATGTTAGTTGACCAGTCCTAGAACTAGACTCAACATTCAACACATATATGTCCTAATGAAAAAGGGAAATCCTTGATGGAATTCATCCAAAAGTGATCGTCTTCCAAAATTTGATTAACGATTTTGATAGTAGACTATTTGGTCGATTGACAAATCAGAACCTTGAAGGCAGGGAAAAAGATCAACTTTGGGGAATCCAGAGGAGTGGTTCAATGGTTGCAAAAGCATAACCACGAAGAATAGGTTCATAAGCCATAATGGCATAACCTAGGGGAGTAGTTCAGAGGCTGAAAAAGCATAACCACGAAGAATAGGTTCAGAGGTCATAAAGGCATAACCTAGGGGAGTGGTTCAGAGGCCATAAAAAGCATAACCACGAAGAATAGGTTCATAGGCCATAAAGGCATAACCTAGGGGAGTGGTTCAGAGGCCATAAAAAGCATAACCACGAAGAATAGGTTCAGAGGCCATAAAGGCATAACCTAGGGGAGCGGTTCAGAGGCTATAAAATGCATAACCATGAAGCCAGATAAACTAAAAATGTTTGGCTGAGAAAGTATTTGCCTGAACTTATTCAAAACGACAATATCGATCTGTCTGACAACAGAATCGATGACAACTCCATACCTGACTATATTCGAAACAGTATGTGAGGACTTGTAATGTAAACTGGGTGGGAAGGAAGGGAACACATGTTGTTTTTGTATGTCTTTTATGTCATTTTGGTCTGTTGATTATGTAAATGTAAGATTCTAGGATTTGTTCGTCTTGAACAAATCTTTGAATCGAAGAGGTATTAGTTCTATTTTACTCGAGATTGAGTAAGATATAGAACTAAAGAAAGGATTATTTAGTCTTTCAAAAGACAAATTGTCATAGTCATGAGGACAAATTGATTAAATAAAGATGGGGAGAGAGGTTTTTCCCAGCGGAGTAGCCACTCTTTGATGGCGGTGAAAATATTTTTATGTCGACTTGCATCGCTATCAATTCCCGTTTCATTTCAATGTCATGGAGTCGCCACTCTCTTTCTCTATCTATCACCCTATTTCTTATCCTACCTAGACTTATTGTCAGAAGTCTTTGGAGAATTTTGAGAAGGATTAATCATGATAGAGATTGAGAGAAAATATGATCAAATGATAATCTCATAAAATAAGTCTTCAGATTGTGTAATTACTGAAGTTTTTCGTATGATAAAATCATATGAAGATCTTGGGTAACCAGAGAGATCTTGTAGGTAAAATACCTATCTTAAGTTCTTTAATCTCCTATAGGAGCAAGCTCCTATAGTTAATTACATCCTGAGCAATTAATACTGCCTAGGAAAACTCCTGATTAAGGTTAACATTTATCCTCGAAAATGTGTAAGTGTTGTTGTGGCAGTGCGTTCCTAAAGAATCGATACTACCGAAAAGTTTTGTTTATGTTGGGTGTATATCATTTTGTCATTTTATATGTCATGTCGGGTGTCATGTTAAGATGTCTTAATCTGTGTATCATATTGTTGTATGTCATTTTGTATTGTCATGTGATGTCGTAATATCATGTCATTGTGTCATTTTATCATGTTATGATGTTATTTTGTCATATTGTGTTTTTTTATGTTATGATGTCGTGATGTCGTTTTGTCAAGCTGTTGTATTGTCATCATGATGTTATGATATTGTCTTCTCGTGTCGTTTGGTTTTATATCATGTTTGTTTTGTATGTTTTAATCTTATCATTGTTTTGTGTTTGTTAAGGTGATTTTATCATCGTTATGTTTTATTGTCATTCTGTTTGATTTATCATTATTTTGTCTGGCTGTTGTAATTTTTATTTGTCGTTTGTTTTGGAAGTATAGATTTTATGTTAGATATCATGTCGATGTCAATATCAATGATTTTGTCGTGTCATGTCAAGTGTTAGTTTTTTGTTTGTTTTAGTTTTGTATCATATAATGTCATGTGTTTTGTCAGGGTGTCATAGTTTGTATGTCGTGTCATGTCATAATGTGATGTCGTAATGTCATGAGATGTTGTGATTAATATCTTGATTTTTAATGAGATATTTTATCTTCTATAAGAAGATGTCGTTATGAAATACCTTCTATGATGTCAAGAAGATATCATTATTTATTTATTTTTGTTATTTTGTTTATGATTCCCTTTTGTTCTAAATTTTAGTTTTGTGGTGTCATGTCATTTTGTCATATATTTGTTTTGATTTAGTGTGATGTCATTTTATTGTGGTATAGAAATATCGTTGTATGTTTTTGTTAGTCTTGATGTTATGTTGATGTCAATGTTAATAATTTTATTGTTTTATTTCAGATTTCGTGGCTAACCTAATAGTCCAGTTGTCTTTGTTGTCATGTCATTTTTGTTTTGTTGTTTGTAGAAAGTTTAGGTTTTGTGGCTATCCTAAAAGTCATGGTTTTGTTGCCAATGCTCCGTCGTCGACGTCCTACAAAACAGAGTTAGCACACCCTGTCACATGCAAAGAAAATCTAAACGAAACTTCATGTCTTCATCCTGTAAGGAAAATAAAGCTAGAAACAATGTCATATCAAGATATTTAGATTACCTAGTCAAAGTGTTCGTTGATCCGAGTTGTCGGATGTCCGAGTTTGGTTGAAATGTCGATTTAGGTTTATGTCAGTTTATGTTTAAATTTTTTTTTTGTCTTGAATATTGATTTGGGTTGGATTGTCGATTTTTAATTTTATGTCGAGTTAAGTTCAATGTGGGTCGAACTTTAAGAATTATGTCGTTTTATGTCGAGATATATTGAGTTTGGTTTGAAATGTCGATTAATGTCGTTTAATGTCGGTGTTTATTAAATTTGGTTTAAAATGTCGATTAAAGTCGGTTAATGTCGGTGTTTGTCGAATTTCGTTTGAAATGTCAATTAACGTCGGTTAATGTCAGTGTTTGTTGAATTTGATTTAAAATGTCGGTTAATGTTAAATTATGTTTGAAATATTAATTAATGTCAAATTATGTTTGATTATGTTTGGAATGTTGATTAATGTCGAATTATGTTGAGTTTCATTTGAAATATCGGATTTATGTCGAATTTAATGAGTTTTGTTTGGAATGTTGGAATGTCGAATTTTTGTCAGTTATGTTGATTTTTGTTTGAAATGTCAGATTTATGTCGGTTATATCGATTTATGTTTGAAATGTCGGAATTATGTTGATTTGAGTTCAATTTTGTCCATCCTAAGGCTTATGTTGATTTAGATTCAATTTTGTCGATTTAGGTTCAATTTGAGTTGAACCTAAGGTTTATGTCGATTTAGGTTCAATTTAGGTTGAACCTAAAGTTTATGTCCATTTAGGTTCAATTTGGGTTGAACCTAAGTTTATGTCGATTTAGGTTTAATTTGGGTTGAACCTAAGGTTTATGTCGACTTTTGTCTGTTTAAATTTGGTTTCAGGTTTAGATCTTGATTTGAGTTTAGTTATGGGTTTTATGTCGATTTGGGTTTCTTTTTGAGTTTTATGTCGATTTGAGTTTAGTTTTGAGTTTTATGGCGATTTGAGTTTGGATAGGTTCATTGTCAGCTGAACCTAAGATTTATGTCAAGTTGAATTGAGTTAGGTTCATTGTCAGTTGAACCTAAGGTTTAGATTTTGACTTAAGTTTAATATGAGTGTTGACCTCATTTTTTATGAGGTCTTTTGCTTCTCTCTTTAGTACTTAGGATCTAGCCTTAGACTTTTCCTTTGACTAATCTTAGAGGACTAGAAATGGAACCCACCCGTTAGAAATTCGAACTACTTCTTAACTCCCTGCAAACCCCACAAGCTTGATTGTAGACCCCTAATCACCTAGAGGGTTGAAATCAAATGTGGAGATTTAAAGGATGAGTTCCCTATAGGACTTTTCGGCCTTAGGAATACCTCGGATGGCCCGGTACTAGTGAGGGTTGGCTTGCACATACACTACACTCTCACACACATACCAAGTCCTAAAACCACACTCTCACCCAACTTGACTTCCTGACTCATGTAGGTAATTCATATGGATGGTCCTTAACCCCTAAGCCCCTGGCTAAAAGGGTTAGGAACAACATAGTGAATACCTCAAATGAGTCCCCTCATGGCTCCTAGAGGCCTAACATGGCTTCATGGCTTCATGGCTTCATGGCTCAACCAAATTGATTCCACTTGGCTCAAATTTGATTAATCTTCATTTTTCCAAAATTTCAATTTTTGACCCCCGGGACCCCTACACCCATCAAACCTACCAAATGCTCTTGGAACTACCCAAAATTTGCAAAATCACCTAAATTGCCCAAAATTCCTCAAAATCAATCCTAAACATTTCCCCCCACTCAAATTGACCATCTCCAGCCAAAAATACCAAAATTTCCAAAAATACCCCCCAATACCCTCCAAATTACCAAAATGCCCCTCTTGACCCAAAAATCCAAAAATTTAGAAAATTCCCAGAAAATTCCAAAAAATCCCAAATATTCCCAATTTCATTTTGTCCAACTACACTATGAGCTAATTTTGTCAATTTACCCCACTTTTACCAAAACCCCCAATTTAGCCCGTTTTAAACCCAAATGAACCCAATGTCAAACCAAATCACTCCAATTGACCGCAATTTTGGTCCAATTCAATTCTAAAATTCAATTCAATATCACCAATATAAATCTAGACAAAATTCAAGCCCAATTTGATTGGCATTTGAATCCAATTTCTTTTTTAAGCTTAAGGCCCAATTTTGACCCATGACCTAAACCTAGCTCAAACCAATCCAATTCAATCCCAATTTGACCCAAATCTTTTCTGAAACCTTCCTAGCATCCCCACAAACAAAACACTAACATGATTCGCCCAAAAGTTGGACCCAAACCTTACTCAATTTCAACCCAAACCCAAAATTCCTTAAATGGGCCCAAATCCCAAAATCAAAACCTAACCCAAATGGGCCCAAATCCCAAAATCAAAACCCAACCAAAGTTGAAACTTATTTGTAACACCCCTATCAAAATTTCTTAACATTAATTTTACATCAATTTCAACATTAGCCAAACTTTAGCCCAAGGTAGCTCATTTTGACCCATTTGGACTATATTACCAAAGAGACCCAAATTAGACCCAATCCAATTCCAAATCACCTCAAACTTGCTTCAAATCACTCATGATACATCCCTAAACCAAACCCAAACAATTATTTGGCCCAACCTTTTATAAAATTCCCATCCATAAATTTATTTTAAAAGCCTAAAGCCCATTTTCAAACCTAAAGCCCATCCAAAACAAATTCAAAAGCCCAAAAATCATCCAAAGCCCATATGACACTCTTCTTCATCATGACTTCAATTAAAACCATCCCTAAAGTTCCAATCAAATATCAAATTATTCTAAATCAAGCTTCATGCTAACTCCTCATACATTCATCAAAAATTCCAACACCCTTTCTCATGCAAGTGAGCCATCTTTTCCCCAAGCCATATGGAGCCATGAAGCCACATGTAAGCCATTGGCAAGCCATGAGAATCTATAATTTGTCAACTCTCGTTAAATGGCAAAAGGAGGAGGTCCTTTAAGTACCTCCTAAAAGTCAATAACCCTAAACATGTTTCCCCTTAACCCAAATTTAATCCAAATATATTTGGATAGGGACTTCTCCTTTCCAAACCAGCTGATTCCTTTGACTCCCCCACAACACCCAAAGCTACATTGGAGGGTGAACCAAGCCCAAAGTGTTGGGTTGACCCAAACCAAGCCAAAATATCCTTTACCCATGCCATTTTAATTCAACTACTTTACACATGGCAAAGCTCAATTGGACTCACAAACATCAAGCTCTGAACCTCCTGATGACAACAGTGACCTGACCATGCCGGCCAGCCGCCTGAGTCGCCGGAAAACACCACACCCGAGAGCTCCCATGTGAGCCCACATTGAAATTATCCCTTACTGAGTTACCCCATGCCCAATGTCCACCATGGCTGTTCTTCTCCTCACCAGAGCAGCTGATCCCAACCCCTAACTCCCCCTAGGAGGCCCTCCAACCATTCCTATTTAAACACCACCCCCTCTCGGCTAAAGAAGAGACTAAAACAAACCATACAGAAACTCTACCAAAATCATTCCAGACTCTTCCCCACACCTGGAGAACTTGATCCCCACTGAAATCCCCCAGCCATTTCCTCTCTGTGAGCTCAATTTCATAGTTGAAATTTAAGCCCAAAACCAGGACACTTCACCACAGTGAGTCAATCCTCAAATTGATTGACTCTACACCTTCACCAGACCAAAAGGAGAAGTTTCCCAGCAAAAGCCCCCTCACCGGAGCCGGCCATTGCTTCCGGCCTCCAAGCTTTGTGATCGGTCGTGGTCACTTTTGTACCTAGGCAATTCACCAGGCCAAGGGACTTCATATGGAGCTTGCTTGGACCCAATCAAACGTGACACAACCCTCAGATCGAAGCTTCACCTCTCTGAGCAAAGGTATGAACTCTCTCTTCCTCCCGAGATCCTGGAGATTCTCCATTTAATATGAATCAATTTCAATGTATGTTTACCATATGGATGTGTTCGTCTCTTCAGGACGACTCCATAGAGCATAAGAACACAAAAATCTGTTGAGAATCGAGTGAGTTCTTAGGGTTTTAGTGTGGACGGTCACGGGTGCACACCAGTCATAGACGATGACCAGGAGCCGTCGGATCAAGCGTGTATCAAGCGGACGGTCGGGATCGAGCCGGACAGCGCGATGGTACATGAACCGTGGGCCCCTGGAGAGCTGAGTCGGATGGCGGCTTCGAACCTAAAAGCACCGTGTGGCTGTTCGGAGATGCTAAGGATGACGCGGCGTCGATTCGGATAAATAGAAAAATAGGATTTTATGGATTTATTTAATTACCAGAACTTAGAAAATCCATAACTTTGTGTAGAAAAATCCTAAAAATAAAATAAAAATACCCTCTAGCTCAGTGAGCAGAGGAGAATAAAGTGGAAAAGAAATCAATTAATTTCATTTAGTATTTTATTTTTAATGATTTAATTACTCTCTGCACTATTTCAATTCTCCATGCACATAGACAATTCATCATGGCATGAGACCATAGGGCTTTTAAAGCCTCTAAACTTGGGAACATTCCCTGAATTTTCCAAGGTCAGAAGCTATCCCTATGAGAAGTTATTGATTTTTCAATTGCATGTTACTATTTTGAGTATTTTAATTCCAATAATTAGCATGTTAAGAAATAAATTCTAGGAAAATTTGGCGATTTTTCTTATGACCAGAGGAACCTAGGAAAAATAAGTTTTGAGTTAATTCACTTGAAATAACTCTAATTGGCCTAAATACCCAAAATTGAAATTTAATTAATTAGGGTTAACTACACATCAAATTAACTTGAAAATAATTCTCCACTAATCTTTAGGATCATAGGAACATCACATAAAAATTTGAAGTCAATTGGACTTGATTAGCCCCACCAAAGGGGTTGATTAAGCCTCTTAAGCAAAATGGATAAAATTAAACTTTAAAAATTCATAACTCACAAAATACTTTTCAAACATTCACAAAAATGGTTTTAGAGCTTCTCTGATATCAGAGGAACTTAGGAAAATTAAAATTGTAATTTTCTAAAAAAGTTGATTTTTATCATTATTTGAATATTTTTAATATTTAAAAAATAACAAAAATCATAAAAATATTAAAAATCACCAAAATGTCATATTTTGAATTCTAATTACTTAGGAACAAACTAAATATTTTTCTTAAGTCCCTAGGATAAGATATTGAATTTTAAAGGCTTAATGAAATTTTTAATATTAAAAAATGTATTTTCCAACTTTTTCACTAAAATAATTCTAATAAATCAAAGGAAAATCAGAAAATACAAAATTTATTTCTTTGAGCTGCTTGAGGTCAGAGAGATTTAAGAAAAATATAAAATCCAATTTTTAACTTTAATTTTCTTTTAAAATTAATTAATACTTCAAAACTCAAAATAATTCTAATAAATAAAATATATTTCAAAAAATCACCAAAATTGGTCCAAATGGTCCTCTTGTCATTAGGAACATCCCATAATTTTCTTAAGGACAGAAATATTCCCTTGGTCATGTTATTGAATTTTCCTTGAAAACCCCTATTTTCCATTAAAAATAATTACATAAATAAATTAAATACAGAAAAATCACATTATCTCCTCTAATGTCTTAATTGTCATGTGAGTGAGGTTACAAAAAAATTTCAAGTTCATTTGAGCTCAATTTAGTGATTTATGAAATAAATAAGCTTAAAAGAGCATAAAGGTAGTTAAAAAATTTTAACCCTTAATTAAAACTTTAGTTTTAATCAAAAGGAGAAGGGTAAAATATTTGACTTTAAACTGATTTTGGATGATTGAAACTTAAATGATTGGGGGTAGAAACCTATTAATCATTTCAAATGTAATTAAAATAAAACTTTAATTAATTAATTAATTGAAATTTTTGAAGAATAATAGAAATTGGAATTATTAAAGTAGGGATATTATTAAGAGGATATTTATTCTTTAATTTAAAAATCCCTAAATAAATCACTTCAATAATACTTAATTATTACTTAAAAAAAGAAAATTAAAATAATAATCCAAATTAAAATTAAACTAAAATTAAATTAAATTTAAATTAAATTAAACTAAAATTAAATTAAATTAAAATTAAATTAAATTAAATTAAATTAAATTAAAATTAAATTAAATTAAATTAAACTAAAATTAAATTAAATTAAAATAAAATTAAATAAAATTAAATTAAATTAAAATTAAATCAAATTAAATTAAAATTAAATTAAATGGAATTAAAATTAAATTGAATTAAATTAAATTAAAATCATTTAACAACAAACCTAATTTAAATCATTAAGAATTAAATCTAAAATAACTTGAACACTATTCCAAACCTAAACTAATTTTTCATAATTAAGTCAAAATTAAAATTAAATCATTAAGTTTAAATCATTAAAATACCTAATAAGTTGATTTGCCCTTTAAAAGCTCTTATTATTATAACTCTTAAATGAGGTATCAAGTGAAGTGTTACTTCACTTATTGGATATTCAAATGTCCTAGTTTACTGAGCAAGAGAACAAAACTTAACACTCCTGGATGATTAATTCACTTGTATAATTAAGCTCTCTTGGACTTAAAACAATCTTAGAGATATTGAAAAGTTGTTTAAGACTCGTCTTAAGCACTTCCTCAATATGATAGGATGTTTATAAGAACAATTGAACTTAATTGCTCTCTGATGAAGAAAATCATCCTTAAACTAAAACACAAGAATCTAGACGTCACAGGAGATGACTATTAGGATTAGGACTTTGGTAGACAACCAAAACCTTTCCCTTAGCTTTACCTAAGTACTTGTTGAGATCTTTAAATGCCTTAACATGTGTTTTAAGTGCAGCTTGGGATGACGGGAAGACCCTCCAGGTACGCTTTTATTTTATTGCAATTTACTTTATTGCAATGCACTTTACTTTTCTTACATGTTAAATAAAACTGTTGCATGAAAACCAAAACCTTTAGGATAGTCCCTGAACTAAAACCAAAACTAAATTAAAAGTCATCACAAGATAAAAATCACCGCCACAACATTTCAAAATATAAAATAATTCAAAATTTAATCACAAACAGAACAACAAAACTACAATCACAACTAAATTCAAATGTCTCATTGAATGATCGGGAATACCTTGGATGATGTAACCCACGTGTTGCTAACGGGATTTCCCACTGTCTAAATGAAAGTGTGGAACTCATTCAGTTGAGTTTAGCAAACTCATCTGGACTAAGTGAATTTGATGAAAATAACGGTGCCAGGATGACAAAACCGTGGGATCTTAATCGGTTCTGTTTAAACAAATTTAAGATTTGTTTTAAGTAAAATATTAAAAACACTTGGATTTTAAGATTTCTAAACCAAAATACTTCTCTCACCTCCTGATTTATAATTTCTAAAACTAAACCTCTGCAACAACAAGGAGCTTGGAGCATGGTGGGCAGCATGGCCATCTTCGTCAGCAAAACAACTCTACATCAGTTAAACATTCCAAGAATTAAACAACCAAACCATAGGATTTCGAGGTAGTTTGCTTAGTGCAACGTAAATCCTTAATCCTTTTGTTAGGCATTTGCATAATCATATTATGTAAATTAAGCCCTAACCGGTCTTAGGATTCCGAGGTAGTTGTTTGGTAAGACATAAAATCTCACATCTTCGAGACTATTTGTATGATTATGTCATACAAATATAAGTCTTAAATAATTATAATTGACAAGATCGAAATACTAAATAATTCTTCCTAAATTGAAGCCAAACAATAAGATAGTTTGTGGAAGTTGCCAAGATTCTTCTTGGATCCTCAGCTTCTCCTACTTCTCTCCCTTTGGACTCTTAAAATAAATTGTTCCAAATTTGAGCTAATCCCTATTGAAAATTCGAAAATCCAATCCTTTGAAAACCTTAAACTTTCAAATTCTTGAAAGCAAAATCACTGATCATTATCGAGAGTTTTCTTAAATGATTCCCGTCATTTAAGATGTAATTAACTATAGGGGCTTGCCCTTATAGGGAACTTTAAGAACCCGAGTAATATAAACCCCGCTTAATTCATTTATATTAAGCGAGGGAACTCTGTCGGCTTATAAAATTGGTTCGCGGACCAATCGGATGTCACAAATCTTCTAGTTTATTTAATCGAGCCTCATCGTCAAGCAGTGTGTCTATTCCTCGGGATAAATACATGGTTTGTGGTGTGGTGCTCGTTTATATAAACTATTTGGGATGTGAGGTCGGTTTGATTTCATATCTTAAAATTTTCAAACTTAAAATTATTTTCAAAATCAAATGATACTTTCTAAATTATATATATTTAAATTAAATTTAAAACCTAAAATTCACCGATAATTTCTGTTAGGCGACCCCTTTTCAAAATACAACATTAACCTAAAAATATGCCGACAATGAGTTGAACTTAAGTTAGGTTTTGGTTTAGATTCAAGATAGGTTGAACCTAAGGTTTAGGTTAGACTTAGGTTCATGTCATGTTAAACCTAAGTATGGTTTGACTTAAGTCTAAATTATGTTGGTTTTAGGTTAGACTTAGGTTTATGTCAAGTTGAACCTAAGTATGGTTTAACTTAAGTCTAATATGGGTTAGACTTAAGTTAGGTTTGAATTTGATTAAAGCTTAATTGGTTAAGGTTTAATAGGTTTGATTAAGTCTAATGTGGTGGACTTAATTAAAGTTTAAGTTTGATAAAACCTTTGTTGGTTAAGGTTTAATAGATTAATTAAGTATAATGTGGTAGACTTAATTAAGGTTTAAGTTTGACTTAGGTTCAAGTTGGGTTGAACCTAAGTATAGGTTATGTTTAGGTTCATGTGAGTTGAACCTAAAGTTTAAGTTTGACTTAGGTTTAACTTGGGTTGAACCTAAGTATAGGTTATGGTTAGGTTCAAATGTGTTGAACCTAAGGTTTAAGTTTGACTTAGGTTTAACTTGGATTGAACCTAAGTATAGGTTAAAGGTTAGGTTCATGTATGTTGAACCTGAAAAGTTTAATGTTTGACTTAAGTTCAAGTTGGGTTTGATCCTAAGTATATGTATGTTGAACCTAAGGTTTAGGCTTGACTTAGGTTTAACTTAGGTTGAACTTAAGTGTATGTTGAAGTTAGGTTCATGTAAGTTGAACCTAAGGTTTAAGTTTGACTTAAGTTTAACTTGGGTTGAACCAAAGTTAAGGTTATGTTGGATCTGAAGTTCAAGATTGACTTAGGTTTAACTTGGGTTGAAGCTAAGTATAGGTTAAGGTTAGGTTCATGTATGTTGAACCTAAGGTTTGAGTTTGACTTAAGTTTAACTTGGGTTGAGCCTAAGTATAGGTTTTGACTTAAGTCTAATATAGGTTAGACTAAAGTTAGATTTAGGATAGAATTAGGTTCATGACAGGTTGAACCTAAGTATGGTTTAACTTAAGTCTAATATGAGTTAGACTTAAGTTGGATTTGGGTTAGACTTAGGTTTATGTCAAGTTGAACCTAAGTATGGTTTGACTTAAGTCTAATCTGGGTTAGGCTTAAGTTAGGTTTGTGTTAAAATTAGGTTCATGTCAGGTTAAACCTAAGTATGGTTTAAGTCTAATATGGGTTAGACTTAAATTAGGTTTGTGTTAAACTTAAGTCTAACTTTGTTAAGACTTAATGGTTTAATTAGTTCTAATGGGTTAGACCTAATTAAGTTTTAGGTTTGATTAATTCTAATTTAATAAATACTTAATGGTTTAATTAGGTTTAATGGGTTAGACCTAATTAGGGTTTTGATTTGATTAAGTCTAATTTAGTTAAGACTTAATGGTTTAATTAGATCTAACGGGTTAGACCTAATTAGGGTTTATGTTTGATTAAGTCTAATTTAGTTAAGATTTAATGGTTTAATTAGATCTAATGGGTTAGACCTAATTAAGGTTTAGGTTTGATTAAGTCTAATTTAGTTAGACTTAATGGTTTAATTAGATCTAATGGGTTAGACCTAATTAGGGTTTAGGTTTGATTATGTCTAATTTAGTTAAGAATTAATGATTTAATTAGATCTAATGGGTTAGAACTAATTAGGGTTTTGGTTTGATTAAATCTAATTTAGTTAAGACTTAATGGTTTAATTAGGTCTAATGGGTTAGACCTAATTAGGGTTTTGGTTTGATTAAGTCTAACTTAGTTAAGACTTAATGGTTTAATTAAGTCTAATGGGTTAGACCTAATTAGGGTTTTGGTTTGATTAAGTCTAATTTAGTTAAGACTTAATGGTTTAATTAAGTCTAATGGGTTAGACCTAATTACTTAATGGTTTAATTAGGTCTAATGGGTTAGACCTAATTAGGGTTTTGGTTTGATTAAGTCTAATTTAGTTAAGACTTAATGGTTTAATTAGGTCTAATGGGTTAGACCTAATTAGGGTTTTAGTTTGATTAAGTCCAATTTAGTTAAGACTTAATGGTTTAATTAGGTCTAATGGGTTAGACCTAATTAGAGTTTTGGTTTGATTAAGTCTAATTTAGTTAAGACTTAATGGTTTAATTAAGTCTAATGGGTTAGACCTAATTAAGGTTTAGAGGTTACTTAATCCTAATGTAAGTAAGGTTTAATTTTATTAATTAGGTTTAATAGGGGTTAAACCTAATTAGGGTTTAAGGGTTACTTAAACCTAATGTAAGTAAGGTTTAAGTTGATTAACTAGGTTTAATGTGCATTAAACCTAATTATGGTTTAAGGGTTACTTAAACCTGATGTAAGTAAGGTTTAAGTTGATTAACTAGGTTTAATGTGGATGAAACCTAATTAGGGTTTAAGGGTTACTTAAACCTAATGTAAGTAAGGTTTAAGTTGATTTACTAGGTTTAATGTGGATTAAACCTAATTAGGGTTTATTAAGGGTTACTTAAACCTAATGTAAGTAAGGTTTAAGTTGATTAACTAGGTTTAATGTGGATTAAACCTAATTAGGGTTTAAGGGTTACTTAAACCTAATGTAAGTAAGGTTTAAGTTGATTAACTAGGTTTATTGTGGGTTAAACCTAATTAGGGTTTAAGGGTTACTTAAACCTAATGTAAGTAAGGTTTAAGTTGATTAACTAGGTTTAATGTGGATTAAACCTAATTAGGGTTTATTAAGGGTTACTTAAACCTAATGTAAGTCAGGTTTAAGTTGATTAACTAGTTTTAATGTGGATTAAACCTAATTAGGGTTTATTAAGTCTAATTTGTCATTTTAGATTTAATTATGGTTTAATTAGTTAAACTTAATGTGATTAAGGTTTAACTTTACTTAAGTAGGTTTAAATATTATCTTAAACCTAATTAGGGTTTATTAAGTCTAATTTGTCTTTTTAAACTTTATTATGGTTTAATTAGTTAAACATAATGTGATTAAAGTTTAACTTTAATTAATTAGGTTTAAATGGTGTCTTAAACCTAATTAGGGTTTATTAAGTCTAATTTGTCATTTTAGACTTAATTATGGTTTATTTTATAGGTTTCTTATGAGTTATTTTGAACCTAGCCTATCATAGAATAGGCAAAGTAATTATATGTTTTTTGGAATTTTAGGGTTAAGTTTATTAAAAAATAAATTTTAACCCTATTTTTAAAAATGTCTTTTAAAATTGTTTAATGGTTTAAGAAATATCATTTTAAGGTTAATGTCTGTTACCTTAAATGTTCAAACTATTTTCCAATTTTATTTTCATAAATTTCTAATTTTTATAATTATTTTATAAATAATTACAAAGTAGCTTAGAAATTAAAGAAAAATATCCTAAAGAAATTTTCTGTCCTTAGGAAAATTAGAATATGTGTGTCATAACAGAAGGATAATTCTGTGAAAATTTCATAATTTTTGGAATTATAATTAATTTTTAATAATTAAATTACTCCAGAGAGTAATTAATTAATTAAAAATAAATTACTGAGAATAAAATTATGATTTTAATTTCATAATTTTCTTCTCTTCAAGAGCTTTCCAGAGGTATTTTTATTTTATTTTTAGGAGCTCTGGATCAAAAGATATTGAATTTTGAAGTTTTTAAGGTTTTTTTGAATTAATTTAATCCAGAAAAACTCACGCGCTGCCACGCATCCTCTTACGCGTCAAATGGGCGGGATGATCCAGTGCGCGACGCGGAACAGAGGACACCAATTGGTGCGATCAGCGCCGTCCGTTCCAAAACACGGGAATGGACGGCGTAGATAAATTGCCCGAAAATTTGAAAATATTCCCACCGTTAAACTTCAAAACTCAATATCTCACTCATTTCTCAACGAAACTTTGTGATTTTTGATCCCATGGAATCATCTGAACGTGTAGAATGTATCTATACTGTGATGATACATTTCTGGACTAATATATCCCATGGTATTTCGAAAACATGCAATATTTTGGAGAAAATAAATTCATACCTTGGCCACAAGTATGTCAAGCTTGATCAGGCCTAATGGTCAGCTTCTAGGGCTCGCAAAGAAGATCTTTGTCAATTCAATTTGGTTTTGTAGCTAGCCCTGGAGAGCAATTTTGGTAAAATGGCTAATTTGGGCTGATTTTGGATTTTGATCAAATTGGCTTGATTAGGCTAATCCTATGGCTTGATTTTGGTTGGAATAGATTGCTGAGGTCTCTAGGAAGACTTTTTATGTTGGGAGTTAAGGGATTTGGGCAGCCTATAGGTTTCTATGGATTTTTCTTCTCCTCTATGGGTTCGGGTATGGGGTATATATAGCCATGGGGAGGCTTGGCTAAGCTTAAATCCATTTAGGGGAGGTGTTATCTGATTTCATGATTGCTGAGGATTGAATTTCAACTAGAGGATAAGTTTAATTCACTTCCCCAAGGTTAACTCATATTGAGTTTAGCTGTGGTGAGAGCTTAACTCTTTATTTGGATTGCTTCCATTAGCTCATCTATGAGGTGGAGGGAATTTCATATTTGGGCTGAATATTTGTTCATCCAAGTCATGCTTTAGATTTAGGGGAAATGTGACACTTAACCCTCTTACTCACCTCATGCATGGTTTATCCATGATTGCACTTAACCATGGGTTTAAATTTTGTCTTTCTCTCATTGGTTATGGAGAAGGTGAGTGATGACTCAAAGTATGAAAGCTCTTCTTCATTCACCATGTCACTTAGGATTTAATAGGAGCATGGCAAATAAGCTCCATGACTCATTTCATGCATGATTTCATCATTACCTAATTTTACCATGGTTAATGTTTAATCCATGCTAACCTCCTTTCTCATTAGATGCTTAGGGTAGTGATCAAAATTATTTTTAAAGTGGCTAGCCACCTCATCTTAGAGAGAGGTGACTCCTGCTTTGAAATGAAGGGGAGATGACACCTCATTTCATTTATCATGATTTTTTTCATGATGGCCTTTAATCATGGTTAAATGTGAGTAATTCATGGGTTATTTTCTCTTTAATGAGTCATGTTTGATGTCATAAAAGAGTTTTTAGAATTTTTATAAAACCATATGTCATATGTTTTAAAAATTCTATTTAATGCCCTCTTCATTTTAATTTCCATATTTAATTAATTATGTCATTAAATAAACATTGGAAATTATTTTATTAATCAATAATTTATTGGAAATAATTCCAAATTAATTATTTGATTAATATCCATCACATTAAAATTTATTTTTGTCTCTTTTCAGGACTTTTCAATTTAATTTTCATTTTAATTAATTATGTCATTAATTAAAAGATAAAAATTAAATTATTAATCAATTAATTAATTTAAAATAATTTTGGAATCAATTATTTAATTAATTCCATTATTTTTAATTAATTTGTGTATTTTGTGATTTTATGGCTTTTGAATTTAAATTTTCATTTTAATTAATTAGGTCATTAATTAAAATTTTAAAATTAATTCATTAGCCAATTAATTTATCAAAATAATTTTGAAATCAATTATTTGATTAATTTTGTCATTTTATGACTTTTAATTTAATTTTCATTTTAATTAATCATGTCATTTGATTAATTAAAATATTGAAAATTAAATTATTAGTCAATTTAATTAATCAAAATAAATTTTTTTGAAATTAAATTGATTAATTTTTGTTATTGTGGGGTTTTAAACATGTCATTGCTTGTTTGATCAAAAATTGATCATTTTAACATGTGTTGACCCATTGGGTCAATAAGGTTGGTGATTGGATCTGGATTGGTTATTTTGACTAAAATTGTCATTTTAGGTCAAAAGGTTGACCTGTGGGGTCAACATGATTGGTCATAGGGTCTGGATTGACCATTTTGACCAAAATTATCATTTTGGGCCAAAAGGTTGACCTGTGGGGTCAACAGGATTGGTCATTGGGTCAGGATTGACCATTTTAACCAAAATTGTCATTTTGGGACAAAAGGTTGACCTGTGAGGTCAACAGGTTTGGTGATTAGGTCAGGATTGACCTTTTTGACCAAGATTGTCATTTTAGGTAAAAAGGTTGACCTGTGGGGTCAACAGGGCTGGTCATTGGTTCTGGATTGACTATTTTGACCAAAGTTGACTTTTTAGGTCAAAAGGTTCACCTATGGGGTCAACAGGGTTGGTCATTTGGTCTGGATTGACCATTTTAACCAAAGTTGACTTTTTGGGTTAAAGGGTTGACCTGTGGGGTCAACAGGGTTGGTCATTGGGTCTGGATTGACCATTTTGACCAAAGTTGACTTTTTAGGTTAAAAGGTTGACCTACGGGGTCAACAAGGTTGGTCATTGGGTTTGGATTGACCATTTTTACCAAAATTGATTTTTTTAGGTTAAAAGGTTGACCTGTGGGGTCAACAGGGTTGGTCATTGGGTCAGGATTGACCATTTTGACCAAAATTATCATTTTGGATAAAAAGGTATTGACCCATTGTAAAAATGAGGTCAACAGTTGCCTATTGGGTCAATGGTTCAGGCATTGGGTCAAATTGACCATTTTGACCAAAGTTGACTTTTTGGTCAATAATTGACCTATTGGGTCAATGGGTGGTGATTAGGAAAAAAATTGATTAGTTTGACCAAAATTGACTTTTTGGTCAAAAGTTAACCTATTTGGTAAATAGGTGTGTCATTGGGTCAAGGATTGACCTTTTTGACCAAAGTTGACTTTTTTGTCAGAGATTGACTTATTGAGTCAATAATTGGTGATTAGGTCGAAAACTAACTATTTTGACCAAAATTGAATTTTTGGTATAAAGTTAACTCATTGGGTTAAAGGGGTGGTCATTGGGTCAGAAATTGACCATTTTGACCAAAGTTGACTTTTTGGTCAAAAGTTGACCTATTTGGTCAACGAGCTGGTAATTGGGTCAACAATTGACAATTTTGACCAAACATACATTTTTTGGTAAAAGATGACCTATTGGGACAATGGGTTGGTCTTTGGGCAAAAATTGATTATTTTGACCAAAGTTTACTTTACGTCAAAAGTTGACCTATTGGGTCAATGGGTGGTTATTAGGCTAAAAATTGACAATTTTGAACAAAATTGATTTTTTAGTCAAAAGTTGAGCTATTAGGCCAATGGGTTGGTCATTGGGTCAAGGATTGATCATTTTGGCCAAAGTTGACTTTTTAGTCAAAAGTTGACATATTGCATCAACGGGTTGGTCATTGGGTCAATGATTGACCATTTTGACCAAAGTTGACTTTTTGGTCAGAGAATGAATTACTTGGTCAATAATAGGTTATTGGGTCAAAACATGACTATTTTGACCAAAATGGACTTTTTAGTTAAAAGTTGATCCATTGGGTCAACGGGGTAGTCATTGGGTCAGAAATTGACCATTTTGACCAAAGTTGACTTTTTGGTCAAAAGTTAACCTATTTGGTCAATGAGTTGGTAATTGGGTCAAGAATTAACCATTTTGACCTAAGATGACTTTTTGGTTAAAAGTTGATCTATTAGGTCAACGGGTTGGTCATTGGGTCAAAAATTGACTATTTTGACCAAAGTTTTTTTAGGTCAAAAGTTAACCTAATGGGTCAATTGTTGCTCCTTAGGTCAAAAATTGATTATTTTGACCAAAATTGATTTTTTGGTCAAAAGTTGACCTATTCGGTCAGTGTGTTTGTCAATGTGTCAAGGATTGACCATTTTGACCAAAGTTGACTTTTTGGTCAAAAGTTTACCTATTGGGTCAATGGGTTGGTCTTTGGGTCAAGGATTGACCATTTTAACCAAAATTAAGTTTTTCATCAAAAGTTGACCTATTGAGTTAATGGGTTGGTCATTAGGTCAAGGATTGACTATTTTGACCAAAGTTGACTTTTTGGTCAAAGATTGACTTATTGGTTCAATAACTGGTCATTAGGTCAAAAATTGATTATTTTGACCAAAATTAAATTTTTTGTCAAAAGTCGATCCATTGGGTCAACGGGGTGGTCATTGGGTCAAAAATTGACCATTTTGACTAAAATTGACTTTTTGGTCAAAAATTGACCTATTTGGTTAATGAGTTGGTAATTGGGTCAAGAATTGACAATTTTGACCAAAGATGACTTTTTTGGTCAAAAGTTGACCTATTGGGTGAACAGGTTGGTCATTGGGTCAAAAATTGCCCATTTTAACCAATGTTTACTTTTTGGTCAGAAGTGGACCTATTGGGTCAATGGGTGGTCATTAGGTCAAAATTTGAGTATTTTGAACAAAATTGATTTTTTGGTCTAAAGTTGACTTATTGGGTCAACAGGTAGGCCATTTGGTCAAGGATTGATCATTTTGACCAAAATTGACTTTTTGGTCAAAAATTAACTTATTGGGTCAATGGGTTAGTCATTAGGTCAAGGATTGACCATTTTGACCAATGTTGACTTTTTGGTCAAAAGTTGACCCATTGGGTCAATGGGTTGGTCTTTGGGTCAAGGATTGGCCATTTTGACTAAAATTAACATTTTCGTCAAAAGTTGACCTATTGGGATAATGTATTGGTCATTGGGTCAAGGATTAACTATTTTGACCAGAGTTGATTTTTTGGTCAGAGATTGACTTATTGGGTCAAAAATTGGTCATTAGGACAAAAATTGATTATTTTGACCAAAATAAAATTTTTTTGTCAAAAGTTGATCCATTGGGTCAACGGGGTCGTCATTGGGTCAGAAATTGACCATTTTGACCAAAGTTGACTTTTTGGTCAAAAGTTGACATATTTGGTCAATGAGTTGGTAATTGGGTTAAGAATTGACCATTTTGACCGAAGATGACTTTTTGGTCAAAATTTGATCTATAGGGTCAATGGGCTGGTCATTGGGTCAAAAATTGACAATTTTGACCAAAGTAGAGTTTTTGGTCAAATGTTGACATATTGGCTCAATGGATGGTCATTAGGTCAAAAATTGACTTTTTGGTCAAAAATTAACTTATTGGGTCAATGGGTTAGTCATTGGGTCAAGGAATGACTATTTTGACCAAAGTTGACTTTTTGGTCAGAGATTGACTTATTGTGTTAATAATTTGTCATTAGGTCAAAAATTGATTATTTTAACCAAAATTTAATTTTTTTTTGTCAAAAGTTGATCCATTGGGTCAACGGGGTGGTCATTGGGTCAGAAATTGACTATTTTGACTAGAGTTGATTTTTTGGTGAAAAGTTAACCTATTCTGTCAACGGGTTAGTCATTGAGTCAAGGATTGACCATTGTGATAAAAGTTGACTTTTTGGTCAAAAGTTGATCTATTGGGTCAACAGGTTGGTCTTTGGGTCAATAGGTTGGTCTTTGGTCAAGGATTGACCATTTTGACAAAAATTGACTTTTTGTTCAGAGATTGACTTATTGGGTCAATAATTGGTCATTAGGTCAAAAATTGATTATTTTGACCAAAATTAAATTTTTTTGTCAAAAGCTGACCCATTGGGTCAACGAGTTGGTCATTGGGTCAGAAATTGACCATTTTGACCAAAGTTTACTTTTACGTCAAAAGTTGACCTATTTGGTCAATGAGTTGGTAATTGGGTCAAGAATTGACCATTTTTACCAAAGAGGACTTTTTTGTCAAAAGTTGACCTATTCGGTCAATGGGTCGGTCATTGGGTCAAAAATTGACCATTTTAACCAAAGTTAGCTTTTTGGTCAAAAGTTGACCAATTGGGTCAATGGGTTAGTCAATGTGTTAAGGATTAACCATTTTCATCAAAGTTGACTTTTTGGTCAAAAGTTGATCTATTGGGAGAATGGGTTAGTCTTTTGGTCAAGGATTGACCATTTTGACCAAAATTGACTTTTTTATCAGAGATTGACTTGTTGGGTGAATAATTGGTCATTAGGTCAATAATTAATTATTTTAACCAAAATTAAATTTTTTGTCGAAAGTTGACCCTTTGGGTCAACGGGGTGATCATTAGGTCAGAAATTGACAATTTTGACCAAAGTTGACTTTTTGGTCAAAAGTTGACCTATTTGGTCATTGAGTTGGTAATTGGGTCAAGAATTGACCATTTTGATCGAAGATGTCTTTTTGGTCAAAAGTTGATCTATTGGGTTAAAGGGTTAGTCATTGGGTCAAAAATTGACAATTTTTTAGCAAAGTTGACTTTTTTGTTAAAAATTGACATATTTGGTCAATGGGTGGTCATTAGGTCAAAAACTGACTATTTTGACCAAAATTAACTTTTTGGTCAAAAGTTGACCTATTGGGTCAGTGGGTTTGTCATTGAATTAAGGATTGACCATTTTGACCAATGTAGAGTTTTTGATCATAGATTGACTTATTGGGTCAATAATTTATCATTAGGTCAAAAATTAACTATTTTGACCAAGAATGAATTTTTGGTCAAAAGTTAACCCATTGGGTCAACGAGTAGGTCACTAGGTCAGCATTTGATAATTTTGACCAAAGTTGACTTTTTCGTCCAAAGTTGACCTATTGGGTCAATGAGTTGGTAATTGGGTCAAAAATTGACCATTTTGACAAAAAATGACTTTTTGGTCAAAATTTGACCTTAGGGTCAATGGGTTGATCATTGGATAAAAATTTGACCATTTTAACCTAAGTTGACATTTGCTCAAAAGTTGACATATTGAGTCAATGGTAGCCATTAGGTCAAAAATTGATCATTTTGACCAAAGTTAACTTTTTGGTCAAATGTTGACATAATGGGTCAATGGGTGGTCATTAGGTCAAAAACTGACTATTTTGACCAAAATTGACTTTTTGGTCAAAAGTTGACCTATTGGGTCAATGGGTTGGTCATTGGGTCAAGGATTGACCATTTTGACCAAAGTTGACTTTTTAGTCAAAAGTTGACCTATTGGGTCAATGGGTTGGTTATTAGGTCAAGGATTGACTATTTTGACTAAAGTTGACTTATTGGGTTAATAATTTGTCATTAGGTGAAAATAATTATTTTGACCAAAATTACATTTTTTTGTCAAAAGTTGATCAATTGGGTCAACGGGGTAGTCATTTAGTCAGAAATTGACCATTTTGACCAAATTTGACTTTTTGGTTAAAAGTTGACCTATTTGATCAATGAGTTGGTAATTGGGTCAAGAATTGACTATTTTAACACAAGATGATTTTTTGGTCAAAAGTTGATATATTGTGTTAATAGGTTGGTCATTGGGTCAAAAATTAACAGTTTGACAAAAGTTGACTTTTTGGTCAAAAGTTGACCTATTGGGTCAATGGGTGGTCATCTGGTAAAAAATTAACTATTTTGACCAAAATTTACTCTTTGGTCAAAAGTTGACATATTGGGTCAATGGGTTTGTCATTGGATCAAGGATTAACCATTTTGACCAAAGTTGATTTATTGGCCAGAGATTGAGTTATTGGGTCAATAATTGATCATTAGGTTAAAAATTAACTATTTTGACCATAATTGAATTTTTGGTCAAAAGTAAACCCATTGGGTCAACTAGTAGGTCACTAGGTCAGAAATTGACCATTTTGTCCAAAGTTAACTTTTTGGTCAAAAGTTGACTTATTTGGTCAATGAGTTGTTAATTACGTCAAGAATTGACCATTTTTACCAAAGATGACTTTTTGGTCAAAAGTTGTTCTTTTTGTTCAACGGGTTGGTCATTGGGTCAAAAATTGACCATTTTGACCAAAGTTGACTTTTTGGTTAAAAGTTGACCTAATGGGTTGATGGGTGGTCATTAGGTCAAAATCGACTATTGTGACCAAAATCGACTTTTTGATCAAAAGTCAATTCTATCGGTCAATGAGTTCGTCATCGGGTCAAGGATTGACCATTTCGACCAAAGTTGTCATTTTGGTCGAGATCGAATTTTGGGTCGACAATCGGTCATTAGGTGAAAATCGACTATTTTGACCAAACTTGAATTTTTGGTCAAAAGTTAACCCATTGGGTCAACGGGGTGGTCATTGGGTCAGAAATTGACCATTTTAACCAAAGTTGACTTTTTGGTCAAAAGTGTACTTATTTGGTCAATGAGTTGGTAATTGGATCAAGAATAAACCATTTTAACCAAAGATGACTTTTTTTTGTCAAAAGTTGACCTATTGGGTCAATGAGTCGATCATTAGGTCAAAAATTGACCATTTTGACCAAAGTTAACTTTTTGGTCAGAAGTGGACCTATTGGGTCAATGGGTGGTCATTAGGTCAAAAATTGATTATTGTCGGCATATTTATAGATTGTGTCTTTTGAAAAGGGGGTCGCCTACAGAAGTTGTCGGCGAATTTTAAATTTAATCTAAATTTAAATATATATATAGTTTTAGAAAGAAGCATTTGATTTTGAAAATAACTTTAAGTTCGAAAATTTTAAGATATGAAATCAAACCGATCTCACATCCCAAATAGTTTATCTAAACGAGCACCACACCACAAACCGTGTAACTACCTTGAAGAATAGACACACTGCTTGATGATGGGGCTCGATTAAATAAACTAGAAGATTTGTGACATGCCAACTAATTTTATAAGCCAACTAGTTCCCCTGTTTAATATAAAGAAATTAAGCAGGGTTAATATTACCTGGGTTCTTAAAGTTCCCTATAAGGGCAAGCCCCTATAGTTAATTACATCTTAAATGAAGGGAATCACTTAAGAAAACTCTCGATAATGATCAGTGGTTTTGCTCTCAAAAATTTCAAAGTTCAAGTTTAAAAGGATTAAATTTTGGAATTTTCGAAGGGATTGGCTCAAATTTGGAACAGTTTATTTCAGGAGTCCAAATGAACGAAAGGTAGGGGATGTCACGGATTCGAAGTGAACTTCGGTGACCTCCCGACTATCCTATTGTTTGGCTTCAATTTGAGAGTTTATTTAATGTTTCAATCCTGCCAATTTTAATTAATTAGGACTTATATTTGTATGACATAAACACACAAATAGCCTCGAAGATGTGAGGGTTTATGTCGTACCGAACGACTACCTCGGAGTCCTAAGACCGGTTAGGGCTTAATTTGTATAACACAATTATACAAATGCCTAACCGAAAGTTGAGGATTTATGTTGCAGTAGGCAAACTACCTCGATGTCCTGTGGCTTGGTTATTTAAATCTAGGAAAGGTTTTGCTGAAGTAGACACAAGTTTTGCTGACGACAATGGCTGTGCTACCCATTATGCTCCAAGCTCCTTGTTGTTGCAGAGGTTTATGTGAAGTTTAATGGCTGATTTAGGAGTTTGGGGAGGAGATTTGATGGTTTAGAAGTGGGGAAATTTGATAGGAGGGGAGAAGGGAAGGGTCACCTCCCCTTGACCAATTTGGCCAATTTGACTTTGGAATGGCTATCGGATGATCCATGGGGTATGCTATGCCATGCACAATGCCATGGGATTGTTTCATGCAAAAGGAATTAAAATTTTTTTTATGAATTTTGGGGATTTTATGCCAACATGCCCAATTTGGTATGATTCCATGTATGCATGCACTAGATTGGACATGATGCCATGGGATGATGATCAAAATGTCATGAAATGATATTAAAAAGTAATTATGACATGTGGGCCCAATTTTAGGCTTTTAAAATTTAATTAAGTGGGCTTTTAGAAATGCCTAAGGGTGTGGGCCTTTAATATGCACATGATGATTTGGATTTTTGAATTGATTGTGGCTTTATCAAATTAAATTGGAATTGATTGAAATTGGATTTAGATATGTTGAAATTTGATTGAAAATTGTTTTTGAGATTTCCATGGGTCATGGGGTTTAATTTGAGGGGAATTGGGTTTATGGGCCAAAATTGGGCCTTTAGACCCAAATGAATTTTGAAAGGGGTTTAGGCCAAAATTTTGATCAAATGAATGTTGGGTTTGGTATAGAAGTGTGTCATGCAAGTTTTAAAACAATTTTGAAGAGAATTTGAGTTGAATTGGATTGGATTTGGACATGTTTGGGGTCATGGGTAATTTAGGGAAAAAATTGGGGTTTTGGGGTTAAGTTGAAATTGGATTCAAATGTAGACTAAATTGAGCTTGGTTTTGGTTTATATTGGTATTGGGGATGTTGATTTGAAGTTTAGAATTGAATTAGATCAAAATTGGGGTTAATTGGGTTGATTTGGTTGGACATTGGGTCCATTTGGGTTAAAAAATTGTGTCAAATTGGGGATTTTGGTAAAAATGGGCTAAATTGGCAAAATTGGCTTATGGTGTAGTTTAACAAAATGAAAATGAGAATATTTGGGATTTTTTGAAATTTGTTTGGTAATTTCTTGAATTTTTGGATTTTCTTGGGCCAAGAGGGGTTTTTAGGGTATTAAGAGGTTATTTGGAGGTTATTGGGGTATTTTGGTGGATTTAAAAGGTAGGGATTATTTTGAAATGATTGTTAGGATTTTTGGGAATTTTGGGTAATTTTGGGTATTTTTGGGGTAGGTTGGGGTAGGCTTATGGACTTTAACCAAGTCTAACCACTTTGGGACCAAGCTTAGCCAAATGGTAACCACTTTATGATCCTTCACTTATTGACCTTAACCATCTTAATCAAAGACCAGTAGCTTTGGTTCAATAAGGTGAGTTTCTTAAAGGGTAGAAGGGGAAAAATTCAAGGTTCAAGGTTAAAGGATGAAATGGGTTAAGGGTGTGTGTGTGTGTGCAAGAGAAGCTCAAGTCACCCAAGGTAGTCCTAAGGCTTAAACATCCTATAGGAATTCACTATTGGTTGCTCATATGGGGTTTTAACTTTCCAAGGTGATTTAGAGGTTTACAACCATCCAATTGGGGTCCCAAGAGGATTCAAGAGGTGGCTGAATTGATAAAGGGTGGGTCCCAATTCTAGTCCTCTAGGATAGTCAATGAGAAGTCTTATAGCTAGATCCTAAGCACTAAGAGGAAAGAAAAGACATAAAAAAAATGAGGTCAACAAATGGACCCCCAATAGGTGTGGTGTGCTAACCAAGCACACCGCGCGTATTGGCTTTGACCGAAGAGATCAACAAAACAAACACAGACGTCCATGTGACACACTTAGAACGAAGCGTAGAAAATTCCCACTGGGGAGTATCAGGTAAATCTCCAGGACTGAAGATTCCAGAACTCTCGCTGGGGAAAAGGAGGTGGATTCCAAATCACAAGATCTGGAGGGATTCAATTTCAAATTTGTTTCAAGTTTTAAGTTTGAGTTTTGAATTGATTTGAGTTTCAATTTTGGTTAAAATTTGACTTAAGATTGATTTCAAGGGTCTTAAGAAGAGAATTGGAACCTAGGTTCCAACCTCTGGAGAGAGTCATAAGTTAGGTACCGAGCTCAAAGGAGAGGAAACTGGAAGTTAGGTACCAGCCCCGAAAGGGTGAGAACTGGAAGTTAGGTACCAATCTCGGAAGAGAGGGAACTGGAAGTTAGGTACCAGCCCCGAAAGGGTGAGAACTGGAAGTTAGGTACCAGTCTCGGAAGAGAGGGAACTGGAAGCTAGGTACTAGCCCCAAAAGGGTGAGAACTGGAAGTTAGGTACCAATTTTGAAAGTGAGTCGAAAGTTAGGTACCGACCTCGAAAGGGTGAGAACTGGAAGTTAGGTACCAGTCTCAAAAGAGAGGGAACTGGAAGTTAGGTACCAGCCCCAAAAGGGTGAGAACTGGAAGTTAGGTACCAGCCCCAAAAGGGTGAGAACTGGAAGTTAGGTACCAGTCTCGGAAGAGAGGGAACTGGAAGTTAGGTACAGCCCTGAAAGGGTGAGAATTGGAAGCTAGATACTAGTCTCGGAAGAGAGGGAACTGGAAAGTTAGGTACCAGACTCGAAAGGGTGAGAACTGGAAGTTAGGTACCAGTCTCGGAAGGGAAGAAACTAGAAGTTAGGTACCAGCCCCGAAAGCGTGAGAACTGGAAGTTAGGTACCAGTCTCAGAAGAGAGGGAACTGGAAGTTAGGTACCAGCCCCAAAAGGGTGAGAACTGGAAGTTAGGTACCAGACTCGGAAGGGAGGGAACTGGAAGTTAGGTACCAGCCCCGAAAGGCTGAGAACTGGAAGTTAGGTACCAGTCTCGGAAGAGAGGGAACTGGAAGTTATGTACCAGCCCCGAAAGGGTGAGAACTGGATGTTAGGTACCAGTCTCAAAAGAGAGGGAACTGGAAGTTAGGTACCAGCCCCGAAAGGGTGAGAACTGGAAGTTAGGTACCAGTCTTGGAAGAGAGGAAACTGGAAGTTCGGTACCAGCCCCGAAAGGGTAAGAACTGGAAGTTAGGTACCAGTCTCAAAAGTTGGAATTCAATTTCGAAGATTTCGTGGAAATTTCAATGTAGCAAAAGGATGACATGGAATGTGAGAGTGCTTCACATCCTGAGAGAATTAATCAAATTTTGATTGTTTGGTGAAGGATATAAATCCATGCCATCAGAACCAAATCAAAAATTTTGTGGTTCAGTGTCAGTAGACTCAGTCGACCTTCTCAAAAAGGGGAAGGAACCACAAAGAGTCGAAATGATTTCGAGAACAGCCGGAGGCTGGGGATTTCAAATTCGGAGTTTTGTTTTCGTTATCATTATTTATTTATTTATTATATATTATTTTTTTTATTATTATATATTATATTATTATTATTATTATTTATTATTATTTGGAAGCGAATATTATCGCGTTATTTGTGGTCGGACCAAAGTTTTGGCGCCGTTGTCGGGGAAGAAAGAAAGAGAATAAGTATAAATTTTCTTATAAAAAAATAAAAAATTAAAAAAATATAAATAAATTATTATAAAAAAGATATATATTTTATTCTTTATTTTATGCGAAGATTTGGTTCTGAAAGATTAATACCTTTAGATTCTGAATTAGAAAGAACAATTAGAAAAATTAAAAAGGGGAAACGAATTCAAAAATTTCAAGAAATGGATACTTTACAAAATCCAATTGAACTTAATGATCAAAATGTTTATAAACCATTAAGGGATTATGCTAACCCTACAGTTGATGAACTTCATAGTAGTATTCAAATACCTACTTTAGATGCTAATTCTTTTGAACTTAAATCGTCTATTATTCAAATGGTGCAAAACAATCAATTCGGTGGATCACCAAATGAGGATCCAAATTTACATCTTGTTAGTTTTTTAGAACTTTGTGCTACCTTTAAATATAAAAATGTTTCTGATGATGCTATTAGACTTAGACTCTTTCCTTTTTCTTTAAGAGATAAAGCAAAGATGTAGTTAAACTCATTAGCGACTGGTTCTATTAAAACATGGGCGAAATGACACAAAAATTCCTTGCTAAATATTTTCCTCCTTCTAAAACTCGCTAAATTAAGAAATGATATTACTTCGTTTAGTCAATTTGACGGGGAGACAATTTATGAAACTTGGGAAAGATTTAAAGAACTATTAAGAAAATATCCTCATCATGCTTTACCCGATTGGTCGATTATTCAAATATTTTATAATGGATTAATTGGATCTTTAAAATCAATTATTGATGTCAGCTTACTGAGGTTCTTTAATGTCTAAATCATTTGAAGAAGCTTACACTTTAATTGAAGAAATGGCTAATAACAATTTTCAATGGCCTTCCGAAAGGATTAATTCTAAAAAGATGGCCAGTATTCACGATAATGAAGCCTTTTCTATCTTAGCTTCACAAGTTGCGGCAATGTCTAAGAAATTAGATAATTTTGGAATTAATATTTCGCATAATAACTCTGCTAATATTGAAGATTCTCAAACTATTGAAATTTACAAGCTATTACAAGTAAAAATAATCCTTATTCAAATTATTATAATCCTGGGTGGAAAAATCATCCTAATTTTAACTGGAATAATTCACAACAACAATGGGGTAATAATCAATCTCATCCCACTGGAAATTGGAATAACTAAGTTAATTCAAATTATAAACCTCATGGATTTAATAATCAACAGAAAAAGTTATCAATAAAGAATTAATTATGCAAATGAATAATCAATTACAAAATAAAAATACTGCTATTCGTAATATTGAAAATCAAATGGGGCAAATTGCTACTTTAATTAATAACAGACCTATTGGAACACTTCCTAGTAATATTGAAATTAATCCCAAGGAAACTGGAAAAGAACATAAACAAGTTAAAGCTGTCCAACTTAGAAGTGGAAAGGAATTAAAAGAAAGAATGCATAATGAAATTGAAAAAGAGATTGAGGTTGAAGAGATTGAAAAACCTAAAGAAACTCTCTCTCCTAGTCAAGATCGATCATTATACTCGTTAATGTGGAATTTGAAAAACCACCACCACCTTTTCCTCAAAGACTTAAACGAGTAGAAATTAGATCATCAATTTTCTAAGTTCTTTGAAATTTTTAAGAAACTTACTATTAACATACCTTTTGCCGAAGCTTTGGAACAAATGCCAACTTATGCAAAATTGATTAAGGATATTTTAAGCAAAAAATGAAAATTTGAAGCTTTTGAAACTCGTTGCATTAAGTGAAGAATGCGGTGCAATAATTCAAAAGAAATTACCCGAAAAGCTTAAGGATCCCGGAAGTTTCACTATACCCCGTGCTATTAGAGAAAAATTTTGTGGAAAAGCTTTATGTGATTTAGGAGCAAGTATTAATCTCATGTCATTTTCTATCTTTCGAAGATTAGATTTAGGAGATATTACTCCCACCACTGTAACCCTTCAATTAGCTGATAGATCTATCACTTATCCTAAGGGAGTTATAGAGGATGTCCTTGTTAAAGTGGATAAATTTATCTTCCCTGTAGATTTCATAATACTTGATATGGAAGAAGATAAAGAAATACCTATTATTTTAGGGAGACCTTTTCTAGCTACCGGATGAGCTATGATTGATGTGCAAAAAGGAGAACTAACCATGAGAGTTAATGATCAAGAAATTAAATTCAATGTTCTTAAATCAATGAAGTACCCTGATAAAGAGAAATGTTATCGAATGGATATAATTGATTATTTAATTGAAAAACATTATCAAGAAAAATATAAAGTCATTTCTGAAGAAAAAATTGAATTTTTAACTGATAAAGATGTAGTAGAACAAGAAGAGACTCATTTTATTAAAGATAATTGGAAAACTTTAGACATAACTCAAAATAATATACTTTTACCCTCAACTAAAAAAGCCCCTGAACTGGAATTAAAAATGTTACCTTCCCATTTAAAATATGCATTTCTTGGAAATTCATTAACTTTACCTATTATTATTTCTTCTGAACTGAGTAAAGATCAAGAAGAAAAACTACTTTGTGTGTTAAAGAATTATAAGAAAGCTTTTGGTTGGACTATTGCTGATATAAAAGGAATAAGCCCTTCCATTTGCGTGCATAGAATCTTAATAGAAGAAAATTTTAAACCTATTATAGAATCGCAAAGAAGATTAAATCCTATCATGAAAGAGGTTGTTAAAAAAGAAATTATTAAATGGTTGGATGTTGGTATTATTTATCCTATTTCGGATAGTCAATGGGTAAGTCCTATTCATTGTGTTCCGAAGAAAGGAGGTGTAACTGTCATTATTAATGATAAAAATGAACTTATTCCTACAAGACAAGTTACTGGATGGCGAATTTGTACTGACTATAGGAAATTAAATAAAGTCACTAGAAAGGATCATTTTCCTTTACCTTTCTTGGATCAGATGCTCGATAAATTAGCTGGAAACACATATTTCTGTTTTCTGGATGGATATTCTGGTTATCATCAATTACTTATTGCTCCTGAGGACCAAGAAAAGACAACATTTACAAGTCCTTATGGAACATTTACTTTTAGAAGAATGTCTTTTAGTTTATGTAATGCATCTGCAACTTTTCAAAGATGTATGATGTCAATATTTTGTGATTTGATTGACAAAGGAATAAAAATATTCATGGACAATTTTTCAGTCTTTGGAACTTCTTTTGAATCTTGTTTGGAAAACATAGCCAAAGTTCTGAAAAGATGTGAAGAAACAAATTTAGTTCTTAACTGGGAAAAATGTCAATTCATGGTGACAGAAGGCATTGTACTTGGTCACAAAGTATCACAAAAAGGGATGGAAGAGATCAAGCAAAAGTGAAAATTATTGTTGAATTGCAACCACCTACTATTGTTACTAATGTGAGAAGTTTTCTAGGTCATGCTGGATTTTATAGAAGATAAATAAAGGATTTTTCTAAAATTGCTAAACCTCTTTGTCATTTATTAGAAAAAGATGCAAAATTTGAATTTAATAAAGAATGTATTAATGCTTTTAATATTCTAAAAGAAAAATTAATAACGGCACCTATCATTGTTGCACCTAACTCGGAATAAATCTTTTCGAATTAATGTGTGATGCAAGTGATTTTGCAATTGAAGCTGTATTAGGACAAAAATATGAGAAAGGTTTCAAAGTTGTATATTATGCTAGTAAAACTCTCACTGAAACACAAAGAAATTACACTACCACAGAGAAAGAGCTTCTAGCTATAGTATATGCCTTTGATAAATTTAGACCTTATCTATTTGGTACTAAATGCATAGTTCATACTGATCATTCTGCTATTAAATATCTATTATCTAAGAAGGATTCTAAACCTAGACTTATAAGATGGGTTTTACTTCTACAAGAATTTGATTTTCAAATAGTATATAGAAAAGGAACCGAAAACCAAATTGCTCGATCATTTGTCTAGAATTAAAAATGATATTATTTCGAAAGAAAATATAAATGAGAAATTCCCTGATGAATCTTTATATGTTATTCAAAGATGCAAAACACCTTGGTATGCTGATATTGTTAATTATTTAGTTAGCAATATTTTTCCTTATGACTTGGATAACAAATTTATTAAGAAATTTAAATATGATGCTAAATCTTATATTTGGGAAGAACCTCATTTATTTAAAATTAGTAAAGATTCTATGATTCGAAGATGTGTACCTTATGAGGAAACTTTTGCTATTATTCAAAAATGTCTTGATTCTGATTTTGGAGGACACTTTGGCATAGATAAAACTGCATTTAAAATTTTAAATTCCAGATTTTATTGGCCTACCTTATTTAAAGATGTGAGACAATATGTAAAAACATGTGATCGAGTTAAAGGATAGGAAATATATATAGGAAAGATGAAATGCCTTTAAACTATATATTGGAAGTTGAAATTTTTGATATATGGGGTTTAGACTTTATGGGACCATTTGTTCCATCATCTGGAAAAATTTATATTTTATTAGCAGTTGATTATATTTCAAAGTGGATCGAAGCCGTTGCTTTACCAAACCGTGATTCCAAAAGTGTTTCTAAATTTTTAAAGAAAATGATATTTTCAAGATTTGGAATGCCTAAGGTAATTATCACTGATTGTGGAAGTCATTTCAGGAATATAAGAATTCAATCATTACTACAAAAATTTGGAATCAAACATAGAATTGCAACTGCTTATCACCCACAAACTAGTGGAATGGCTGAAGTATCAAATAGAGAAATTAAAAGAATTTTAGAGAAAACTGTTAATCCTAAAAGAACTGATTGGGTTGATAGACTTGATTCTGCATTATGGGCTTATATAACAGCTTATAAGACACCAATCGGAATGTCACCTTACCAGTTAATTTATGGTAAACATTGTCACTTACCTATAAAACTTGAACATAAAGCTTATTGGGCGATAAATGAGTTTAATTTTAATATGAATAAAGCAGGAAAAAAATTGATTATTGCAACTAAATGAGATGGAAGAAATTAGAAATGAATCATATGAAAATGCGAGAATTTATAAAGAGAAAATGAAGTTGTTGCATGATAATTCAGGAAAAATTTTTGAGCCTGGACAAAAAGTATTAGTGTTTAATTCTCGTTTAAGACTTTTTCCTGGAAAATTAAGATCTAAATGGATTGGACCCTATTTAGTCGAGAAAGTATACCATTATGGAGTCGTGGATATTAAAGATCCCAAAACAGAAAAAATTTTTAAAGTAAATGGAGTAAGATTGAAGCCTTATTTGGGAGATATTAAAAAGATTTATAAAGAGGCTTATGAATTGAGTCAACCTGATTAAAGATTTACTTAAGTCGGCTGACGGCGTTAAACCAAGCGCTTTGTGGGAGGCAACCCATAATTATCTTATGTTTTGAGTGTTTTTTGTGTTTTGATGTAAGGTTATGCCTCGATCTTGATTAATTTTATATTACTTTAGAAAAATTTGATGCTTATAAGTCTTTGATGACTTAGGCTAAAAATTATTTTGAAGTATGTAAGATTTAAAAATAGGATCACTCTATTCTGAATATGAGTAAAAAGGAGATCAAGCTATCCTTCATTATGATAGTTTACAATGAGAGTTATTGAGTCTAAATTACTCTTGCCAGTATAATTTACCTATCTTGGAGAACGAAATTTTGAAATTTGACGATTAGGCGAAATGGAGTTGAACATAGTTCCGGCGCCTAGGCGCCAGAATTCGGCGCCTAAGCGCCATAATCAACTATATATCAATAGGTCAGCGCCTAGGCGCCAGATTCGGTGCCTAAGCGCCACGGTTACTGGGTCGTGCAAAAATAAAAAATTTTCAGTTTTTCACACGATTTTCCCCTTTAGATCAACCTATCTTCTTCCCTAACAATCAAGCAATCAAAATTACGTCCCTTGCACTTCATTCTTGAGAGATTTGAGAAATTTTTGAAGAAATGGAAGGAAGAAATCATGGAGAAGAAGCTAGGGACAAGGTTTCAAAAGATCCTCAACCCTACTTCAATGGTTTCATCGCTGTAAGTTTAGAGAAAATTTCTAGTCGTTTGGATAAGTTTGAAGTGGAGTTTAAAAGCATTGGAGATCGCCTTCATGAGATGTTTCATCAAGTTGAACATCTAGAATGGCAAATGAAACTTCAATTTGATCATTTTGCGGCTTATCAAGATGCTCAAGTTGAAATGTATGCGAAGAACAAGTGGATTGACGAAAAGAGCGTTAGTGTTCTTTCCAAGTGGAATACACAATTTCCCTTGTGATGAATAGAATATTCTGGTAATGAGATAGTTATTATGGTTTGTTGAGTCGTTGTATCGATTTAGAGAATTGATTGTGTTTGTTTGTGTATTTGCTTTCATGTTTAATGTGTGTTGTTTTTGCTTAGAAATTGTTATGTTTGAGTGTGTATTAAGAACTTGAATTAAATATAGTACTTATCTGGAATGTATTGAGTCAATATTGAAAGTTATAAATGGAATTTAGTGAGTTTGATTGAAACCATATGTTTGATTGGCGGATTTAATATTTAATTTTTAAAAATTTTTGAAAAATGTGAGCCCTACTCTGATATGAGTAATTGGAAGTTGAATTTATGAATTTTGGTGGAAAATTAAATTTAAAAATAATTTTTTGTGAAAGGCGAGTCTGGCGCCTAGGCGCCAGAATTCGGCGCCTATGCGCCAGTTCGGCCTGTACCCGAGAATTTACTTAAATAAACCCCAAAAGCCAGTTTTGAAGCCTAAGCTTCTTCTTCTTCCCCATTTTCGCAAAAATACATCCTCTAAATCCATTTTGAGGTCAAAACATCAAGGATTTAAGCGCGAAACCACTCGATTTCTTCATCTCAAGGTCAGATCTACACTTTAAACCATTTATTTTAGATTTTCACCATAGATTTCCCTAGGTTTTGCTAAGAACTGAAAATTTTAAAAAAAATTTCAATTTTTAGTGATTTCTTTGGATTTCTAAACTTATTTTAAGTTTTATAAACTTAAAAAGAGTTTTAATCTTTGATTCCTAAATTTATTCTTGTTTTCTTTCACGTTTAGATGGCTCCAAAATCTAAACGTGGGAAGGCACGACATAACTTTGATAGCAGCAAATTTTCTACTGCGGCTGCGCATTTTTGCTTCCATGAATTTGCGACGTCCAGAAAGTTCATTTCTGAACGAAGTTTCTATCATTCTGGAGAAATGATCAAAAACACTATTGTTGCACACAATTGGCAATGATTTTGTTATTTTACTACTGTTGCTGTTATCCCGATTGTTCGAGAATTTTATGCAAATTTTCTGGATGCCGAAGATTATGAAGTCTTTGTCAGAGGAATCGGAGTAAGATTTAGTCCAAAAAGAATCAACAGATTTTATGGCCTGCCACCGACTATTGAGTGCTATTATTCTGGATTATCACCATCTGAGGGAGATTTGGATATGATCATTGCTTATCTGACTGACGGTACTGAATCTTAGAAAATCAGGAACGGAGAAAGGGCAAACTTCAAATCCTCCAAATTAAATGGTATTTCTAAAGCATGGCACTATTTTATTTCTGCAAGATTGTTACCTTCCAACCACCTGAGTGAAGTGACTAGAGATCGAGGGATCTTAAACTACTACATTCAGGAGAGGAAGCCTATTGATGTCGGGAGCATTATTTATGATTCTGTGGATTCTACTGCGAGGTCCAGTACTTCTGTTGGATTGGGATTTCCATCTCTGATCTATTCACTATGTGTTAGTAATGGAGTCACCGTCGATATTTCGAGGAGAAGTTAAAGTCTACCAAGCCAATTGGGCAGGAGAGTGTTAGTATCTATGATCGTATTCGAGGGAAGAGATCGACCGCTCCTTCTACTTCGCACATACTTCAGGTAGACCTTCTACTTCTCGACCCTCTACTTCTGCTGAGCCACTATTAGATTTCTGGGAATCAATGCATGATCAGTTTTTAGAGCAGCAGCAGGAGTTATTTCAAACTCACTGCAGGATTGATACTATTGATAAGAAACTAGATCATTTGTCTGATTATACCTAGAGGAAGAGTAGTTATGATGCTGAGTATGATGAAGCCCTAGTTAGATTTCTGAAGGGTGAACATGATGTTAGTTTTCCTACTTTTCCTAGATTCACATCATTTCTTGATCCTAAGGACGTAGAATTTTCCTTTGGTGATGATGATGATGATGAGGCTACAGCTAGTGACTAGTAGTTATAGATCTTTATGTCGAGCTACTCGTTAGTTTGTTTTGTTTGTTTTGTTTGTTTAGTTTTGTGTTTGATGTATGTTGATTGATTAGTGTTAAGATTCCGTTGTTAAAATATTCTTAGTATATTGTGTTGAGACTCGAAGTTAGAATTAAGTTATATGTTGTTTTAGTCTACTGTTTAGTAATTAGTAATTTTGCTCTGTTTTAATTATGTTTCAAATTTAGTATCATCATAAAATTAGCCTGGTTACTTTTTATACATGCTTAATTTTTATCTTAATTATTCATAAAAGCATGATAGAAGTTAATTTTACTTTTTAAGATTGTTTTTACATACTTATTAAAAATTCTTATGATTTTCTTTCTCTCATACTTTCAAATTATCATAGTATACCAAAACTTAAGTTTGGGGGAAGGGAAAATCCATTCAAAATTAAATTTTATTTGTCCTTAAAGAGCTAATAATTTCATAAAAATAAAAAAACTTTTTAACATAACTTAAGGAATGAAGAATTTATTTGAGATCACTTTTATTTTTGAAATTATAAACAATTTAGTGAAAAATTTAACCAAAATTTTACTAACTTTGATTGATTTTAAGAATTGAATTATTTAACTTAAAGAAAAATAAGATAAAGAATTTTTTTCTATTCATGATAGAAATAATAGAATTTTAGAAATATTAAGTAATAAAAAATTATCATTTGAAAAAGAAAAGATTGGAAATCTTTTTGAATTCTTATTTATGTTATAATAATTAAGTGGAAATGTATAAGTTTTGAAAATATAAGTTAAGAATAGTGAAGTTCAAAACCATTAACAGGCTATCCAGATATAGTAATCCTCTATATATATATATATATATATATATATATATATATATATATATATATATAAAGAAGAAAAAGAAGAAGAAAAGAAAAAAAAGAGAAGAGAGGAGAAGCTTGAGGAAATGCCTAATCAAAAATTGGCTTCACTTGAATTATCTTATAGGAAGAAAACTAGTTACATACTTTACTTAATTTTTATACATAAATATTTATTTAGAAAAGATTTTTCAAGAAGATCTTTTTCTTGTAAATAATCTATGAAAGCTTAATATAATAGACTTCTATTATTTTCAAAATGAATGGAAAGTTTGAAATCTTATGATTTGGTAGTTAAATATTCTTTAAATTCTTAAAATTAAACATAGTTAGTGAAATTGGGTTAATAATTTACTAAAGACTTTATAAAATCAAAAATTATAAGGAATCTTAAATATTTATCTTTTATTCCAAAGGTTATATATTTTATATAGTAGAAAGAGCTACTTGAGGACAAGTAACATTTAATTTTGGGGGATTTGGATCTATAAAAAAATACCTATTTCTTTATGTCTTAATTCTTATTAATTTCTAAGGATATTATGCTTTAATGAAATGTATTTTTTGTGTTTTTGGATGTAGGTGATGTAAAAAGGTCTAAAAAGGAAAAAGGAGCAAAAAGGAGCAAAAATGGAGCAAAATACAAAAAGTATAAAAAAAATAGCGCCTAAGCGCCAGACTCCATACAAAAACTGTCAAGTTTTTGACAACGTTTGATCAGTTATTTTGACGGAGTGAGCGGTTATTGGACATTCTAGAAGACTGGCAGTTGTTCCTTGATAATAGGACATGTGATACATTGCATTTGGATGCTCCAAAATGGTTTTAATCGCGAAGAGGTGCGAGCCAAAGTGAAGAGGTGGGAAGAACTGGACGCGGTGTTCGGCGCCAAGGCGCCAGATTCCGGCGCCTAGGCGCCAGACCGACCTTCTAGAAGATTCATTGAATGTGGACATGTTTTGAAGAGCTGCCTCAAGGCAACCCTCGAAGCCTATAAATAGGGGTTCATTTCTTCGTAAAACGTGCCCCTCCCATCGTAACCCTTTCTCTTATCCACTTTAGGATCTCTCATCCTTAGAGAGAGAAATAGAGAGAGAAATTTAGGGCCACTTTTGTTTAGTTTAGTGAGTTTATTTTCAAGTTGTTGCATCCGGAGTTCATTACACCGTGGAGTCAATAGGAATCGAAGATCCGTAGAAGAAATATTTGAGATAAGTATTTTTATATTTGATTCAAAGTTTATTTATCATGTTTTCATTGTTTATTTTCAATGTGTTCCGAGTAGTTAGTTTACTTTCTTCCTTCAATTATGAAGAGATAGATAAGATAATATAAAGATTCGATGGAGAATTGAAATTCAAAATATTTTCAAAACATTGTGATGACATTAATACCTAATCTTACTTTACTATTTAAATTGGTCATTTAAATTGTTAAAACCTGTTGAAGAGTTTTGAGACCTTGAAGGAGAAGAACTCTTAACTTGTAAATGTCAAATGAATCCTTGGGTAGTCGAAGGCCATGTGTGGGTTATTCAAGGTGAAGTGCAAATAAATAGGAAGATAAGATTTAAAGGGTATAGAATTGATAATTTTTTAGAGTGATAGACTAAATTATTATAATTTGATTTATAGATTAGGAAATGGTCACTAGTAGGGCCGACCAAAGCCACCCTCGGACATCTAGAAGTTTGAGCCTCAGATTAACCCATTCTACTAACGAGTACATCCGGACTCGTTCGTAAATTAGCCAATGTTCTTTGCGCCTGGATCAAAGGGTAAAGAATAGGAATGCTTCTATTTAGCATAATACCATAAATCAAATTCTCCAACGAATATTAAGTTATCTTAAAAATCTTAGATTAATTGAAGGAAAGAAAGTTGTTTATTTTATATAGTTTTCATAAATCATTTTCTTATTATTATTTTCTTTATTTGCATCTAGTAAATTAATAGTAATTTATAATTAAATTAAAAGATAAATATATTTTTTATTATTTTATTATTTTATTTAGAAAATTTATCACTATAATTCTTCCCTGTGGGATCGATACTGGGGTCTTTGTTTCAAAGCCCTATATTACTTGAAAAGATACGTATACTTGCGTAGTACCCATAGTGTGTAAAAATATTTTCTAAATTTACATCATATTAATTTTATACACTAACCGCTATTTATAAATTGAGTCAAGTTTTTGGCTATCTTTTGGAAGCGATTATTACTGTGTTATTTGCGGTCGGGTCAGCGTCTTAGGATTCTGAGGTTGTCATCAGGAATGAGATAAACCCTCCTATCTTCCTGGCTTTTCACATGAGCGTTATCAAGTGAATATAAGCCCTAAATAACAAAATTGACAGGATGAAACATTAAATAAATATCTTAAATTGGAGCCCAACTATAGGATAGTTCAGGAAAACACTGAGATTCTTCTTGGATCCATGTTGTTCCCCTACCCTCTCTTTCCTTTGGATCCCTACAATAATTGTTCCAAATTTGAGCCACTCACCTATTGGATTTCCTACTATCACATTTTCTTGAAGAACCTTACCCTTTTGGAAGTCATGAATATAAAAATTTCCCGATCTATATCAAGATTTTTATTAGGTGACTTCAGTTATCTAAGATGTAATTAACTATAGAGGCTTGCCCTTATAGGAAACTTAAAGACCCTAGATTAATATAAACTCTATCTGATTCCTTCATATTAGATAAAGAAAATTTTTGGTCAACAATGGTTCGCAGACTAAACAAATGTAATGGATTCTTTAGTTTATTTGATCAAGTCTCACCCCCAAGCAATGTATCTATTCTTCGGAATAGACACATGCCTTGTGGTGAAGTACTTGATTATTTTAAACTATCAATTATATGAGATCAGTTTGATTTCATATTTTTTTAAAAAATATAAGATTTTCAAAAATAAATATACATTAAATTAAATCAAAATTATATTTTTATAAAACTACATTTTACACTTTCCAAAAAGTTTCAAATCCTGCAACGACCTACTTTAACGACCGACAGAATCAAGATCATATTTCAACTCTGTTTGCCTTAAATCTTGATTAAGTTAATCCCATTGAATATGATTTTATGAGAATTAGAGAACTTAAAGAGCTTGAAGGTCGTTTTTTTAAAGTGAACTATTGACAAGTAGTGCATGACCAATTGGAAATCTATTAACAGAAAAATCAAGAGATGGATAAAATTAACACGTGATCGTAGAAAAGTTGGAAGTAGCAACCTTCTCTATCGGGCTGGGCGGAAGATTCGAAGCCGCAGGTGTCAAGCTTCATTACGGGTATTCCGGTGGTAGCATCACCGATTGTAGGGAGGATGAGCTCAAAGTTTTGAGCAAGGTGGAATGAGTTTCTGGCCGAGAGATAAGGTTTTTCACGAGGATGAGCCCCTTGAGTGGCCCGCGGCAAGAAGCATTCAGGTTACCTGTCAATGAGGAGGAGACAAGGCCGAGCGAGGCTCGGTGGTGCGAGAAGCAGGAGCTCCACCGATAAGAGGGAGCGACATGAGGGAAGCGAGGTCGCATTAGTTAGTGCACGATTAGGGTTTTTTTAAGATTAGTTATGGGGAGGAGCATTTCGACTGAAATGAGCGTTAGGTTATTTTTTAGGAATCAGGAATGCGTGAGTTATATGGGGTTTTATATAGGATTTTTTTATTTTATATTATTTTGTTTAATTAAATGCATCAATTTTTGTGCCATTTACTAGTGCGCAGAACCGTAACAAAATGGGTATCCTCCCTAAGAAAAATTAACGTTCCGGATGCATCTGAGCGATCCTTTTCATCATCCGGCTTAATGGTGCAAATTGTGCAGAAGACAACTATAGGGCTTAGTGGTCCTATGGGGACTCCTTTTGATTATCAGACCCCTTCCTATCTACTATCACAAAATCAAGTTCTTGCATCAGAAGTATCCATTTGATTAGTCTTGGTTTAGCATCCTTTTTTTGCATCAAATATTTTATAGTACATTGGTATGTATGCACAACACATTCAGCTCCAATCAGATAAGACCTAAAATTATCAAAAGCATAAAAAATTGCTAATAACTCTTTTTTAATAGTGGTATGATTAATTTGAGCATCATTTAAAATTTTACTAGCATAATATATAACTTTAAAAATTTTGTCATATCTCTGCCCTAAAACAGCTCCAATTGCATAATCACTTGCATCACATATTAGCTCGAATGTTTTCTCCCAATCACGTGAAACTTTTATATGGACAGTGATTAATTTTTCCTTTAATAATTCAAATGGATTAAGGCACTCTTTATTAAAATCAAAATTTTCATCCTTTTCTAAAAGTTGGCATAAATGCTTAGTAATTTTTGAAAAATCTTTTATATACTGCCTGTAAAAACCAAAGATGTCTAAAAAACTTCTAACCTCTCTCGCAGTTGTAGGAGGAGATAATTTAGCTATAAGTTGAATTTTTGTCGGATCTACATCTACACCATTCTTAGAAATTTTATGCCCAAGTACAATTCCTCCTGCAAACATGAATTGATATTTTTCTCAATTCAATACTAAATTCATCTTTTCACATCAGTCTAGACATTCTCTAAATGATTTAGATATGATTCAAATGAATTTCCAAACACAACAAAATCATTCATAAAAATTTCTATCCCTTTTTTAGTTAAATCACTAAAAATTGACATTATAAATCTTTGAAATGTTGCAGGTGTATTACATAAACCAAAAGGCATTCGTCTAAAAGCAAAAGTACCATAAGGAGTAGTAAATATTGTCTTCTCTTGATCCTCGGGAGCAATGAGAATTTGATAATAGTTGATATATCTATCCAAAAAGCAAAAATATTTATGCCCAGCTAGTTTATCTAACATTTGGTTCAAAAAAGTTAAAGGAAAAAGTGATCTTTCCTAGTAGCAAAATTTAATTTTCTATAATAAATGCAGATTCGCCAACTAGTGACTTGTCATGTTGGTATTAATTTATTATTCTTATTTGTTACAATAGTCACACCCCCTTTCTTAAGAACACAGTGAAATTGACTTACTCAAGCACTGTCTGAAATAAGATAAACTATTTCAGCGTCTAACCATTTTAAAAATTCTTTCTTATCCACTTCTTTCATCATAGGGTTTAATCTCTTATGAGGACAAGCTTTGGGTTCGTTATGTTCATCCAATAGAATTCAATACATACAAATCGAAGGACTTATACCTTTGATATTTGTTAATATCTAGCCAAATGCTTTCTTATATCTTCTTAAAGTCTCTAATAGCTTTTGCTCTTGTAATTCAGTTAATTCTAAGGATACAATAACAGGTAATGTAGATAAATCTCCTAAAAAGGCATTTTATAAATGTGTAGGAATTTTTTTTATTTCTAGTTCATGAGGTTTCACAATTGAAGGGATAAGACTTTTATTATTATCCATAGGATCTAACAGTTCAAATTGTTCCTGAACATAATCTAATTCTTCATTACCTATTTCAATAGACTTATCTTGCATTTTATCCTCATCTTCAGGTTCCAATTCTTCTTGTTCTGTTTTCTCTTCCAACTATTCTTTAAATAGAACATTACTCAAATAATCACAAAATTTCATTTTGGATCATTCACCATCTTTTCCTTTTGCCAGGTATTTCATGTATTTTGATATATTAAATGTAACATCTTGATCATTGACTCTCATAGTTAATTCACCTTTTTTTAACATCTATCTTAGCTCTCCCAATAGCAAGGAATGGTCTCCCTAAAAAGATAAGAATTTCTTTATCTTCCTCCATATTTAAAACAATTAAATCCATAAGGAATATAAATTTATCGACCCTAAACAACACATCTTCTACAACTCCCTTAGGATAGGTGATCGAACGACTAGCTAACTAAAGAGTTACAGTAGTAGGAGAAATCTCTCATAAACCTAACCTTCTGAAAATAGATAAGGGCATAAGATTAATACTGGCTCCCAAATCACATAAAACGTTTTCAAAGAATCTTTCGCCAATAGCACAAGGAATAGTAAATCTTCCAGGATCTTTAAGTTTTTGGGAAGATTTTTTTGAATAATTGTGCTAGACTCCTCACAAAGTGTAATGGTCTCATTGTCTGTAAACTTTATTTTTTTATTAAGTATATCCTTCATAAAATTGACATAACTTGGTATTTGTTCCAAGGCTTCAACAAATGGAATATTGATAGTTAATTTTTTAAGTATTTCCAAGAATTTTGAAAATTATTTTTCTTTCTTTTGCTTTTTCAATCTTAAGGAAATGGAGGTAGTGGTCTTTCTACAGTAATTTTCATTGGTTTAATAGGATATTCTGAATCAAGATAAATATCTTCGTCTAATTTTTCAATTTTCACCCATTATTTCTCAACTTCAATCTCTTTTTAAACTTTTGTTTCTAATTCTCTCCCACTTCTCAGTTGAATAGCCATATTTTTCTCTTTATTCCGATCTTTAAAATTAACTTCAACATTACTAGGCAAAGTTCCTGGAGGTCTATTGCTAATTGCAGTAACAATATGTCCCAACTGGTTTTCCATGTTTATAATTGCAGCTTCTTGACTTTGTAATTGATTTACCATTTGCAATATTAATTCTTCCATTGATAATTTCTTCTTTTTAATTTATGAATTACCATTAAAATTTAGAGGATAATAAGGTTTATAGTTAGTATTTCCCTGACTGTTTGAATTTTCCAATGGGTTCACAGGATTTTTCCCCCATTGCGAATTTATAGCATTATAGTTATTTATTCCAACTTAAATTTGGGTGATTTTTCTAACTAGGATTAAAATAATTCGAATAAATATTATTAATTTGGTTATTTATTGCATTTAAAGTTTCATATGATGATTGAGAATCTATCATTTGCTTCAATGAATTTTCCTCAAGCATAGGAGGTGTCTCAGAATAATTCATGCCATAATGATCTAACTTTTTTTATATTGCAGCAATTTGAGAAGCCAAAATAGATAGTGCAACAGAATCATGAACATTGGCTACTCTTTTTAGATTCATCCTTTCAAAGGGCTAGTGAAAATTATTAGTAGTCATCTCTTCAATTAAAGAATATGCTTCATCGAATGCTTTTGACATTAATGATCCACCAACAACACCATCAATTATAGATCTAAGAGATCCAACTAATCCATTATTAAAAATTTGAATTATTAACCAATCTGGTAACACATACACTTCCTAAGGAGATCTTTAAGTCGTTCCTAAGCTTTATTCCTTCAAATTGACAAAAAATGTGGTATCGTTTCTAAGCTTAACAGTTTTGATGGTGGGAAATACTTAGATAAAATTTTTTGTGATAGTTCTCTCCAAGTTCTGATAGATCTAGGTGCTAAAGAGTTTAACCGCATCTTAACTTTATCCCTTAATAAAAAAGGAAAAAAAATTAAATCTGACGGCATCGTTCGACACTCCATCATATTTAAATGTAGCACATAATTATAGGAACCAGTAAGTTGTAAGTTAGGATCTTCAGTCGGTGTTCCCCTAAACTGATTTTTTTGTACCATTTAGATAATGACAAGTTTAAGCTCAAATGAATTAGCATCTAGAGCAGAATTTTGTATACTTAGGTGAATTTCATCTACAGTAGAATTGACATAATCTCTTAGTTGTCTCTGATGATGTTCATTTTCAATTCCTTAATTATTTAAGTTGTTAGCCATTTTTTTCAATTTTTTTGATTCTTTTTGTTTTTTTCAAATTTTTCTAATAGTTCTTTCTAAACCCGATTAGGAAGGTACTAAATTTTCAAATCTCAAAATACACATACACAAACACAATAAGAAAGTAAAATAAGCAAACACACTAAAACACAAAAATATTTATTATACTACGATTTTTCTTAATATAAATTTTTTAGTTCAAACAAAAGTATTCTAAATTATAAAGTAATTTACCATTACCCTCCCCCCGGCAACTGGTGCGACTATTTTTATTTGAAAAAATTAAAGAATTCAGATTTAGATTTATATATTGATTTAAATGATAATGAGTCACACAATTAACACAAGTATACGTATCACTCAAGTAATATAGGGCTCTAATGGAGTCCTGGAATATCGATCCCACAGGGAGGCTTTACTTTTATGGCGTAGCACAAAAATCTCTTATTTAATCACAACATAATTGCAAGTAGTTTAATTCTTAAAGTAAAGACAAACATGTTCAGTTACTATATCTACTAAAGCATGTTCTAAATTCTAGCACGTTAAACTAACAAAAGACTAAATTTATAACAAAGTTCAGTTGTAAGAAAGATTCTTCCTCCTTTCCATTCATAATGTGATGATTATTATGATATAGATCAGTGATACAAATGTATTGTGTCAAATAGGAGCATTCCTATTATTTATCCATATTTCAACGTATAAAGAACATTGGTTAATCCTAAGTTTAGTCGACAAATTCATGGTTAGGCTGGGAGGATACTAGCTCTCACTCCAGAGCTCCCACTTCCTTCACCTGAAGGCTAACTCTCACTTCAGTTTCTAAACATTAGGACCAAATTGAGGATTTCAGCCTGTCACTCTGAAATCTCCAATTCTACGCCCATCAAAGTAAATTTCCCTATGTATTTGGACTCAATTCCCATGAACTTCACCATCCATGGAATTTGAATGTGACCTTCACTTTTATTGTGGAACTCATAATCCTTTCAGAACATATGTTTTCCAATAAGTTTTAACAATTCAATTTGCCAGTTCAAAAAGTACATGAAGTTCTAAGTGAAAGGTTATCACAAATTCTCCATAATAAATCGCTACATCATTTCCATTTCACAACATCAACACATCACATGAAAAGGAGAAAGACAAGGAAATATACTCAAGACTCAAGAGGGAAAGATGACAAAACATAGATTTTATATATAAAAACAACGTCATACAAACAGAGTAAAGTAAAGAGAACTTATCTCAAACTCTTCCCCAAGAGAATCTCAAGTAATTCCTTCGACTCCTCTTCTTTCTTCACAACAACACACAATTCTCTCTATAGAATAGTAAGGAATAAGAAATCTCTCACTTTCCCTCTCCTCTCACACTCTTTAGAAGAGAAAACACAACTTTAACTTCCTATACAAAATGGAAAGAAAACTCTCTCTAAACTCTAAACTTTTCTCTTCCTTTCTTCCCTCTTTTGAAATTTGGCTCCAAAAGTGTTTAAATTCGGCCAAAACTGAAGTCCAAAGAGTTTCCTTAAGCAATATTTTAAAATTCAACCAAATGCATTGAATCTAGTTCAAAATCGGGATAGGGCGCTATCCTGAGCTGGTAGGAGTGCCGTTCGGCGCATTATTCCGCCAAAAAGACGTAACTCTCTAAAACTGGCACTATCCGGCGCTGGTGACAGTGCCATTCGGGGCTAGTTCAATAAAATGCACTTTTGTCCTTTTTCACTCCAAATTTACTCCTTTTCGCTTCCTTTTGCTCCAACGGCCTAAAATCATTGTACCTGCATGAAATCATTAAAAATACCTTCCTTTAAAGTGCAATATCATAAAAAACATGTATGAAATGAATACTAAAAAGCTATCAAATTTTCAGTGGGTCAAGATCCCCCAAACTTAACTATTACTTGTCCTCAAGTAATTATAGTTAATATATAAAATTATGATCCATTGCAATAAACTTTCTTTCTAGAATACCATAATTTTGATTTAGATAAGTACTATAGTAAAATTTTCAGAAAGATCTTTGAATAATTCAAGTAAATTCTACAGGTGTAAGAATATCTAGTAATCAAGTTTAAGAAGTTCTAGCTTTCTATTCATTTCAAAAATGACTGTAGATTGTCCTATTAAGGCACTTAAAAGGATTACATGAAAGAAGTTTATGAAAATACTACTAGCAAAGATGCTAGTCCATACATATAAGTTCAGGAAAATATTTAGGTTTTTTCCTTTATATAGGTCCAAATGAAGCCAATTTTTTATTTGGCATCTCCTCAAGCTTCTCCTCACTTCTATTTTTCTTTTTTTTTCTCTTTTTGCTTTTCTTTTCTTTTCTTTTACTTTTTGTTTTTCTTTTCTTTTCAGTGATGATTATTGTATCTGGATAGCCTTTAATGATTTTGAACTTCACCCTTCTCACCCTAAATTTAAAACTTACCGCATTCCTTTACCTTATAGGGATTTCTTTAGCTTATTAATGATTCATTATAGAGTCTCAATCATTTCCTATCACATAAAATTTCAAGATTCTTAATATTTCAAACATACAATTTTTCTTACTTTGAATAGTTAATTATAGTCTTATACTTTTATACCAAATATCTTACATTACAAAATTACTTTTCATTACCAAATACTTTCATTCAATTTTGTAAAATACTTAAATAAAATCAAAATACAGTTATCTGAAATTGAGTTCTTTTACAGGAAATCATGTTACTAATTTTTGAAAATAATTTTAAATGAGAACAATTAACAGTTAATTCTTTCCCTTCCCCCAAACTTAGATTTTTGAATATAATTAACATGGAAAAAAGAAAAGATCTAAATATAACTCATTCCTCCATATGCTGGGCTTTTCATACCTTTAAGTTTAAGCAGGTTTTTCTTCATAAAGTAGAACAGTAGACCTGAAATAATTAAGAAGCATTTCTATACACAAATATTAGTTAGAAGTTTATAAAGAAGAAGTTTAAACACATTAAACAGTGCACATAACATTAACATCCAACTGTCACTATTACAAATTAAGCTAGCAATGCAAACTCATAAAAACTTCACAATCACATCACATACATCACAAATCAACAACAAAGTCTACTACAAGTACATACAACACACATATAACATCTAAGATACAAATCATAAGAAGTCTTAGGTACATCACAAATAATAAACACAAATACATCACTAAGTTCAATGAAAAATAAAAATAAAAAAACACAAACTACCAATCTTCATCTTCTGCAAGAGGTCCACCATCATCAGGTTCTTCAGGCTGGTATGAAGTATACTCAGGGTAAGTAAGAAATACAGCATTAGTGTCTCCCCTGAAAAATCTCATCTGTGCATCATGATAAGCTATCTCATATTCTCTCCTACGCACTTGATAATCATCATTAATTTTGTTCCTTACTTCTAGTCCTTCTACTCAAGAGTTTAACATTTCCAACTAATCCATAACATCATGCAGAGTAGGCTCCCCTAGATGTAGATGGTCTATCTCGATTAGAAGAAGGCTCATAAGCTTTCTTACTCCATTTCCATCCTGCATGGGCTTCATAAGTTTTCAGATTTTGTTTAGTGATAGGCTTCAAGGGGTGGACTGCCTCTTCATTATCTTCAATCACTACACCTGACTGAATACATAAAGCATGAATCAGACTGGGGTTTCCTAGTCCTCTTGTAGTTTATCATTTTGAGTTTGTCAAATACTTTTATGAATAATAGCTCCAATATTTATATTCTTCATATTCTGAAAACAGTAAGTCAGAACAGCTCTATCAACAGTAACATCACTGTGATGGTTGGTAGGCAACAGTCTTGCAGAAATGAAATAATGCCAGGCTTTCGACACATGATTCAAAGTAGAAAGGGGGAAGTTAACTTTCAGTCTCTGCTTAATCTTCCATTCCCATTTTCTATCAGTTAAAAAGTTCACAATCATATCCAATGCTTCATTCGTGATAGAAAAATTTTCATATTCACAATGGAAAGGTGCTTTCAACTGATAAAATGCATTTATGCTGGCAGGGGTGAATTCAACCATTTGACCTCAAACCAGAATGTATTCACTCTCAGAATAATACAAATTAGAATAAAATTCTCTAACAATACCCAACATCGCATTTGCAGTGAAATAACAGAAAATCTCCCATTGACGATTAACAATCAGTTCTTCCAACATTCCTCCAAGATTTTCAAAGGCACTTTCTTGAATACATTTCTTATTGCTAAGAAACGTACTAAAATGTGAATAAGCTTTGAAATTTACAAATTTACTTTCATCATATTCAAATTTCCTCTTCCCCTTAGCCAATATTGGAGCCATTTGTCTAAAAATACCAAATTTTTCCAAATCAATTTTAAAATTACAATGTAATCGACTCCAAGTTAAATTTAAAAAGATAAGAACTTAAAATCCATGAAAAATCTCCAAATTTTCTCAAAAATTTTCAAAATTTTGAATTTTCCTAATGTAGGAGATTTTCACGGTCAAAATCGAAAAATTTTAGTTTAAAGTGTAGCTCTTACCAAGAGAAGATGAAACCCGAACTTTTTTGGCCATGAAATCGCTTCAAATCCAAATGCTAGTGAGCTCTATGTGCGAAAATAGACCTTGGCTGGAGGTTGAAGATAAAGATTTGGGCAAAAATGACAGGTCCCAGGGTTAAATCGCAAAAATTTAAAGTTTCGGGCATTTTTCGCGTTCGAGCGCTATTCAGCTCTAGAAGTAGCTCCGTTCGGCACATTATTCTACATAAATGGTCAAACTCTCTGACTTTTAGCGTTGTACGACGCTGGTGGCAGCGCCATTTGACACTAGTTCAAAAACTGGGCTTCTGACTTTCTTTTGCAATTTTAATCATTTCAAGCCCGCTCTGATGTCTAATTAGTCTAATTATGCATTAAATAACATCCTAAAGCCTTGGCAAATGATATTTTTTTAGCATAAACAACACATAACATTACTTTCATATATAAAATCCATGAGTTATACACATACACACAAAACTAAACATTACACATTTTCAAGCCATATAATCTTAAATTCAGCATTGCGCACAACCACAACAAAATAACGATGAGAACTAAATAAACAAGCATGTCCAAATATAACATTCAAACCAAATAAATTAAAACAAAGCAAAGCAATCTGATACACAAATAAAGAAATAAAATAATCAAGTTTCATTCTTCCTCCGAACTATCATCAATTCTATGATCTCCCATCGATTGAGCATGAACAAATAAATTGTAGTATGGACAAAATGGAAATTCTTCAGTAGAATCCTCTTCAATCCAACCTTTTCTTCTCATCAATCATGTCAAACTTCCTTCAAGATATCCAGAATGATTAAAGTGCTCTTTTATTCTCTAATCTAGATGATCAAAGAAATCAGAAAGATTGTTGATTGCATTCATCAGATGTTGTACTTCCTTCTCCAATTTCTTGATTTTCTTCAAATTGATCCGTGAACTTTCAGGAAATAAGGAGGAATAGGTGCTGACCTTTGAGATGGTTGATCTTTAATAATGCTCATATCATTAATATCACCAGTTGTCTGGTTGTTATATGCATCTGCTGGGTCTATAGGCTTCCAAGGTAGAAGTACCCTTTCCCAATTCTCATATGGCGCTTGTGATTGACTGCAGAGGAGAAATATGGTGGAATGATTTCCAAGCCCATACTTTGATCCACGAACGATCAATCCCAAAACAGACTTAACAATTATCGAACCAACATCAATAAACATTCCCATTTGAATACAATAATTCAGAATAACACGCTCCTTAGTTATCTTACTGATTTTCATTGTTGGGAGCAATTTTGTATAAATGAAGTAATGTAAGTGTTTTGACGTAGGATTTAATAGTGTGGTCGAGAAACTTACATACCTGCTATCTCTTATCTCTCATTCATCACTTTTATCCGTCAGATATAAGTATATATCATTCATATTGTCCTTTGTCGGGGTAAAATTCGAATAATGGCAGATTGACACATTCTCAATCATGTGTAAATCATTAATCTTTGCGGGAGTAAATGTGACAAACCTACCTCACACATAAACTGATCCTTGGTTGATTCCATGAAGATTTGCATAAAACTCCTTCACAACCGAAACAACTACAGAGGTAGTAGTATAACACAATTCTTCCCAACGTCTCTGAACAATAATTTCATCAGTTCTAGTTGTAGGACAATTTGTACCTCGATTTACAAAGCCTCGCTCCTTAATCAATCTCATTTTCAAGATATTTTTGTTGAAAAGTCGTTGCGCCTTGAAAAATACGAACTTTCTACGAATGAACACTTGAAATCTTTGAGTTTTCATTGAATCGGAATCCATTTGGACAAGAATTTGGCTCTTCGTTCCTTTAGAAGTTCCAGAGTATAGGGGTAGTTTTTGGGAGTTCTAATGCAGGATTTACTGCCTAGAACTGCCAAAACTAGGATTTTAAAGACGAGAAACGGTTTTCTGAACCGTGGCGCTGATAGCAGCACTGTTCGACGCTAGTTCAAATTCCCAAACTTCAGTTCGTTCAAACTTTTTTCAAAATTTCTACTCGATTCATTTCTTAAATGTTATTTGAAGCTCGACTTCATAATTTGCAAGAGTTTATGAACTCAGATTTATAGATTTATAATAATTTTGTTAAATCCAATCATTCAACGCAAGTATACGTATCGTATCAAGTAATACAGGGCTCTAATGGAGTCCTGGTTATAGCTCCCACAGGGAAATATGAAGTTTTAAGAAAGCATTTACACAATGTGTAATAAGCACTGAAGTTAAAGTTTACTACTTACTACTATGCAGGAACAGTAAGAACAACAAAACAATTACTATTAACTAACTATGATTACTTCTAACAACTTTTAGAACAGGATTAACTAACAGACACACTAAATTAAGTATTTGAAAGGTTTTTGATATATGAGAAAAGTAACTTTCCTCTTGAAATGAGAATATGATGTGTGGATTGATATGAAATAATTATCTATTTTATTGTGTCAAATAGGAGCATAGATTATTCTTCACCCTTAAAAGAGTACCCTCTCTTCTAAGTAAGAAAAGAACATTGACATATTCTAAGTTTAGTTACTAACTCTAAGGCTAGGCTGGGAGGATACCGGCTCTCACTTCGGAGCTCCCACTCTCACTTCACCCGAAGGCTAACCTTTGATATAAATTACTAATCTTAGAACCAATTTGGGGATTTCAGCCTGTCACCCTGAAATCTCCACATTAAAGTCCATCAAAACACATTTCCCTATTCATTTGCACTCAATTCCCATGAACTACGCAATTCATTTATAGAAATTGAATGGATCTTTCATTATTGTTGTAGGACATTAAATCCTTTCAAACTTAATGTTCAACAACATATTTAACATTTCAATTGGCCAAATAGAAAGTAAATTATGTTCTAAATGAAAAACCGTCACAACTTCTTCATTACATTAAAAGCACATCAAATCCACATCAATTCATCATCACATCTTTATGCAAGAAGAAGGATAAGGGAGACTACTCAGAATTCATGGAGAAGATACAATAAAACATGGATTTTATATATAAAAGAAAAGTCAAAAGAAAATACATCTTATCACTTTCTCTTTCCCAATGCAATTCCTTTGAATCCTCTTCTCTCTTCTTTACAACACTTGATTCTCTCCTTAGAATGGAAAGGAAGAAGCAATCTCTCACTTTACCTCTTCTTCTCCCCTCCTTAAACAAGAATCCCTCTCAAATCTTCACTTCACACTCTCTACTCCTAAACCCTAACACTCTAGAATGCACAAGACACTCTCTAGACACTTTTTTCCACACCACTTTTCGTCCAAAATTAGTTACATATAAGATAGGGACGAAATCCCAAGAGTTTCCATAGGCATCCCTTCAAAAACTCACCAAATCTATTCAAATTTGAACTCCACCGACTTTGGGCGCTGGCGGCGCTCTATCGTGGCATTTAATTTCTGTGCTCTCTGGATTTGAGTGATGGTGGCGCCAGAACACTTTTTCACCATTTTGCTCCTTTTCGCTCCAGATTCGTTTCTTTTTTGCTTCTTTTCACTCCAATCACCTAAAATCATCATACCTCCAGCAAATCGTGAAAAATACCTTTCTTTAAAATGCAATATCACCAAAAATGGGTAAAATTAGATAGTAAAAATCATATATATTTTGAGTGCATCAGAATCCCCCAAACTTTAACTATTACTTGTCCTCAAGTAATCTTTTTACTACATAAAATATAACTCTAGGCAATGTACTTTTCAATTGTAAGACACTAAAATTTTTCATTCAAAAGAATGTATTGGTTAGATTTTTAGAAAGAAATTTAGTAACTCAGGTCAACACTATATGTATAAGGATATTTAGTAGTAAAGTCAAAGAGTTCTAGTCTTCTATTTATTTCAAGATGAACTATAATTTGTCACATTAAGAGTGCCTCAAAAAATTATGTGAGAAAGGAGTTCATGTAAACTTCATTAGAATGTAGGCCAGTACTTAAGACATAAATTCAGAAATAAAATAAAATTCTCCCTTTAGGGTGATTCAAGTGAAGCCAATTTTTGATTAGACATCTCCTCAAGCTTCTCCTCATAAACATTTTTCCTTCTTTTTCTTTTCTTTTCTTTCTTTCTTTTTTTTAGGGATTGTTTTTCAATCCTTCTTTTCATTTTCATTTTTTTATTGAGGATTTCTATATCTGGATAGCCCTTTAATGATTTTGAACTTCACTCTCCTCTTTCTGAAGTTCAAACCTGAAATATCTCCTTACTTTATAGTTAAGTATAGGCTTTATTATTCATCACAAAGTTAGAATCTCTTCTTAACACACAATACTTTAAGTCCCTTGACATTTCAAAAATATAGTTTTCTTTACTTTAAATAGTTGACTATAATCAAATCCCTTTATACAAAATATCTTACTTCTATAAAATCAACTTTTATGACTAAAAATTTTTCATCTTATCCTTCCTTAATATTCAATTGAAATAAAAAATTTTAGTTATCTTATAATGAGGTTAAACTGTCAGAAGTTATGCTAATAATTTTTGAAAATATAATAATTAAGAACAAATAAAGTTAGTATTTCTCTACCCTCCCCCAAACTTAAATTTTTCAGTAAATTGAAACAATTCAGAGTGGAAGAAAACTAACCTCTCTGTGTTAGGATCTTGAAAGCTTCAATTGTTATCTGGTATTAATCAAAATTTACAACTAGTAGGCATGAAACAATTTGTAGTAGTGATATAATAATTTTAAATATCTGCATGGGCAAAGAGAAATTAACATTAAACATCTAAACATCCAACAGAACACTATAACATGAAACAAACTATCACACTACTAACAATATAACCAACAGTTTTAATGTCTCAGTACAACACAACAGTACAACATAAAAAATAAATAACACTTCATCACAACAATACAATACAACAAACTAAGAACAACAGAAATAAAACAAACAATCTACCAGTCTCCATCACCAGGATAAGCAGCAGGGTCATCATCAGGGTCAGGTATATATGGTGTATAGCTGGGGAAAGTAGGAAATACCACATCAGACTCCCCCCTCATAATTCTGACCTGACCATCATAATAAGCAATATCATACTCAACTCTCCTCTGCAGATAATCTTCATTCACATCACTCCTCGCCTCAAATATATCCATCAGACCATGGAGTCTATCCACACTAGAACTCTGTAGTCTCAACTGCTCCATAATATCGATAAGGTAGGCAGCTCAGAAGTAGATGGAACATCATAACTAGTAGTAGGAATATCAGTACTCCTACGCTCAGCTCTGGCTCCTACATGAGACTCATAAGTACGTATAATATTCTTTGTAATAGGTCTCAATGGAACAGCCACTTCCTTAGAACTGTTGAACTCCACTCCATACTGAACACAGAGGGCATGACTTAAGCAGGATGTCTTAATCCTCTGGTGGTTTCGCCTCTAGAAATCGTCTGAATATTCTTGTAAATAATAGCTCCAATATCAATCTTTTTCATCTTCTGAATATAGTAGTTTAGAATTTCTCTATCTCTAGTAACTTCGTTGTGGTGATAAGATGGTAACAGTCTTACAGAAATGAAATAATGCTAAACTTTTGAAGCAACATTCAAAGTGGAGGCGGGGAAATTTATCAACTGTTTTTTACTTACTTTCCATTCTCCTCACTCGTCAGTTAGAAAAGCAATAACTTCTCTCATATTCTCCCTCCCAATGTCAAAGTTCTCGTATTCACATACAAATAGTTCCCGAGTCTGATACAAAGCATTGATACGCTAAGGAGTAAACTCAACCATCTTTCCTCTAACAAGCACATACTCAGTCTCAGTCCAGGGTATGTTAGAATATAATTCTCTAACAACTCCCATAATAGCATTCGCAGTGAAATAACAGAATCACTCCCAGTTTTCCTCTGCAATTAATTGTTCTACAGATCCGCCAGGACTATCAAAAGCTCGATCCTGGATACACTTCTTATTGTGAAGGATAAAGTTATAGTGAAATTGGGCTTTGAAGTTAAAAAACCTCTCCTTATCAAAATCCAATTTCCTCTTCCCTCTTGGAGCCATGTGAATTTCTAAAATTTGCAAGAAAATTCCAATAAATCCCAAATTCACAATGTAGCAAACTCAAAACACTATTCTAAACAAGTAAGAGCAAATTTCATCATGGAAATCTCGAAATTTCTTTAAAACTCTAAAAATTCCACCATAAGCAATGTGAGAGATTTCCATGGTAAAAATCCAAAAATTTTAACTTAAAGTGAAGCCCTTACTAAGAGAAGTGCAAATCCGGTGTTGAAAAGCCTTGAAATCTCCTTAAATCCGAGATCTAGCAAGCCCTAGATCTTCAAAATCACGAAAATGGAAGAGGAAGACGAAGGAAATGGAAAAATTTTGGGAGTCCCACGGCAAAAATCGTGAAATCGAGGGTTTTAGGCTTTTTCTGGGTTCGGGCGCCGATGACGCTCTATTTAAAAATATTAGCCAACTCTCTGGATTTGGCCGCCGGCGGCGTCCTTTCTGGCGCCGGCCGCACCAGTTCAAAATATTTTCTGGGTCCGAAAATCTTTTCGTAATTTCGATCGTTTCGACGTCCACACTGATGTTTAACACTTCAATAGGAATTTACATCATCCCATAAGCAATAATTAACACAATTTTTCACACAAACAAAACACAACAAACTTATATATATAAAATTCAAGTTACATCATAGACATTAAATATGTTCATTCAAACCAACTATTCTTAGATGTTTAATGCAGCAAGTACTCTACGGTAGGCAAGCACTAAGATCTAAGCACATAATGAAAGTAAACACATCCAAATCCAAGTTCAAATCTCAAAGCAAATACTACACAAACCAAACAAGACTAAGCAAAGTAAACTAAACACGCAACAAACATAAGTAGAATCCATCAATTACTCCGCATCTGTTTCTGAACTATCCTCTCCTCTTATATCTCAAATTGATTGCTGGTGCACAAACACGTTATAGAATGGACGAAATGGAAATTCTTCAGATGATTCTTCAACAATCACCGCGTTCTTCTTCATAAGATTGATCAAACCCATCTCAATTTGACCAGTGTGATCAAATTGCTCTTTCATTCTCCAATCTATATGATCAAATAAATCAGAAATTTTATTGATCGCATTCATAACGTTCCGTACCTCTTTCTCCAATTGTTTGATCCTCTTTAATATCATTCTGGAACCTTCAGGAAAATAGGGTTGAATCGGCTGTAAAGTCTGTGTTGGTTGATCTGCAAGCAAATTCATATCATCTTCATCTCCAATTGTCTGGTAGTCGTAGGGATTAGTTGGATCAATTGGCCTCTATGTAAGAAGAACCTTTTCCTAACTTTCATAAGGGACATGTGACTGACTACATAACAGAAATATGGTGGATGGGTGTCCAAACCCATATTTAGAGCCATGCACAATTAATCCTAGTACTTATTTCACAATAATATTACCAATATCAATCGGTCTTCCAGTTTGAATACAAAAATTCAAAATGGCACTTTCCTTCGTTACCTTGCTAATCTTCAATGTCAAAAATAACTTTGTCGAAATAAAATAATGTCACTGCTTCGGTACTGGATTGAGAGATGCAGATGGGAAACTCATGTATCCATTCTCTCTAACTTCCCATTCCTCATTCTCATCCGTCAGATATCGATATAAATCATTCATGTTATCCCTTGTGGCATTGAAATTAGAATAATGGCAAATAGGTACGTTCTCGATCATAAAGAGATCGTTGATTTGTGTAGGAGTGAATTGAACAAATCTACCACGCACAAATACGAACCCTTGGTTTATCCCACGAAGATTTGCATAAAACTCTTTCACAACGGGAACAATAATGGCAGCGGTAGTGTAGCAAAGCACTTCCCAACGTCTCTCTTTAATAATTTCTTCAATTCTAGTAGTAGGATTATCCATACATCGGTTTACGAAGCCTCTTTCCTTGATAATCCTTCTTTTCATCATCACTTTGTTGAACAAATGCTGCGCTTCAAAGCTTATGAATTTTCTTCGGTTGAAAACATAAAATTGAGGGGTTTCAATGGAAAAGGAATCCATAGGATACAAATTGGGATAGGTGATTTTTGTTTTTTTGGAGTTAAGAAATCAAAAATGGAGTTTAGGGAGTTATAAGGACGAAGATCCCGCCAAAACTCACATTTTGAAACTTAAAAACAGTCAAGCAGATTTTGGGAGCCGGAGGAGCTTGATAAGGCGCGGCGGTGCTCAAACAGTCAAGTTTAGTTGTTGGAAAACGATAGGGCTTCGGCGGCGCCAGTGGTAAAAAATTTTCACCGAACTTTGTTTGATCCAAAATATTCCAATATCTCGATTCGATCCATCATTTATCAATTTTTAAAATACTTAGGAGTAATTAGGATTCAAAAACAACTATCTAAAATACACAACTACAACAAATAAGCAAACACACCACAAAGATACATATGTGTTGGCTTCCCATAAAGCACTTGGTTTAACATCGTCAGCCCGACAAACCATTCAGTTAATCGAGATGACTCAACATTAAAACCTCTTTGAAGTCAGGTTGAAACCCGTCAATGTAAGGCTTTAATCGATGCCCATTAACTTTGAAAATGTTTCCAGTATCATGATCTTTAATATCAACAGCTCCAAAAGAATGAACTTTTACAACTGTAAAAGGTCCTAACCATCTCGACTTGAGTTTTGCAGGAAATAACTTCAATCTTGCGTTGTATAATAAAACTTTTTGTCCATTTTCTAAGTTCTTTTTTCAATATCTTTCGATCATGCCATAATTTCCTTTTCTCTTTATAGATCCTATCATTGTGATAAGATGCATTTCTAATCTCTTCCAATTCATTAAATTGCATAAAACTTTTCTCTCCAGCATTTTTCAAATTAAAATTTAACTCTTTTATCACCCAATATGCTTTATACTCCAATTTAACTGGTAAATAACAAGTCTTACCAAACACTAGTCTATAAGGAGACATTCCAATAGGGGTTTTAAAAGCAGTTCTATTAGCCCATAAAGCAGTATCTAATCGAGTAGACCAATCCAATTTATGATTATCCATAGTTTTCTCCAAAATTCTTTTAATTTCATGATTAGATACTTCTGCTAAACCACTAGTATGTGGATGATAAGCAGTAGAGATTCTATGAATGATATTATATTTCTCAATTAATCTCTTAATTCGATTATTCCTGAAATGAGATCCACCATCAGTTATGATTACTCTCGGCATTCCATATCTTGTAAATGTGTTTTTCTTTAAAAATTTTGAAACATTCCGAGCATCACATCTATGTAAAGCAACAGCTGCAATCCATTTTGAGACATAATCAACGGCAACCAGTATATATAAATTTCCAAATGAAGGAATAAATGGTCCCATAAAATCTAATCCCCATACATAAAAAATTTGAACTTCCAAATTATAATTTAGAAGCATTTCCTTTCATCTAGAGATATTACCTACTCTCTGACACCGATCACATGATTTAATATATCTATAAACATCTCTAAAAAGAGTGGGCCAATAAAATCCAGATTGTAAAATCTTAAAAGCAGTTTTATCAACACCAAAATGACCTCCAAATTCAGAATCATGATATCATTGAATAATAAAATTTGTTTCTTATGGCAGACATTTCCTAATAATCAGATCCTTACACTGTTTATATAGATAGGGCTCATCCCAAAAATAGAATTTTGCATCATATTTAAACTTCTTTTATTGTTTTCTTGTTAAATCAGGTGGTAAAATATGACTTACAATATAATTCACAATATCAGCATACCAAGGCAAATTATTTCCTATAATAGTATAGAGTTGCTCATTAGAGAAAATTTCAGTAATTTCTTTTTCAAATTCAGATAATTTTTTATAGTCTATTCTGGATAGATGATCAGCTATTTGATTATCAGCTCCCTTCCTATCAACTATCATAAAATAAAATTCTTGCAGAAGAAGTATCCATCTAATGAGTCTAGGTTTCGCATCCTTCTTTTGCATTAGATATTTAATAGCTGAATAGTCTGTATGCACAATACTTTAGTTCCAATTAAACAAGGTCTAAATTTTTCAAAAGCAAACACTATAGCTAATAATTCTTATTCAGTTATGGTATAATTAATTTGAGCCTCATTAAGAGTTTTACTAAGCATAAGTAAATGACTTTGAATACGTTATCATGCCTTTGCCCCAATGCTACTCCGATTGCATAATCACTAGCATCACACATAAGTTCAAATGGTTTCTCCCAATCTAGTGAAACAATTATAGGTGTAGTGATTAATTTTTCTTTTAATAAATCGAAAGCTCTTAAGCATTCATCATTAAAATCAAACTTTCTATCATTTTCTAAAAGTCGGCACAAAGGTTTGGTAATTTTAGAAAAATCTTTAATATATCGCCTGAAAAATCCAGCGTGTCATAAGAAACTCCTCACCTCTCTCACAGTAGTGGGTGGTGGTAATCTCTCAATCACTCTAATTTTAGCAGGGTCAACCTCCATACCATGTTCAGAAATTTTATGCCCAAGCACAATTCCTCCTGCAAACATAAATTGACATTTCTCCCAATTCAGAACTAGATTTGTTTTCTCACAAAGCTCCAAAAGTTTTGCTAAGTTCTCTAGGCAAATTTCAAATGAAGTCCTGAATACAGAGAAATCATCCATAAAAACTTCTATTCTATTATTTATCATACTACTAAAGATAGACATCATACATCTCTGAAATGTTGCAGGTGCATTACACAGTCCAAAAGACATTCTTCGAAAAAGCAAAGGTTCCATAAAGGCTAGTAAATGTTGTCTTTTCTTGATCCTCAGGAGCAATAGGTATTTGATGGTAACCAGTATATCCATCCAAAAAATAGTAGTACTTGTGTCTACCAAGTCTATCTACCATTTGATTGAGAAAAGGAAGAGTAAAGTGATCTTTTCTGGTGGCCGCATTTAATTTCCAATAGTCAATACAAATTCGCCATCCATTAATTTGTCTCATGGGTATGATTTCATTACATTCACTCACTTCAACAGTCACTCCTCCCTTTTTCGGTACATAATGTATTGGACTCACTCAAGCACTATCTGAAATAGGATAAATAATTCCAACATCCAGCCATTTTAAAATCTCTTTCTTAACTACTTATTTCATTATAGGGTTCAATCTCCTTTGCGGATCAACTCTCGGTTTATGTTCTTCATCTAATAAAATTCTGTATAAACAAATCGAAGGACTAACTCCTTTAATATCTGCCAAAGTCCATCCAAAAGCTTTCTTGTATCTTTTTAAAGTTTCCAACAACTTATGTTATTGGTATTCGTTTAACTTCGAAGATATAATAACTGGCAAAGTAGATGATTCTCCTAAAAACATATACTTTAAATGATTAGGGAGAATTTTCATTTCAAGTTCAAGAGGTTTTATGATAGATGGAATCAAGCTTTTATCTCCACCTTCCATAGTGTCTAATATTTCAAATCTCTCCTGAACATACTCCAAATCTTCATTCTTCTCATTATCTGAATTTTCTTTATCTTCACATTCTTCTTCAAACATATTTTTATATTCTTCTTCTTTTTCAAATATATTTTTTAAAATGATCATTTCTCAAGTAATCACAGACCAACATTCATTATCTTTTTCCATTGAGGTATACTTCATAGAATTTAAAATATTAAAGGTCACCTCTTGATCATTAACTCTCATAGTTAATTCTTCTTTTTGAACATCAATTACCGCTCTTCTAGTAGCAATGAATGGTCTTCCCAAAATTATTGGAATTTCTTTATCTTCCTCCATATCAAGTACAATAAAATCCACATGAAAGATAAATTTATCCACTTTCACTAACACATCTTCCACCACTCCTTTAGGATAAGTAAAGGAACGATCGGCCAACTGAAGAGTCATAGATGTAGGAGAAATTTCTCCTATTCCCAACCTTTTGAAAGTAGATAAAGGCATTAGATTAATACTCCCTCCCATATCACATAAAGCTTTTCCAAAAAAAATTTCACTATAGCATGCGGAATAGTGAAACTACCAAGATCTTTAAGTTTTTCTGGAAGCTTCCTCCTCTACTAAGTGCAACAATTTCATGGTCTGTAAACTTTAAATATCTTTCATAAACATAACATAGTCAGGCATCTGTTCTAATGCTTCAACAAAAGGAATATTAATCATTAATTTCTTATGGATCTCCAAAAATATTCCAAATTTGTTATCCCTGTTTTGTTTCTTTAATCTTTGATGAAATGGAGGTGGTGGCTTTTCAACTGTTATCTTCATTGTTTCAAGAGGATAATCCAAGTCTGGATAAATCTTGTTTGAACCTTTTTCAATTTCCACCTTTTCCTTTTATATTTCAACTTCCTTTTGCACTCTAGGTTCCAATTCTTTTCCACTCCTTAATTGAATAGCCTTAAGTTGTTCCTTGTTTTGATCTTTTGGATTGATCTCCACATTACTTGGAAGTGTTTCCGAAGGTCTATTATTAAGTGTAGTGAAAATATGTCCTAGTTGATTTTTAATATTCTTCATAGCAACACCTTGAGCTTGTAATTGATTTCCCATATTCAGAATCATTTCTTCAGTAGACAACTTCTTATACTTAAATTGTGGGTTATTATTAAATCCAGGGGAATAAGATGGTATAAAATTAGAATTTTCTTGATTGTTCGAATTTCTAATTGGATTCATAGAATTGTTAGCCCAATGCGAGTTAACATTAGCATTATTATTATTTCAATTGAAGTTTGGGTGATTCTTCCAACCAGGATTATAATAATTCGAATAAGGATTGTTAGGTTTATTAATAACATTTAAGGTCTCATAAGATGTTTGAGATTCAGTTATCTGTCCAAATGATTTTTTCTCTAACACTGGAGGTGGTTGAGAATAATTCATTCCATAATGATCTATTTTCTTTGAAAGGGCTACAATTTGAGAAACTACCATAGTCATCATATCTGAATCATGAATGCTAGCTACTCTCTTAGGATTTACCCGTTTAGATGGCCATTGAAAATTATTAGTAGCCATTTCTTCAATTAATGTGTATGATTCTTCAAAAGGTTTTGACATTAATGATCCACCAGCAACAACATTTATAATAGATCTCAATGATCCCACTAATCCATTATAAAATGTTTGAATTATTAACCAATCTGGTAAAGCATGATGTGGGCACTTCCTAAGAAGATCTTCAAATCTCTCACAAGCTTCATATATTGACTCTCCTTCAAACTGACAAAAAGATGTAATGTCATTTCTTAGTTTAGCAGTCTTTGATGGAGGGAAATATTTTGATAGAAACTTTTGAGATAATTCTCCTCAAGTTCTAATAGATCCAGGTGCTAACGAATTTAAACACGCCTTAGCCTTATCCCTTAATGAAAAAGAAAAAAGTTTAAGTCTGACAGCGTCACTAGACACTCCATCATATTTAAAAGTAGCACACATTTCTAAAAAACTAGCGAGATGTAAATTTGGATCCTCATTAGGTGTTTCAGCAAATTGATTGTTTTGTACCATTTGGATAATAACAGGTTTAAGTTCAAATGAATTAGCAGCAACATCAGGATTTTGAATAATTATATGAATTTCATCTTCTGTTGGGTTAGTATATTCTCTTAAAGGTCTTGGCAAATTTCCAACTTCATTTCTTTGATTATCTTGAATATTCACCATTTTGCAAGGATTTACAATTTGTTTTTGTTGTTTTCTAATTTTTCTGACAGTACGCTCTAACTCCGAATCGTAAGGCACTAAACTTATAGATCCACTACTACGCATATACAAACACAAATACTTTAATAAAAATAAACAAACACAATTACACACTACAAAATAAACTTACTTCGTTACTTAACTTTTGCTTTCTTAACTTCGTTACTCTCCCCGACAACGGCGCCAAAAACTTGATGCTCGACTTTATAATTTGCAAGAATTTATGAACTCAGATTTATAGATTTATAATAATTTTGTTAAGTCCAAGCATTTAACGTAAGTATACCTATCGTATCAAGTAATACAGGGCTCTAATGGAGTCCTGGTTATTGATCCCACACGGAAATACGAAGTTTTAAGAAAGAGTTTACACAATGTGTAATAAGCATTGAAGTTAAAGTTTACTACTTACTACTACTATGCTGGAAATAGTAAGAACAACGAAACAATTACTATTAACTAACTATGATTACTTCTAACAAATTTAAGAACAGGAATAACTAACAGTCACACTAAATTAAGTATTTGAAAGGTTTTTGATATATGAGAAAAGTATCTTTCCTCTTGAAATGAGAATATGATGTGTGGATTGATATGGAATAATTATCTTTTTTATTGTGTCAAATAGGACCATAGATGATTCTTTACCCTTAAAAGAGTACCCCCTCTTCTAAGTAAGAAAAGAACATTGACATATTCTAAGTTTAGATACTAACTCTAAGGCTAGGCTGGGACGATACCGACTCTCACTTCGAAGCTCTCACTCACCCTTCACCCGAAGGCTAATGAACCACCCTGCGCTTTTATCAAATTCGAATGTACTATAATAATAATTAAATATTTTAATCTTTTAATCGTATTGTTACTTTCAAAAGCAAGTATACGTATCGTTCAAGTAATACATAGCTCTAATGGATTCCTGGATATCGATCCCACAAGGAGAGATATATTAAAGCTTATAAACTTAGGATTATAAAAATCAATTTAGAATTACAACTAAATTGAAATGCCTATCTGTCACTAATATGCAATCGATAAAAATTTGAAACTTATATTAAAAACTAGTTTAACTAACAATTTACTATTACTACTACTAAAGTTAAGTTCAAATATAAATAATAGCAAGAATCTTTCTCCTTAGTTAAGATATTTAAGTGAAATGATAATTATAATTAGTTTTAATGTGTTGTGCCAAATAGGAGCATACCTATTCTTTACCCTTTGTTCTAGGCATAAAGAACATTGACTAATCCTATGCTTTGTTACTGATTCCACAGCTAGGCTGGGAGGATACCGGCTCTCACTTCGGAGCTCCCACATTCCCTTCACCTGAGGGCTAACAATCTACACCCAAACGATAGGACTGAATTGAGGATTTTAGCCTATCACTCTAAAATCTCAAATTCTACGCCCGATTAATATTATTTCCCTATTTATTTGCACTTCTCCCTTCAAGGATTTATCCGTCCACCTTGCAAAGAGATATGTGATGCATACAAGTTAAGAATCCTCAGCCCACGGTCAGGTCTTAAGAATTCTCCACGGATTTTAACAATACAAATGGCCAATTTATATAGTAAAGTAAGTTTAGGTATAGTACCATGACAACTTCTTTTATAATTTATTTAATAGACTAATTATATAATCAATTCACAGAAACATCAAAACCAGGAGAAAGATAGAGCAACTACTCAGAATTCAAGAAGAGGATGCAATAAAACTTAGATTTCATATAATAAAGTAAAGTTCTACACACTAAAAATAAATAAACACTACTTATCTCAAATTCCTCCCCAAGAAAACTCCTTGAAGTTCCTCTGGTTCTTTTCCTTGGAATCCTCCTTTGAAATGTCAATGTGGAAGAGTTCTCTCACTCCCCTTCCACTCTTGCAATCGCTCGAAGAATTCCTTACAAATTCTCTATTTGAACTCACTACTCACTAAATTAAACTCACTAATTGACTCTCTTTTACAATATGGACTCACTGATAATCACTTTAGAGACCAGAAGAAGAGCCCTTTTTTGTCCTAAATTCGTTCCTTTTAAAGTTGTAGAAGAGTCCTTAAGGGTTGTGAAGGCACCCCTTCGAAAATGGCCCACATTCGACGTATTTCTGGAAAGATTCGTCGACCCCGCCGTCGGCGGCCTCCCTTATAATTAATTTTAAACTCTCGGGAAATCATGTCGTCGGCGGCCTAGGTCAAATTTGCATAATTTAGTCCTTTTTTGCTCCAAATCCATTCATTTTTGCATATTTTCATTCCATTGTCCTTAATTCTTCATACCTGCAGAAAACAACAAATATATCTTTCTTTAAAGTGCAATATCATCAAAATCAGTGTAAAATAAGCATGAAAATCTTGACCCTTTTTCCTTGGGTCAAAATCCCCCAAACTTAACTAATACAACATTAAAATTATGATTTATTGTGGTAAAGTTTTAATTCAGAAATACTATAATCTTTATTTAAATAAATATTATAATAAGAATTCTCAAAAAGATTTTCAAATAATTAGTTAATTTTGTAGGTATAAGGTTATCTAGTCATCAAGTTTAAGAGTTCTAGTTTTCTATTTATTTCAAGAATGATTATATGTTGTAATATTAATTCGCTTAGAGTATTCTGAAGATAGGAAATTCATGAAGAAACTATAAGTAAGAAAACTAATCATATATATGTTCAGAAATGCTTTTAGCTTTCCCTTTAGGTTAATCCAAGTGAAGCCAATTTTTGATAAGGCATATCCTCAAGGTTCTCCTCACTTATTTTCTTTTTCTTTTTCTTTTCTTTTCAGGGATTGTTTTTCAATCCTTTTTCTTTTTCTTTCTTGTTTTCTTTTTCAAGTGAGGATTATTATATCTGGATAGCCTATTAATAATTTTGAACTTCACTGTTCTTTTCCTAAATTTGAAACTTTCAAACACTACCTTATATGTACTTCATAGTTTTTACATTATTTGAATCTCAATCCTTTCTTTCTCAACTAAATTCCTAAGATTCTCAATATCTCAAAATATATTTTCTTTACTTTAAATAGTTAACTATAGTCTTATCCCCTTATCCTAAATATCTTAATCTACAAAATTAATTTTCATTATAAAAAATATTACCTTGAATCTTTCACAATATTTAGATAAAATCTAAACATAGTTATCTAGATTAAATTTTATCACAACAATCATGTAATAATTTTTGAAAATATATTATTTGAGAACATATAGTAGTTAAGATTTTTCTTCCCTCCCCCAAACTTAAAATTTTCTATAAATAGAAATAGTACATGGGTGAAAAGAAAAATTCTAAATATAAAATTCATACCTTTGCACTTTAGGCATTTTTGTCTTTTTGAACTTTGCAGGTTCTTTTCAAAATTTCTAACTTCAAGTGACTTGTAATATTTAAATACCTTTCTACACACATAACAGTTTAAATATTTGCTTGGGTAATGAAATTTTAAAAAAAGTATATAAAACTGAACATCAAATAAAAATAACTAACTACATACACAGGACATATGCATTTCACAACCCAAAACAAACAGTTTACTATTTTAAACTAAACAGTTCACAATTACAATCACAAATATCTCAAATATCTAGAAATGAAAATATAATCTACCACACTAAACACATATCACACAAAATAAAGCATAGTCGACAATAAAATCCATAAAAATATAAGTTTAACAACTTAAACAAAAACAAACACAAACACAAACAATACATCAATATCAAATGATCAAGCATCAAAATCCCACAGAATGTCTTCATCACCCTGATCAGCAGGAGGATTGGGCTGATACTGAGTATACTTAGGGCACTCTGAAAAAGTCACATCTGGCTCTCCTCTGTAATATATAGCCTGAGCATCGTAATAAGCCATCTCAAAATCTGAATGCCTCTAAAGATATTCACTATCATGATCATGTCTTCTTTCTAGCCCTTCAATCATGTGATCAATCCTTTCTAATTTTTCATCCAACTGTTCAAAGCTTTTCCTCTGCAGGGTCATGGCATTCATCAGATCATATAAGGTAGGGGAACTGGAGGCAGAAGGGTCATAACAAGTAGAAGGGATATCTCTACTAGTAGATGGTTCTTTGCTCCTACTCCCTGATCTCCATTCCTCATGGGATGTATAAGTCTTTATATTTCCCTTAGTAATGGGTCTCATAGGATAAACTTATTCCTCATCATTTCTTGCTTCAACCCCAGACAGTTGACAAAGTGCATAAATGAGGCCCGCATGCCCTAAATATCCACTTGTCTCACTCCTTGTAGTAGCCATAATATTCTTATAGATTATATTCCCCACATTAATTCTTCTGTTGTTCTGAATACAGAAATTCAGAACAGCTTTCTCCCTCGAGACTTCACTTTGATGGTATGTAGGTAGCAGAGTTGAATAGATGAAAGAATGCCATGCCGTAGCATTGGCATTCATCATTAACAGTGGAAAGTTAATACGTTCCCGATTTTTAATTTTCCAAATTCCTTTCCCATCAGTGAGAAAGTCGATAACATCATCCAACGGACCTTCCATTGTTCTAAAAGTTTCAAACTCTCTAGTATAATAGTCTTTAAGATCGTAAAAAGAGTTAATTCTATTAGCATTAAATTCGACAGAGAAACCCCTTACTTGGACAGGCTCGTCCTCAACTTGAGTCAGATTTGAGTAAAATTCTCTAACAACTTCAACAGCAGCTTTGTTTGTTGTATAGCAGAAATTCTCCTATCCTCTCTCCTTGATCATTCGTTCCAACTCTCCTCCAGGATTCTCAAAAACTCTATCTTGAATACACTTCTTACTTTGGAAAAGTGAAGTGTACCTCGATTGAGCTTTCACATTAATGAATCTAGTTTCGTCAAATTCAAGTCTTCTCTTTTGTCTTGTAGTCATCGTTCAATCTATCAAATCACAAAAAATTCCAACTAATCTCTAAAATAATAACACAATGGCTTCTAAATGGGGTTTAAAACAAACTAAATCAATTTCCATGAATTCCTTTCAAGTCTTTTCTCCACATTTTCAAATTTTCCAAAATTTCTCAATGTGGAAGAAATTCATGGTGAAAATAAAAAATTTTTACATAGGAGTGAAGCTCTTACTAAGGGAAGATGAAATCTGATGTTAGAATTGGTTGAAATAGCTCTAAATCCAAGATCTCTCAAGCCTTAGGTCAGTTTTTCAGGTAAAAAGGGGAAGAAGATGATGAATAGTGGCATTTGGCTGGTCAAAATAACGGTAAATAGGTATTTTTCACGACCGCGCAGTCGGCGGGCTCATTCGCACTATCAACGGGTTCTATGGAGTTAATTACCTGTTCTTTTAGGGAAAATTGCGCCGTCGGCGGCTTCGAGGGTGCCGTCGGTGAGATTCTTTAAAGTTGAACATTTTGCAATTTTTCTCAAATTAAAGCCTCGTCGTCATCCGTTCGATCCTTTTTATTATATATTTTATTTAATTTAGTGTTATATTAACAGAAATAAACGTACACACAACAAACTTCACTTTTATATACTGAATCCAAGTTTTTGTAACACACATTACATAACACACATAAGTAGGTATTCTTTCAACCTAAATTCATCAATCAGCGTCGCAATCCAAGCCATAAAACTCAAAACGTTGAAAACAAACATTTCAAACTTAATTTCACCTATACTAAGATTAAAAGCAAACTAAACAAACATTGTTTAAATCAAACACAATAAATTGAAATAAACTAATTAAGTCTACTACTCTTCTGAACTAGTACTGGTTTCTCCTTTGATATCTCCCATCGTTTGAACATGGACAAACAAGTTGTAAAAAGGTCGGAATGGGAATTCTTCAGTAGAATCTTCATCGATCCATCTCATCTTTATCATCAATCGCACCAAACTTTCTTCAAATTGCCTAGTATGGTCAAAATGTTCTTTCATTCTCCAATCGATGTGATCAAAGAAATCAAACATATTGTTAACCGTGCTTGTTAAGTTTTGTACCTGATTCTCTAGACTTTTGATTTTATGCATGAGGATTGGTGTCTTGTCTACTACTAAAGGCTGAACTGGAACAGAATTCTGTGAAGCTTGATCCAGGATCAAACATACATCACTCTCTCCATCAATGGTTGGGAACATCTAAGTTGGATCTAAGGGTTTCCAAGGTAGCAATATCTTCTCCCAAACCTCGTATGAAACATAAAAAAAACTGTAAATCGAGAAAATTGTGGAAGGATGTCCAAGCCCTTGGGATGATCCTTGAACGATCAGGCCATAAACAGATTTCACAATAATCGATCCAATATCAATGAGCCATCCCCTCTGAATGCAGTAGCTTAAGATTGCACTTTCTTTCGTAACTTTGCCAATTTTCATCGTCGGCAACAATTTCGCAGAGATGAAAAAGTGCCAGTGTTTCGAAACAAGATTTAAGAGAGTAGTAGAGAAACTAACATACCTATTCTCTCTAACTTCCCATTCATCGGTTTCGTCTGTCAAAAATTGATATATCTTGTTTATCTTTTCTTTCGTCGGCACGAAATGTGAAAAGTAACAGACAGGAACATCTCAAGCATATATAATTCATTAATTCTCCTGGAATTAAATGTAATCCAACTACCTTGGGTTGTCAATCGAATTTGAAGCCATTTGAGAAGAATTGAAGAGAGAATCCATTAGTTTTTGGGAGTTTGGAATGTTAGGAACCGTCCATAGGAGTTTATAAAGAACAAATTCGCTAAAAACTGCCAAAAACCGTCGTTTTAAACACGAAAAACTACTCACTCGCCGATCCCGCCGTTGGCGACCTCGAAGGTGCCATCGGCAAGCCTTATGTATTTAAATACTAAAGCTTTCGGAAAAAACCCGCCGTCGGCAGCGTCAAGCGCGCCGTCGGCGCCCTAGGCAAAAATATGCATAAAAATGTCATGGTCCAATATGTTCCAAATTTTCTCTATGGATTCAAATTCTATGATAATCAAAAGGTAAATATAAGTAGTAGGACTTAATATTACTACAAACTAACAATAATTTCAAACAAACACACAACTATTAAAGATAACTATGGGTTGCCTCCCATAAAGCGCTTGGTTTAACGTCGTCAGCCCGACCTATTTAAGGGTTATTCAGGTTGACTGAGCATTAAAACCTCTTTAAAATTTTGTCTTTTACCCTATTTTAGCGAATCCAACTTTAAATCAGAATCATGACATTTCTGAATGATCTGTTCAGTTTCTTCATAAGGCACACATCTCCTAATAATAAGATCATTAGATTGCTTATATAAATATGGTTCATCCCAAAAATATGATTTTAAATCATGAACAAATTTTTTCTCTTGCTGCAATGTTAGCATAGGTGGCATAATATCGCTTACTAAATAATTTACTATATCTGTATACCAAGGTATTTTCCACTCATTAATATTATAAAGTTTTTCATCAGGAAAACTGTTTATTATTTCTTTATCGATGCTAGATGATTCATGATATTCTAGTCTCGCCAAATTATCAGCAATTTGATTTTTAGTTCATTTTCTATCAATCACCAAAAAATTGAATTCTTGCATTAAAAGTACCCATCTAATTAATCTTGGTTTAGTATCCTTCTTTTGCATCAGGTATTTAATAGCAGAATGATCAGTATGAACAATACATTTTATTCCAATTAAATATGATCCAAGTTTATCAAAAGCATATACAATAGCCAGTAACTCTTTTTCAGTAACTGTATAGTTAATTTGAGCATCATTAAGAGTTCTACTAGCGTAGTATATAACCTTAAAAATTTTGTCATATCTTTGACCAAGAATAGCTCCAATAGCATAATCACTAGCATCACACATCAGATCGAATGGTTTCTCCCAGTCAGGTGAAACTATTATAGGTGTTGTGATTAGTTTTTCCTTTAATAATTCAAAGGCATTCACGCAATCTTCAGTAAATTCAAATTTCTTGTCTTTTTCTAAAAGTTGGCATAGAGGCTTTGTAACTTTAGAAAAATCTTTAATATAACACCTGTAGAAACCAACATGTCCAAGAAAACTTCTTACCCCTCTTACCATAGTAGGAAGTGGTAATTTAGCTATTAATTGAATTTTTATGGGGTCTACTACCATGCCATTTTCAGAAATTTTATGGTCTAATACAATTCCTCCTACAACCATAAATTGACATTTCTCCCAATTTAGAACTAAATTAGTTTTTTTACATAGCTCCAAAATTTTTTCAAGATGATTTAAGCATGTTTCAAATGATGTTCTAAACATAGAGAAATCATCCATAAATACTTCAATTCCATTGTCTATTAATTTACTAAAAATTGATATCCTACATCTCTGGAATGTTGCGGGTGCATTACATAGTCCAAAAGGCATCCTTATGAAAGCAAAAGTTCCGTACGAACTAGTAAAAGTTGTTTTCTCTTGATCCTCAGGAGCAATAGGTATCTGATGGTAACCAGTATATTCATCCAGAAAGCAATAGTATTTGTGTCCGATAAGTCTATCCAACATTTGGTCTAAGAAAGGAAGAGGAAAATGATTTTTTCGGGTGGCTGCATTTAATTTTCGATAATCTATACAAATACGCCATCCTGAAATTTGTCTGATATGAATTAATTCTTTATTTTGATTTTCTTCAACAGTTATTCCTCCTTTCTTGAGAACACAATAAATTGGACTTACACAAGTACTATCCAAAATAGGATATATAATTCCAACATCTAACCATTTCAAAATTTCTTTTTAACTACTTCTTTCATTATAGGGTTTAATCTCCTTTGAGGGTCAATTCTTAGTTTATGTTCTTCGTTTAATAAAATTTTGTGCATACAAATTGAAGGACTAATTCATTTAATATCAGCTAAAGTCCAACCAAAAGCTCTTTTATATTTTTTTAATGTATCCAATAATTTTTGTTCTTGTTTCTCATTTAAGTCTGAGGATACAATAACTGGCAATGTTGAAAACTCTCCTAAAAATATACACTTCAAATGATTTGGGAGATTCTTTAATTAAAGTTCAGGGGGTTTTACAATAGATAGAATTAATATTTGATTTTTTGGTGATGTTGAATTAAGCTTTTCATATTTCTCCTGAATATAATCAACTTCTTCAGTTTCTATTTTTTCATAATTATCTTTTTCTATATCTTCTTTTTCTTCATAATTTTCTAGGAAATATTCTCTTTTCAAATAATCACAAACAACCATTCTAAAACATTCATCATCTTTTTCTATAGATGGATATTTCATTGACTTTGAGATGTTAAATGTTACTTCTTGTTCATTTACTCTCATAGTCAATTCTCCTTTTTGAACGTCTATCATTGCTCTTCTTGTAGCTAAGAATTGTCTTCCTAAAATGATTGGAATTTCTTTATCTTCTTCCATATCTAGAAAGATAAAGTCCACAGGAAAAATAATCTTATCAACCTTGACCAAAACATCTTCTACAATTCCCTTAGGATGTGTAATAGATCGATCAGTTAACTGTGAAGTTACAGAAGTTGGTGCAATATCTCTAATTTCTAACCTTTTAAAAGTTGATAGAGGCATCAAATTTATGCTAGCTCCCAAATCATATAATGCTCGCCCATAAATTTTTTCATCAATAGCACACGGAATAGTGAAACTACTAGAATCTTTTAGTTTTTCAGGAAGTTTTCTTTGAATTATAGCACTTCACTCTTCACTGAGTGCAACAGTCTCATGATCTAATAACTTCCTCTTTTTTTGAGTATATTCTTTATAAATTTAACATAATCAGACATTTATTCTAAAGCTTCAACAAAAGGAATATTTATTGACAATTTTTTTCAAAATGTCTCAGAATTTAGCAAATCTTTTTCCTTTATCTTGTTGCTTTAGTCTTTAAGGAAATGGTGGAGGTGGTTTTTCAATAGTAATTTTCATAGGTTTTAGAGGAAAATCAGAATATAAATTTTCATTTTCTCCTTCAGTTTCTTCTTTTTCCTTTTCAAGTATAGTTTCTTTTTAAACTTTTGTTTCCAACTCTTTTCCACTTCTTAATTGAATAGCTTTGATTTGTTCTTTTCCTTGATCTTTAGGATTTACTTCAACATTGCTAGGTAAAGTTCCAACAAGTCTATTGCTTAATGCAGAGGCAATTTGCCCTAATTGGTTTTCTATGTTTTTAATAGCATTTCTTTGATTTTGTAATTGATTACCCATATTCAAAACTAATTCTTCCATAGACAACTTCTTTTCCTTGAATTGTGAATTATTATAAAAACCTGGTGGATTAGAAGGTTTATAATTGGAATTACCTAGATTATTTATATTTCTTAATGGGTTTACAGGATTGTTCCCCCATTGAAGATTATTATTATTATTTTGGTTATTCCAATTAAAATTTGGATGATTCTTCCAACCTGGATTATAATAGTTTTAATAACGATTATTTTGTCTATTATTTATTGCATTTATTGTTTCATATGAAGATTAAGCATTTATGATTTGTCCTATTGAATTTTCTTCTAACACTTGAGGTGTTTGAGAACGATTCATTCCATATTGATGTATTTTCTTTGAAAGAGCGGCAATTTGAGAAACTATCATGGTTAAAGCATCAGCATCATGAATACTAGCTACTTTCTTAAGATTTATCCTTTCAGCAGGCTATTGAAAATTATTGGTAGTCCTTTCTTCTATTAAGGCATAGGCTTCTTCAAAAGGTTTAGACATTAGTGATCCACCAGCAGTAGCATCTATTATAGATCTAAGATATCCTACTAATCTATTATAAAATGTTTGAATAATTAACCAATCTAGTAAAGCATGATGTGGACATTTCCTAAGAAGTTCTTTAAATCTTTCTCAAGATTCATATATCGATTCTCCCTCATACTGACTGAAAGATGTGATATCGTTTCTAAGCTTAGCAATCTTAGATGGTGGAAAATATTTTGATAAGAATTTTTGTGAAAATTCTCCCAAGTTCTTATAGATCCAGGTGCTAACAAATTTAACCAAGCCTTAGCCTTATCCCTTAATGAAAAAGGAAAAAAGTCTAAGTTTGATAACATCATCAGACACTCTATCATACTTAAAAGTAGCACAAAGTTCTAAGAAACTTGCAAGATGTAAATTAGGATCTTCATTTGAAGTTCCACCAAATTGATTGTTTTGTACCATTTGGATTATAGCAGGTTTAAGCTCAAATGAATTAGCAGCAACATCAGAGTTTTGAATAGTTAAGTGAATTTCATCTAATGTAGGGTTACCATAATCTCATAATGGTCTAGATTGTTCTTCATTTTCTATTCTTTGGTTGTTTACATTGATTTCCATTGTTTTAAAATTTATAGGTTCTTTTCTAAGTTTTCTAATTCTCCTAACAATGCATTCTAATTCTGAATCATAAGGTATAAGATTTTCAGAACCAAATTTGCGCATACAATCGAAATCAGTACACAACAAAAACAGTGAACTAAATAAGTTACAATTCTAAAAAGGTTTTCTAAAAGTCCTAAATTGTTATCCGTTACTCTAATTATGTTATATTCCTATAACATATAAAATATTTCCCAGCAAACGGCGCCAGAAAAAAACTTGAACCACCCTGCGCTTTTATCAAATTCAAATGTACTATAGTAATAATTAAATATTTTAATCTTTTAATCGTAGAGTTACTTTCAAACGAAAGTATACGTATCGTTCAAGTAAAACAGGGATCTAATGGAGTCCTAGATATCGATTCCACAGGGAGAGATATATTAAAGCTTACGGACTTAGGATTATAAAAATCAATTCATAATTACAACTAAATCGAAATGCCTATCTGTCACTAATATGCAATCGATAAGAATATGAAACTTATATTAAACACTAGTTTAATTAACAATTTACTAATACTACTCTAAATTTAAGTTCAAATATAGATAATAGAAAGAATCTTTCTCTTTAGTTAAGATATTTAAGTGAAATGATAATTATAATTAGTTTTAATGTGTTGTGCCAAATAGGAGCATACCTATTCTTTACCCTTTGGTCTAGGCATAACGAAAATTAACTAATCCTATGCTTGGTTACTAATTCTGCGGCTAGGCTGGGAGGATACCAGCTCTCACTTCGGAGCTCCCACGTTCCACTCACCTGAGGGCTAACAATCTACACATCAGCACCCAAACGATAGGACCGAATTGAGGTTTTTAACCTGTCACTCTAAAATCTCCAATTCTACGCCCGATTAATATTATTTCCCTATTTATTTGCACTTCTCCCTTCAAGGATTTACCCATCTACCTTGCAAAGAGAAATGTGATGCATACAAGTTAAGAATCCTCAGCCCACGGTCAGGTCTTAAGAATTCTCTACGGATTTTAACAATACAAATGGTCAATTCTTATAGTTAAGTAAGTTTAGGTATAGTACCATCACAACTTCTTTTATAATTTATTTAATAGACTAATTATATAATTAATTCACAGAAATATCAAAACCAGGAGAAAGATAGATCAACTACTCAGAATTCATGAAGAGGATGGAATAAAACTTAGATTTCATATAATAAAACAAAGTTCTAAACACTAAAAACAAATAAACACTACTCATCTCAAATTCTTTCCCAAGAAAACTCCTTGAAGCTCCTCTGGATCATTTCCTTGGAATCCTCCTTTGAAATGTCAATGTGGAAGAGTTCTCTCACTCCCCTTCCACTCTTGCAATCCCTCGAGGAATTCCTTACAAATTCTCTATTTTAACTCACTACTCGCTAAATTAAACTCACTAATTGACTCTCTTTTACACTATGGACTCACTAATAATCACTTTAGAGACCAGAAGAAGAGCCCTTTTTTGTCCTAAATTCTTTCCTCTTAAAGTTGTAGAAGAGTCTCTAAGGGTTGTGAAGGCACCCTTTCCAAAATCGTCCACATTTGACGTATTTCTGAAAATATCTGTCGACCCCGCCGTTGGCGGCCTCGAGGAGCCGTCGGCGGCCTCGAGACGCCGTCGACGGCCTTCTAAAAATAATGCATTTAAACAATCCCCGCCATCGGCGGCCTCAATCCTCGCCATCGGTGGCCTCCCTTATAATTAATTCTGAACTCTCGGAAAAATCACGCCGTCGGCGGCCTAGGTTAAATTTGCATAATTTAGTCTTTTTTTTGCTCAAATCCGCTCATTTTTGCATATTTTCATTCCCTTGTCCTTAATTTTTTATACCTGCAGAAAAATAACAAATATATCTTTCTTCAAAGTGCAATATCATCAAAATCATAGTAAAATAAGCATGAAAATCTTAACCTTTTTTCCTTGGCTCTGCTAACCTTTGATATTAATTACTAATCTTAGAACCAATTTGGGGATTTCAGCCTGTCACCCTGAAATCTCCACATTGAAGTCCATCAAAACAAATTTCCCTATTCATTTGCACTCAATTCCCATGAACTACACAATTCATCCATAGAAATTGAAGGGATCTTTCATTATTGTTTTAGGACATTAAATCCTTTCAAACTTAATGTTCAACAACATATTTTAACATTTCAATTGGCCAAATCGAAAGTAAATTAAGTTCTAAATGAAAAACCATCACAACTTCTTCATTAAATTAAAAGCACATCAAATTCACATCAATCCATCATCACATCTCTATGCAAGAAGAAATACAAGGGAGACTACTAAGAATTCTTGGAGAAGATACAATAAAACATGAATTTTATATATAAAAGAAAAGTCATACAAACCACAAAAGAAAATACAACTTATCTCTTTCTCTTCCACAATGCAATTCCCTTGAAGTTCCTTTAAATCCTCTTCTCTCTTCTTTACAACACTTGATCTCTCCTTAGAATGGAAAGGAAGAAGCAATCTCTCACTTTACCTCTTCTCCTTCCCTTCTTAGAGAAGAATCCCTCTCAAATCTTTACTTTACACTCTCTACTCCTAAACCCTAACACTCTAAAATACACAAGACACTCTCTAGACAATTTTTCCACACCACTTTTCATCCAAAAGTAGTTACTTATAAGATAGGGATGAAATCCCAAGAATTTCCATAGGCATCCCTTCAAAAAGTCGCCAAATTTATTCAAATTTGAACTCCACCGACTTAGGGCACCGGCGGCGCTCTATCATGCCATTTAATTTCTGTACTCTCTGAATTTGGGTGCCGGCGGTGCCCATTCTGGCGCCAGCAGCTCCAAAACACTTTTTCACCATTTTACTCCTTTTTGCTCCTTTGCGCTCCGAATTCGTTCCTTTTTTCTTCTTTTCACTCTAATCTGCAGCAAATCATGAAAAATACCTTTCTTTAAAGTGCAATATCACCAAAAATGGGTAAAATTAGATAGCAAAAACCGTATATATTTTCAGTGCATCATTATTAATGATAATTAAGGAAGAATAAGACTTATTTAAGTAACAAAAAAACACAAATAACATATAAAACAAATTACACACTCAATAACTGTGGGTTGCCTCCTACAAAGTGCTTAGTTTAACGTCGTCAGCTCGACAACTTTCAGTTATTCAGGTTGATCCAACATTAAAACTTCTTTAAAATTAGGTTCATTGCCTTTAAAATATGGTTTTAATCTTTGGTCATTAACTTTGAATATACTTTCACAGCTCCAAACTCATATACTTTTATGATAATGAAAGGTCATGTCCACCTTGATTTCAGTTTCCCAGAAAATAACTTCAATCTTGTATTATATAATAAAACTTTTTGTTCTGGTTCAAATTCCTTTTTGACAATCTTCCGATCATGCTATATTTTTCTTCTTTCCTTATATATTCTATCATTATCACATGATTCATTTCTGATTTCGTCTAATTCATTCAATTGCAATAGTCTCTTCTCACCAGCATCTTTCAAATTAAAATTCAGTTTCTTTATCACCCAATATGCTTTATATTCTAATTCAACAGGCAAGTGACAAGTTTTTCCAAATATTAATTTGTAAGGGGACATTCCTATAGGAGTTTTATAAGCAGTTATGTATGCCCATAAAACAGTATCTAATCTAGCAGACCAATCTAATTTTTCAGGATTAATGACTTTCTCCATAATTCATTTAATTTCACAATTAGATACCTTTACTAAACCATTAGTTTGGGGATGATAAGATGTAGAGATTCTATGCATAATGTTATATTTTTCCACCAATCTCTGAATCAAATTATTCTCAAAATGGGATCCTACATCAGTGATGATTACTCTAGGCATTCCATATATTGTGAAAATATTTTTCATTAAATACCTCGAAACACTTTTAGCATCACAACTGGGTAAAGCTATTACCTCAAACCATTTTGATATATAATCAACAACAATCAGTATATATATATATATTTACAAATGAAGGCATAAATGGTCCGATAAAATCTAATCCCCATGCATAAAAAATTTTAACTTTCAGAGTAAAATTAAGAGGCATTTCATTTCTTTTAGATATATTGCCTATTCTCTGACATCGATCACAAGTTTTGATAAATTTATAAACATCTCTGAAAAGTCTAGGCCAATAAAATCTAGATTGCAAAATCTTATGTGCAGTTCTATCAATTCTGAAATGTCCTCCAATTTCAGAATCATGACATTCTCGAATAATTTTTTCAGTTTCTTCATAAGGCACACATCTCCTAATAATAAGATCTTTACATTGCTTGTATAGATAAGGATCATCCCAGAAATAAAATTTAGCATCATGCTTAAATTTTTTATGTTGTTGCATTGTTAAATCAGATGGTAAATTATTACTAACGACATAGTTCACAATATCAGCATACCACGGTAAATTTCCTTCAATAATATTATATAATTGCTCATCAGGAAAAGTTTCAGTAATTTCTTTTTCTAAATCATCCAAATTAGGTTGTTCAAGTCTCGATAAATGATCAGCTATTTGATTATTTACCCCTTTTCTATTAACGATCTCAAAATTAAATTTTTGCATTAAAAGTATCCATCGAATCAGTCTTAGTTTTGCATTCTTCTTTTGCATTAAGTATTTAATAGCAGCATGATCAGTATGCACTATACATTTAGCTCCGATTAAGTAAGATCTAAATTTTTAAAAGGCATATACATTTGCTAATAAGTCTCTTTCAGTAGTATTATAATTAATTTGAGTAGCAGTAAGAGACTTACTAGCATAGTACATAACTTTAAACATTTTGTGATGTCTTTATCCTAAAACAACTCCAATAGCATAATCGCTAGCATCACACATTAATTCTAATGGTTTCTCTCAGTTAGGTGAAATTATTATAGGTGCAGTAATTAATTTTTTCTTCAATAAAATGAAAGCTTTTAAACATTCATCGTTAAAATCAAACTTTTCATCTTTTTCCAAAATTTGGAATAGACGCTTAGAAATTTTTGAAAAGTCTTTGATATATCTCTTGTAGAATCCTATATGTCCTAAAAAGCTTCTTACCTCTCTCACAGTTGTTGGAGGTAGTAATTTTTCTATAACATGAATTTTCACAGGATCTACTTCATGTCATATTCAGATATTTTATGCCCAAGCACAATTCCTCCTGCAACCATAAATTGACACTTTTCCCATTTTAGAAGTAAATTTGTTCTTTCGCATACCTCTAAAACTTTTTCTAAGTTGCATAGGCATGCATCAAATGAATCTCCAAATACTAAGAAGTCATCCATAAACACTTCTATTTCATGATCAATTAATTTACTAAATATGGACGTCATACATCTTTGAAATGTTGCAGGTGCATTACATAATCCAAAGAGCATTCTTCTAAAAGAAAAAGTTCCATAAGGGTTAGTAAATGTAGTTTTCTATTGATCCTCAGGAGCAATAGGTATTTGGTGATAACCGGTATATCCATCAAGAAAGAAATAGTACTTATGTCTAGCAAGTTTCTCTAGCATTTGGTCTAAAAAGGGTAAAGGAAAGTAATCTTTTCTGGTGGCGGCACTTAATTTTCTATAATAAATACATATTCACCAACCAGTGACTTGTCTTGTCGATATAATTTCATCTCGATCATTCACATCAACAGTCACTCCTCGTTTCCTAGGAACACAATGAATTGGGCTCACTCAAACACTATCAGAAATAAGATATATAATTCCAGCATCTAACCACCTTAAAATCTATTTTTTAACCACTTCTTTCATTATTGGGTTCAGTCTCCTTTGTGGATCAACTCTTGGTTTGTATTGTTCATCCAATAAAATTTTGTGCATACAGATCGAAGGACTAATTCCTTTAATATTAACTATGGAACAAACAAAAGCCTTTTTGTATCTTTTTAAGATTTCTAATAAATTTTTTTCTTGATATTCATTTTAATCCGAAGATACAATGGTTGGTAAGGTAGATGATTCTCCTAAAAACATATACTTTAAATGTTTAGGAGGAATTTTCAGCTCATGTTTAGGGGGTTTAATAATAGATGGAATCAAACTTTTATCTCCACTTTCCATAATATCCAATCTTTCAAAATTCTCCTAAACAAAGTCTAACTTTTCATTCTTCACATCATCCAAATCGTCTTCAGTTTCACTTTCATTTCATCCTCACATTCCAGATTTTCTTTAAATACTTCTTTAAAATGATATTCTCTCAAATAATCGCAGACTTCCATTCGATAGCACTCATCATTTTTTTCAGTTGAAGAGTACTTCATAGATTTCAAAATGTTGAAAGTTATCTCTTGGTCATTAACTCTCATAGTAAATTCTCCTTTTTCGACATCAATCATATCTCTCCCAGTAGCACGGGATGACCTTCCCAAAATAATTGGAATTTCTTTATCTTCCTCCATATATAATACAATAAAGCCCACAGGAAAGATAAATTTATCCACATTTACTAATACATCTTCCACAACTTCTTTAGGATAAATGATAGAACGATCAGCTAGTTGAAGAGTCACAGTTGTAGGTGAAATTTCTCCCATTCCCAATTTTTTGAAAGTTGATAAAGACATAAGATTAATACTAGCTCGAAGATCACATAAAGCTCTTCCGAAAAAATTTTCACTTATAGCGCACGGGATAGTGAAACTACCTGGGTCTTTAAGTTTTTCATGAAGCTTTTTCAGAATAATTGCACTACACTCACCGCTAAGTGCAACAGTCTCGTGGTATTTAAAATTTCTTTTCTTTTTAAGTATATCCTTCATAAACTATGCATAATCAAACATCTACTCTAATGCTTCAACAATGGGAATATTAATTGTTAATTTCTTAAGAATTTTCAAAAATTTTGCAAATTTATTATCCCTGTTCTGTTACTTTAGTCTTTGAGGAAAAGTCGGAGGTGGTTTTTCAACAGTTATCTTCATTGGTTCTAGTGGATATTCGTCTGGATATATCTTATTAGAACCTTTTCTCAATGTTCACTTCCTCTCTTTCAACTTTGACTTCTTTTTGAACTCTTGGTTCCAATTCATTTCCACTCCTTAATTGAATATTCTTAATTTGCTCTTTGTTTTGATCTTTCGGGTTGATCTCAACATCTCTAAGGAAATTTCCAGAAGGTCTATTATTAAGTGCAGTAAAGATATGACCCGATTGATTTTTAATGTTCTTCATTGCAATGTTTTAAGCTTGAATTTGATTACCCATATTCATAATCATTTTTTCAGTAGACAACTTCTTTTCCTTAAATTGTTGATTATTATTACAACCAGGAGGATAAGAAGGTCTAAAATTGGTATTTCCTTGGTTATTCAGATTTCCAACTGGATTCATAGGATTGTTTCCTCATTGCGGATTAACAACAACATTGGTGTTATTCCAGTTGAAGTTCGGATGATTCCTCCAACTTGGATTATAATAATTCGAATAAGGATTATTTACTTTATTATGTATAGCATTCAAGGTTTCATAAGACATTTGAAAGTCCATCATCTATCTTGATGAATTTTCTTTTAACACTGGCGGTGTTGGAGAATAATTCATTCCATATTGACCTATTTTCTTAGAAAGTGCAGCAATTTGAGAGACTATCATAGTTATCGCATCAGAATCATGAATATTTACTACTCTCTTAGGATTTACCCGTTTAGAGGGCCATTAAAAATTATTAGTAGTCATCTCTTCAATTATCGAATATGCTTCATCAAAAGGTTTTGACATTAATGATCCACCAGCAGCAATATCAATAATCGATCTCAATGATTCTAGTAAACCATTATAAAAGGTTTGAATTATTAACCAGTCTGGTAAAGCATGGTGTGTAAACTTCCTCAGAAGATCTTTAAATCTTTCCCAAGCTTCATATATGGATTCTTCATCAAACTGACTAAAAGATGTGATATTATTTCTCCACTTAGTAGTTTTGGAAGGAGGAAAATATTTTGACAGAAACTTTTCTGAAACCTCTTCCCAAGTTCTAATAGATCCAGGTGCTAACGAATTTAACCACACCTTATATTTATCCCTTAGTGAAAAAGGAAAAATTTTAAGTCTAACAGCATCGTTCGACACTCCATCATATTTAAAAGTAGCATATAGTTCTATAAAACTAGCGAGATGTAAGTTAGGATATTCATTAGGTGTTCCTCCAAATTGATTATTCTGTACCATTTGGATAATAGCAGGTTTAAGCTTAAATGAATTAGCATCAACATCAAGATTTTGAATAGTTAAGTGAATTTCATCTGTTGTTGGATTAGCATAATCTCTTAAGGTCTTGGTATATTTTTGTTTTGATTGTTTAAATTGTTCGCCATTTTGTGAGGATTTGCAGATTGTTTTTGTTGTTTTCGAATTTTTCTAATAGTACGCTTTAATTCAGAATTATAAGGCACTAAACCTATAGATCTGATACTACGCATGCAAACACAATAAATGATACAAGAATAATAAACAGACACACACAACTATGACTTGCAATTCAAATATATGATTTCAAATACTATAAAAATAAATTTTAACAGTTACTTTTTCTTTTATCTTGCCTCCCGGGCAACGGCGCCAAAAACTTGGTGCTACTTTTTTATTTATAAAAATTAATGAACTCAGATTTAGATTTATATATTGATTTAAATGATAATGAGTCACACAATTAACACAAGTATACGTATCACTCAAGTAATACATGGTTCTAATAGAGTCCTGGAATATCCATCCCATGGGGAGGTTTTACTTTTATGGCGTAGAACATAAATCTCTTATCGAATCACAACACAATTACAAGTGGTTTAAATCTTAAAGTAAAGACAAACAACTTCAGTTACTATATCTACCAAAGCACGTTCTAAATTCTAGCAAGTTAAACTAACACAAGATTAAATTTATAACAAAGTTCAGTTGTAAGAAAGAGTCTTCCTCCTTTCCATTCATAATGTGATGATTATTGTGACATAGATTAGTGATAAAAATGTAATGTGCTAAATAGGAACATTCATATTCTTTACCCATATTTTAACGTATAAAGAACATTAGCTAATTCTAAGTTTAGTCCACAATCCATGGTTAGACTGGAAGGATACTGGCTCTCACGCCAGAGCTCCCACTTCCCTTCACCTGAAGGCTAACTCTCTCTTCAGTTTCTAAACATTAGGAACAAATTGAGGATTTCAGCCTGTCACTCTGAAATCTCCAGTTCTACGCCCATCAAAGTATATTTTCCTATTTATTTGCACTCAATTCCCATGAACTTCACCATCCATGGAATTTGAATGTGACATTCACTTTTTTTGTGGAACTCATAATCCTTTCAGAACACATGTTTCCCAACAAGTTTTAACAATTCAATTGGCCATATCAAAAAATAAATGAAGTTCTAAGTGAAAAGGTCATCACAAATTCTCCAAAATAAATTGACACATCATTTCCATTTCACAACATCAACACATCACATGAAAAGGAGAAAGACAAGGAAATCCACTCAAGACTCATGAGGAAAAGATGACAAAACATGGATTATATATATATAAACAACGCTATACAAACAGAGTAAAGTAAAGACACTTATCTAAAACTCTTCCCCAAGCGAATCTCAAGGAATTACTTTGACTCCTCTTCTTTCTTCACAACAACACACAATTCTCTCTTTAGAAAAGTAAGGAAAAAGAAATCTCTCACTTTCCCTCTCCTCTCACACTCCTTAGAAGAGAAAACACAACCCTAACTTCCTACACAAAATGGAAAGAAAACTCTTTTAAAACTCTAAACGCTTCTTTTCATTTCTTCCCCCTTTTGAAATTTGGCTCCAAAAGTGTTTAAATTCGGCCAAAAATGAATTCCCAAGAGTTTCCTCAAGCAACCTTTTAAAATCATGACAAATATATTGAATCTAGTTCAAAATCGGGATAGGGCACTGTCTGACACAGGTAGGAGAGCTGTTCAGCGCATTATTCTGTCATAACGTCGTACCTCTGTGGAAACTGGCGCTGTCCGATGCTGGTGACAGCGCCGTTCAACGCTAATTCAATCAAATGCACTTTTGTCCTTTTTCACTCCAAATTTGCTCATTTTCGCTTCATTTTGCTCCAAAGGCCTAAAATCATTGTACCTGCATGAAATCATCAAAAATACATTCCTTTAAAGTGCAATATCATCAAAAATAGGTATGAAATGAATAGTAAAAAGTTATCAAATTTTCAGTGGATTAGGAACATCGCCAAAAACTTGATGGGTGACTAGTTTTTTGTATGCACTATAAATATCTTTCAATATCACAATACACATGACAACACAATTAGTAAATATGCAGATCAATCACAATAAAAATAACTTTAGTATAAATAGTTTTATATTTTAAAATCTTTAAGCTGCCAAACCTAGTAATTACGCAAGTATACGTATCTTTCAAGTAATAAAGAGTTCTAATGGAGTCCTAAGTATCGATCCCACAGAGAGGCAAGAATTCTTATGGTTATAAATTAAAACACAATATTCATACTATCAAAACTTAAGTAAGAAAAACAAGTCGAACGTAAGTTTAATGTATGCTAATGAAATGTAGCTAAAAGAACTATGTTAACTAAGCTATTTTCTAAACTTCAAAGTTAAATCTAGTAAGACTAAATGAAGTTTTATGATGAAGAGTTCAAATTTAAGAAAGCATCCTTCCCCTTTACATTGAGTTTATAGTTAATGAATTAATTAAAATTATTTAAAATTATATAAAACTATATTGTGCTAAATAGGAGCAATCCTATTATTTACCCCCTGTTAAGTGCATAAAGAACATTGGCTAATCCAAAATTTGGTCCCTAAATCCGTGGTTATGCTGGGAGGATACTGACTCTCACTCCAGAGCTCTCACTTGCCCCTTGTCTGAGGGCTAACATCTTTCTTTAGTTTTCAAACAATGGGTTCAAATTAGAGATTTTAGTCTGTCACCCTAAAATCTCTAATTCTACGCCCATCAAAATATATTTTTCTATTTATTTGCACTCAACCACTTGGACTACATTCTCATCCATGAAGTTGAATGTGACTCTCCCCTTGTTGTAGAAAGCATGGCCCTTTAGATCTTATGTTTCTCAACAAATTCTAATATTTCAATTGATCAGATCGAAAACTAAATGAAGATCAGAGTTCGAATCATCACAATTTATTGAGATTTAACACCTTGCATAACAATATTAATGTTTCACAAAACCATATCTCATTGTAGGGAGAAAGAAAAATAAGTCTACTCAGAATTCATGAGGAAGATACAATAAAACATGGATTTTATATATAAAAATAAGTTTACTAAACAAGAAAGAAAAGAATACAACTTATCTCACACTCATCCTCAAGAAAATCCCTTGAAGTTCCCTTGAAGCACTTTCTATCTTTACAATCACACTCAATCTTCTCTTAAAAGTGTAATGAAGAAGAAATCTCTCACATTCCCTCTCATGTTTCAACTCTAGAAGAAAATCCTCTCCACACAAAACCTAACCCTAGACTCTCCACATACTCTACTCCACCAAGACAAGACAAGACAAGACTTGACTTCCTTCTCTAAGGCCTTCACATGACACACAAGACACTCCTTAAGACAAGACAATCCAAGACATCTATTTAGTGGCACTAGCCCCTCTTCTCCAAAGAAATTCATAATCCCTCTTTTTCCCAAGAGACACACCTCTTCACACCAAGAGGCAAATCCCTTCATCCAAAAGACATATCTATTCATTCAAGAGCCTTCTCCAAGTGTCCAGATGCATTGAACCACTCCACGAAGCATTTGAATTACTTGGAGCTTTCTAGAACATCTAAAAAATAGTCAAAACCCACCAAAAATTCTCCAAATCCATCTATGGCGCCTCTGACGCCATATTTACTAGAGTTCATCGCTCCTCTCTAGATTCTAGCGCCTCTTATCTGTAATCTGGCTCCAGTTTTGGTGCCTCTGGCTCCAGTATGCTGAAAATCTATATTTTAATTCCAAATTTCTTCCTTTTTGCTTCTTTTTGCTCTAAAAGCCTATAATCAATATACCTGCACCAAAACATGAAAATACATTTCTTTAAAGTTTAATATCACCAAAATTTAATCATAAAATGTGTACATAAAATTGCACATTTTTTTGGTGTATCAGTTTATAAGATAAAATAACAATAGAGAGGTTAATTAGATGGTAGAATACATAATTGCATGCTAAAGGGTTCTCTCATCATTATTATATAGATTATGAGGTTTTTGTTACTCTCATTACAAATTTAGTATTGTTTTTACTCTTATTAGGATCCCTGTCATTCTTGATGATAATTTTTAAGAAAGTTCTAAATACTTCTAAGTCTTGGTGTTTCAAATAACCTAGAAAAGTCCATAATAAAACATTATAAGATCTTAAATAGCTACCTCACATTTGGTCGAAAATTTTTTTGCTGAGCGTACATGCTTAGCTTTCATCGTAGACCATGCCATATGTATTCTTAAGTACAATCTTGTTGAAGACTTCTTCTTTCTATAGAGGTTGATAACATCGTTATTATAAGTTATGATGTTTAGTGTTGAAGATGACTTATCATTTCCACTTTCAAATAAAATATTTATTTTCAATTTTAATTTTTGGAAATTGAACTAGTTTATTCTTCTAAAAGTTTTATTTTCTCAGTCAAAATATGCTATTAATATTCTTAAACATGCCCTTTTTATTGATAATATAACTATTAAAACTCAGTATTTGATATTCTTCATATGGCATACATTTATCTAACCCCACTTTCTATCACTTTATTATTGGAATGTAAGTTTATCTCAAAATTACATGATAAAAAATTGCTTATTTTATCACATTCTTAGTCAATATAACTGATTTCTTCTCTTACTATTGTTCATTAGGCTATTGTTCTTCATATTTTGTATTGTATTTTTGGGTGTAATTTTAGACTCGTTAGTTTCATTAATATTTTCCCTCGAGCATTTTTATTCAGATGTTGATTGGGGTATAAATCTAACAAATATACATAATTGATTTCTAAAAATTTCATTGTGATTGCCTTTTTGTTTAGAAGCATAAAAAAATAATAATTAAATCTTGATCTTTCACATAAGTTGAATATTATGTTATGGCCTTTGCTATAGTTAAATAATTTATTAACAAACTATTTTATAAATTAATATAAACTGGCAGTTGAGTAACTTTTGCATGTACGTATGTATGTATGCACCTTTAAGAAAAGCATTGCAATTCTAGTTTCTAAAAAAGAAAAAATAATAATACAATTCAAATCTAAAGAAGTTAAGGCTGCAAAATAAAAAAAAATGATACTATGAAAAATAAAATAAATATATTTATATTTTCTTAAATAAAAATATTTTATTTAAGAAAATGTTATTATTATTATTATTATTATTATTATTATTATTATTATTATTATTATTATTATTATTATCATCATCAAAAGTTAATCATTGTCATTTTTCATAATCTTATCTTATTTAAATAATCCTAATTCTAGATAAATTTTTTATTTTTATTAAAAATGATATATAAGTGATAATTTTTAAGAAAAAAAAATAATATCTAAAATGTGCTTAACATAAAATATATTAAAACTTTATTTAATTTATATATTTAATTAATTAATCAATTTGATGATTATCTTTGTTAAATTGATTAATCCATCCGGTAAGTGAATGTATCAAGTTATATATATACCGCCCAATGCACTTACATATCTAAAACCAAAACATGTTTTTTTTTTAATATATATATTTATACTATTCAAATCTTTCATGTCACTGAGAAAATATCAACCTTTAACTTTTAGGAAATAAAATATACTTTTTATACTTAAGCAAGGTGGCATGCTAGTAAAGATTGAAGTTGTGTTAGATAACATGTAGTCCCACATCAAACTGATGTATGTGATAAATTTTGTGCGGGCTCTTGTCACTCCCATATAATCGTGTAAATAGGCTATTGAGGTTGCTGCAAGCTTCTCTGTATAAAATTGGGTATTATAGGCTAGCTTTCATTTTTACTGCAATATGTTAATAGTTCATTTTCACTTAAAATTATATATTAGCAGAGAATCATCGGTTATTTTGGTTGGGACACTTCTGTTTCTGGATACTTATCCGCTGCGGCGAACACTGCCTCACAGTTTGAAAATTATGTTTCAGCAATTTATTCGAAAATATGATTGATTTTTTATACTAAATGCGGAATACAGATTGAAGCCTACAGTTTTTCTTTTCATATAATTTCAGTAGACATTTGGAGAAAGTATTTTGCAGAGAAATTCGTATAAATTATTCACATATCATTTCTGTGGACCTTTCGGTAACGTATAATGCAGGAAATGCGTCTTGATTCAAACTTCGAAGTTGTTGTTCCAACTGCCAATAAAATAACTCGTCAACTCCCACAAAAACTTCTCAATGGGTTTAGCATGTGGGGACTCGTAAAAATAATTCCAATATTAAAATTAGATCTAATTATAAGGACTTCATTGTCTTATTTTAATTTCCCTTCACAAAAACTTTTAAATTATACCATGGTGTCAACCACTATGCCAACCATTCATCTCGAA